>SJXQ01003336.1:398290-574492 GCA_006408695.1 Aepyceros melampus | reverse complement strand
ATGTGAAGAGTTGACTCATTGGAAAAGACCCTGATGCTGGGAGGGATTGGGGGCAAGAGGAGAAGGGGACGACCGAGGATGAGATGGCTGGATGGCATCACCGACTCAGTGGACGTGAGTCTGAGTGAACTCCTAGAGTTGGTGATGGACAGGGAGGCCTGGCGTACTGCGATTCATGGGGTCGCAAAGAGTCGGACACGACTGAGCGACTGAACGGAACGGAGTGTGTCATTCAGTCATTAAAATCAGTATGGAAAAGTGTTGGCAATCAAATACACAGAAAAATTCATTAATAGGCAGTTCATGAAAAAGGACTACAAATCATTTAAACATGGATGATACTCAGATTCAATTATATTTATTGAATAGAAATTAAACTAACCCAATGAAACAATTTGTTTAATCACATTTTCATATACCATAAATGTTTATCAAGCACTAGTGGTTCAGCATATCGTCAAATGTATTTTCCAAAGTGAGGAGAAGAGTAAGTTCGATCAAGCTCATAATGGCATTTTTGCAATAACTATGAATATCAACATTTTAAATACTATACCACTTAACTCAACAATTCCACTTCTAGAAACTCATGCTTAGAAAATTTTAAAAAGACTTCTTTGTAGAATTCTTTATTGTAGAAAAAGAGAACAAACTTGAAGAAAACTGGATACCTAAATTTTAGAGACTTTTTAAAATCTTTTTTTTAATTTAAATTTATTTTAAAGAAGCTGAGCAGTATGAGAAAATTAGAATGAGTTAGATCTGTGAAGACTGTATGGAAAGATCTTCAGAAAACTGAGTTGCAAAATGCAAAATTTATACACACAGATATACAGGGAAACACACATGAAAATATGCTTATTTTTGCAAAAATTATTATTTGAGTAATCTTAGAAACAGTATAGTGACTGCATCTGGAAAATTGGTTGGACAGGAGGTACATTTTACATGATTCTATTTCGGTAGAGATTCTATTTTTTAACATTTACTATTATATATCATACTTTCAATTTCCTGTAAAATGGAAAATGTTACACTAAATTTTCATATGTAAGCAAATAAAAGTGAATGAAGAGGATAGAATATATAGTATAAAATATTTTAATTAGTACAATAAAAAGTGAGGATAAAAGGTAATAATCTGGTTACAAAAAATGAGAAAGTAATAAAAGTACTGCATATTAGTTAATTATTTTTGTAATTCTGACCAACGCATTACTTATGACTTATTGACTCTATTTTAAACGCATTTCAACTTTCCAGTTGCAGTGATAAACTAGACATGAATGTTTACATTCAAGGAGGGAAACTGCTATTAATATATAAAGAAATATTTTATTCTTTACTAAAACTAATGATAAATTCTTCAGAGAAAAGTTTTCATCAATGCAATAGACTTTGATATTTGAAGTAAATTCCTAGTGTTAAACTACTTTCTTTGTAATGCGTAATGCACTTATTTGCTACTTGACCTCACTTTTTTGGTCCAGAGCTTCTTTATAGCATTCATGATCTCAGAACTTCTTAGACTATAAATCAATGGGTTCAGCATGGGGCTTATGACTGTATAAAACACACTCAATGATTTGTCAAAGGGGAAGGTCTTAGCAGGTCTTGCATACGTGAAAATGCAGGGAACAAAGAAGCAGACAACCACAGTGATGTGGGAACCACAGGTCTGGAGGGCTTTCCGCCTCCCTTCCTGACTCAGGTTCTTCAGAGAGTGCAGGATGACTCCATAGGAGACGAGCAAGAGCAGAAACAAAAGAGTGCACATCAGTCCCCCATTGGCCAGCTCTAAAATGCCAATGACAAAGGTATCAGTACAGGCGAGTTTCAATAAGGGGAACATGTCACACATATAGTGATCAATGATATTGGGACCACAAAATGGGAGCCCACAAACAGTGCTAACTTGAATAATTGAGTGCAGAAAACCTCCAACCCAGGACACCAGCAGCAGTACAACACATACCTTTTTCCTCATGATCGCCAGATAATGCAAGGGCTTGCAGATGGCCACATAGCGGTCATAGGCCATCACCAGCAGAAGGGATATCTCAGATCCACCAAAAAAGTGCTCTGTAAACAGCTGGGTCATACAGGATTCAAATGATATGGTGTTTTCCCCAGAGAACAAATCTGAAATCAATCTGGGGGAAGTAGAAGAGGAATAAACTAGATCTATAAATGATAAACTAGCAAGAAAAAAGTACATTGGTGAGCTCAGTGTCTTACTGACAGCTACAGTCACAACAATAAGCAGGTTGCCCACTACAGTCAACATGTAGCAGAACAAGAAGATAACAAAAAGGACTTTCTGCTCCTTTGGATTCTGTGTGGGCCCAAGAGGATGAAATAGGTTACATTGTTCCTTGGTTCCATCTAGTTTGTATAGATGCTGTGTTCACATGTTAGAAACGGTATGCCTACAAAACAAGGGGAAATTTTTAAATGAATTATAATTTTCATCCTTTGTTATAAATTCAATTAAAAGAATGTGTGTGGAGAATCTTTTCATATCCAATGTGTTATTGATTTTTTTTTTGTTATTGATATTTTAATTGCCAAGTTGAATAAGGTAGACTTGCTTGCTCTCATGATATAATACACGACTAGGGATCAGATAATTCCAGACCCATGTATGAAGTTATAAGTATATTCACAAAAGTTGAGAGTCACAGTACAAGGATATATCAATCAAAATTAGAATCAGAGAAGAATTTCCAGAAGAATTAATGTTTTAGCTGAATTTTTTAATTGAATTAAAAAGAAAGGACAGGAATGGACTTCAGTGAAGTCACAAAGTGTAAAAGTGAGACTCACTTAAGGTAATTTATATAATCAGTGTGAGTAGATCAAATCATGAAAAGAAGGTTTCTGTCCTGGATTATTCCAGATCTCAATGATACTTCTCAGGTCTTTAAGTGAATATTTCCCTTTTCCTGACCAGTAAATACTGCAACAGTCTGATTTTCTGCCTCCAGACCCTGTGTTTCTCCTAATTTTCAAATTATATATCTATAATTGTGGACATCTGATTGAATGCAATTTAATATTTGTAAACTCTGGGAGTTGGTGATGGACAGGGAAGCCTGGCATGCTGAGGTGCATGGGGTCGCAAAGAGTCAGACATGACTGAGCAACTGAACTGAAGTGAACTAATATTTATAAAACAAACTTTTTTTATTTTTCACAATAAATGTAGGCATTTCTACACAAAATTTAAAGAATTATTACCTATTTATCTTGCTAAATTGTATAATTTTCCATGTTATTGCTCAGATGAAAATTTGTTCCCTTCACTTATTTTTCACTCTCATAAAAATTAAACAAATCCTGTTGACTCTACTTTCAAAATATACACAAATTGCAATCCCTTCTATTTTTTTCTGTTATACTTTTTTTTTATTATTATTCCTGGTCCACTGTGATATCCTCCTACCAAGTCTCTCCATGTTTATTCTGGCCTCCAAAAATTGGTTGTCTTGAAGCAGTCCAAATTGTCCTTTTCAGTCTTATTCTGATGATATCACTCTGCTGCTCAAAAGTATTGCAGTATATCCCAATCATGCAGTCATAGTTTAATGTATCACATTTAATATTTATAGTAACATAGACTACAATCCCTGTTTCATAACTGAAAAAACTAAGTCTCAGAACATCTATTTCATTTTCCCAAAGTCATACATTTTTAAGTGCTATACCTAGAATTGAATCTGTTTCATTTATTTCAAAGCGAGTTAATTTTTTTCATAATAAATAAATTCACTCAATTGTTTTCACTCAATTATTTTCACTCAATTGTTAAGCTATCTCCCAGTATTTTCTATTAGTCTTACCTTGTGGAGGCTTGTTCACAATCTGAAGAATGAGTTTTAACTCAATATAAGCCCTGAAATTCTTTCATCCAGTATGACAGTAGAGGGCAAAAAATGCCTTATTTCTTGAGGATAAAATTATGTCATTTGGCTGTTCATTTTGTAAGTGGATTCTTCTCATTATTCAGAGGGTCATTTTTATATGCAGTGTAGATTGTTTGAAAAGAATTCCATGGTGTACACAGAAAAACAAAGGTTTATCACATTAGGAAATTTATCAGAATGGCCAACAAATCCTGTATAAACATAGGAAGATAGCAACTAGTCATTTCCCAGTGAAATTTTTCATAAGTAATCTCTTTTCTAATAACATTAAAAAGAAAAATAGCGTTTGATTGTTTAGCCCTTCTCATTCTGTCACATTGACATGGCCAGACTGTGTTTTTTGTCTAAGAAAGCACCTCCTGAAGAATTGATGCCAGTTACTAAGTGGATAGCCTTTACTTCGACTTAAGAATGATGATCATGAAACATTCCATCCCTTCCAGTTGCAATTATTATTGAACTTAGATTTGGAGTGTGTCCAAGACTGATTCTTGCTTAATTAATTCACTGGGATTTTCCACAAAGTTTTTAAAGAAGCTCTATATGTAAAGATATTAATAGGCCAAATCACATAATTCATGTCAGAAAAGTACAACATGGGAAACAATAGTATTTTAGATCTCTATCAGACCACTGCCAATCAAGAATAAAATATCAACCCAGTCATTCTGCTTCAGTGAGCTTACTTGTTGTGTATTTCCCCACCTGCAATGGCAAGATTTTCTTTACTTTTGTTTAATACTCAATTTAGTCACCATAAAATTTGGTTACAAATGTGAAAATTATATCAAAAGACACAATTAAATATATTAAAATTGTAGATATAAAGCTAATAATTTCAACAATTAGTAATTAAAAAAATAAAAAGTAGGGCACCTCTGTAATGCCAGCAACTGTACTATAAGAGAGGACACAGCAATTAATAACACTGGGCTAAAATCAAGTAAAAGTTTCTTTTTCCTGCATTCCTTTATTATTTTCTCATAATAAAGTTAGACAATAAAGAAAGAGACATTAATTGTAGCTGTATTCATGGTTTGTAATTTAAGAAATAGAGTACTGGATAGAAAATAACAGGAAGAATTCTACTGTGGGTAATGTAATCAGACAGTCTTTCTTAAAAAGTGATGCTTAATTAACCTCCAATTAAAATAAATAAATTTATATTTAAAAACTAAAAATGAAAAAAAAGGAAAGAAAATAGCTACCGTTAGAAGCACTGTTACGGAAAGCAAAACTAAAAAAAAAATTAATAACAAAATTATCTCACTTCAGAAAACAGAAGCTATACTTAGGAAAATCTAAACTTTCCACAGGAATTCTTGTGTCAGTACTATGCTACAAAGGACTTGTGAGAGCGTGACCATTTGTCTTCCTCAAGATTTTAATGTGGAAGTTTTAAAGCTTTAATGTTGAGGAAGATGTTAACAATGGCTCTGTCACATGTGGACTTTCTATGTCGACGTACATTCCTTCTCGTGGATCGTACAGGAGACAGTGATCAAGACCATCCACAAGAAAAAGAAACACAAAAAAGCTAAATGGCTGTCTGATACAAATAGCTGTGAAAAGAAGCAAAACAAAAGGCAAAGGGGAAGAGGAAAGATAGTCCATGAATGGAAGAACACAGAAGAAAAATATTTCCATTTGAGGGAGATAAGAAAGCCTTCCTCAGTGATCGGTGCAAAGAAATAGAGGAAAACAACAGAATGGGAAAGACTAGAGATCTCTTTACCAAGGGAACATTTCATGCAAAGATGGGCTTGATAAAGGACAGATATGGTATGGACATAACAGAAGCAGAAGATATTAAGAAGTGGCAAGAATACACGGAAGAGCTATACAAAAAAGATCATGACCCAGATAATCACGACGGTGTGATCACTCACCTAGAGCCAGACATCCTGGAGTGCTAAATCAAGTGGGCCTTAGGAAGCATCACTATGAACAAAGCTAGTGGAGGTGATGGAATTCCCATTGAGCTGTTTCAGATCCTGAAAGATATGCTGTGAAAGTGCTACACTCAATACGCCAGCAAATTTGGAAAACTCAACAGTGGCCACGGGACTGGAAAAGTTCAGTTTTCATTCCAATCCCAAAGCAAGGCAATGCCAAAGAATGCTCAAACTACCGCACAATTGTACTCATCTCACACACTAGTAAAGAAATGCTCAATATTCTCCAAGCCAGGCTTCAGCAATACATGAACTGTGAACTTCCAGTTATTCAAGCCGGTTTTTGAAAGGGTAGATGAACCAGAGAGCAAATTGCCAACATCCGCTGGATCATCAAAAAAGAGAGCTCCAGAAAAAGATCTATTTCTGCCTTATTTCTGCCTTATTGACTATGCCAAAGCCTTTAACTGTGTGGATCACAATAAACTGGAAAATTCTGAAAGAGATGGGAATACAAGACCACCTGACCTGCCTCTTGAGAAACCTGTATGCAGGTCAGGAAGCAACAGTTAGAACTGGACATGGAACAACATACTAGTTCCAAAAAGGAAAGGAGTACATCAAGGCTGTGTGTTGTCACTGTGTTTAGTTAACTTATATGCAGAGCACATCATGAAAAACTCTGGGCTGGAAGAAGCACAAGCTGTAATCAAGATTGCCAGAGGAAATATCAATAACCTCAGATACACAGATGACACCACCCTTATGGCAGAAAGAGAGGAAGAACTAAGGAGCCTCTTGATGAAAGTGAAAGAGGAGATTGAAAAAATTGGCTTAAAGTTCAATATTCAGAAAACTAAGCATCTGATCCCATCACTTCATGGCAAATAGATGAGGAAACAGTGGAAGAATTTAGTTTTTTGGGCTCCAAAATCACTGCAGATGGTGATCACAGCCATGAAATTAAAAGACGCTTACTCCTTGGAAGAAAATTATGACCAACATAGATAGTATATTCAAAAGCAGAGACATCACTTTACCAACAAATTCTATCTAGTCAAGGCTATGGTTCTTCCAGTAGTCATGTATGGATGTGAGTGTTGGACTATAAAGAAAGCTGAGTGCTGAAGAATTGATGCTTTTGAACTGTGGTGTTGGAGAAGACTCTTGAGAGTCCCTTGGACTGCAAAGAAATGCAACCAGTTCATCCTAAAGGAGATCAGTTCTGAATATTTATTGGAAAGACTGATATTGAAGCTGAAACTACAATATTTGGGCCACCTGATGCGAAGAACTGACTCATTGGAGAAGACCCTGATGCTGGAAAAGATTGAAGTCAGGAAGAGAAGGGGATAACAGAGGATGAGATGGTTGGATGGCATCACCGACTCAATGGACATGAGTTTGAGTAAGCTCTGGGAGTTGGTGACGGACAGGGAAATCTGGCACACTGCAGTCCATGGCATCATGACTGAGCAACTGAACTGGACTAAACTGACATTCCTTCTATTTCCAACTTGCTGAGAGTTGTTTATGAAAAGATGTTTAGTTTTTATATGATCATGATCAAACCAAGCAGAAATTAAGAAAATAATTTCACTTACAAAGGACCAAGAAGAACAAAATATTAAAGCAAAGTTAACTAATAAGACAAAAGTCTTATAAACTGAAAATCACAAAATGTTACTCAAAGTATTTATAGAACACACATATGTGGGAAAACATTTATGAACTATAATATTTAATAGTATTTAGATGTTAATATTACTTCAAGTGATCTAAAGATTCAGGACATTCCCTATCAAAACTCTAAAAATGTTTTCTGCAGAAGTAAAAAAAAATTCATGATAAAATTCATATGGAATATTAAGGACTTCAAAATTGCCAAAACAGTTTTGAAAAGGGAGAAAGTTGGAGGTCTCATAATTCCTGATTCTAAAACATACTACAAAGCTACAGTAATCACAGCACTAGCATTGGGATAAAGACGGACAACAGACTAATGGAGTAAAGAGTCTAGAAATAAACTTGTGTATATGTCCTAGATAATTTTCAACTGCTGAGAGTATTATGGAAAAAAGATATAATATGACATTAAGTGAAAAAAAGGCAGTCACCAAAAAACAAATATTGTATGATTCCACATGAAAGTGAAAGTGAAGTCATTCAGTTGTGTCCAACTCTTGGCGACCCCATGGATATAGCCCACCAGGCTCCTCCATCCAGGGGATTCTCCAGGCAAGAATACTGGAGTGGGTTGCCATTCCTTCTCCAGGGGATCTTCCTTACTCAAGGATCAAATCCACGTCTCCCGTATTGCAGGCAGACACTTTAACCTCTGAGCCACCAAATAATCAAATCATAGACCAAAAGTAGAATGGTGGTTGCCCACCAGTCACTGATGGAAAATGGAGAATTTTGTTTAATGGTTTTAGAATTCAGTTTGAGTATTGGAAAAGTTCTGGATATAGACAGCAGTAATATTTGCATAACAATGAGAATTAACTTAATGCCACTTTAAAATGATTAAAGATATGAATTTTATTATGTATATTCAGTCATAATTTAAGAAGTAAATTTATGAACTAAGGTGACCTCATTAATTGATTTATGATATGAACATAGCATATAGCATGATAGCCCAAAGTATAGGAAATATCACTGGCTTCAGGTACATCTGGGTGATTTAAGAGGTAAATATATCAAAAACAGTGACAAAACTACTAAAGTAAAAGTGTTATTTAAAACAAATTTTTTTTAATTTGGAGCATGCATGGTTGCATGCTCAGTGGTTTCATTCATGTCCCACTCTTTGTAAATCTATGGACTGTTGCCCACCTGACTCCTCTGTCCATGGGATTTTCCTGATAAGGATATTGGACTGGGGATGCCATGCCTTCCTCCATGGGATGTTCCCAACCCAGAGATTCAGGCCTCATCTCCTTTAGCTCTTGCATTGCAGGTGGATTCTTTGCCACAGAGCCACTGGGGAGGCCCATCTTAGAGTACAGTGTTTAACAATGTGCTCGTTTCAGGTCTGCAGCAAAGTTTGAGTAGAGTTCCCTGTGCAATTCAGTAGGACTTGTCATAATCTATGTCAAATATGTGGTGACTTAGTTGGTAAGTTGAGTCAACTCTTGGGATACCATCGACTGCAGCCCATGGGGCTCCTCTGTCCATGGGATTTCCCAGGCAAGAGTACTGGAGTGGTTTGCCATTTCCTTCTCCAGGGGATCTTCCCAACTCAGGGATGGAACCTGGGTCTCCTGTACTGTAGGCAGATTCTCTACAGATTGAGCTACCAGATGAATTTGGGGATTCTCTGGTGGCTCAGTGGTAAGGAAACCACCTGCAATGCAGAAGACACAGGAGACGTGGGTTCCATCACTGAGCTGAGAAGATCCCCTGGAGGAGGGCATGGCAACTCACTCCAAAATTCTTGCCTGGAAAATCCTATGGACAGAGGAGCCCGGTGGGCTGCAGTCCACGGGGTCATAGAGCCGGACATGACAGACGCGACTGAGCATGAGCAGGAGTGTGTATTTGTCAACTTTAAATCTCTTTGTAATCAATTCAACAAAGTACCTACATGAGCTAACACTTTCACTTTCACCATAGGCGAGGCATTGTTCCAAGCACTCAGGATGCATCACAAAACAAAGACAGAAAAGAAGAGAAGATGGGGAGCAAAAAGGAAATGAAACCCGAACTATTTTGGAGTTTCAAAATCAGATTTTAGATGTAAGTTAGCAAACATATTTCAGGGATTTTTGTGCTCCTCCAGACTAGTGCAAATTGCCTGCTTTTGCAGGGGAAAGCGGGGATTTTATGACATGGAACTTCCCTCCCTACAAAGCAGTGGGAATACACACTACAGATTGTATTTCAGTTCCACGCTGCAAACACAGATGCCAGAGTGACTGGTGAAACGCTGATTGGAAAGAGTTTACCCTCCAAGTAACAGAGAATAATTTCTGCTACATGGATGAGTGATGACTTAAATGGGAATTGTAATACTTGAAATAAACAAATATGTTTGTATTTCAAAAGAACAAAATCTCTAGAACTGTATCTTAATGGCTTCTCTCTTTTGTGATTGTTAACTAGATTTTATTTGTTGTTTTGTTTGTTTGTTGCTTTTGGTTGTGCTGTGTGGCTTATGGGATCCTACTTCCTTTACCAGGGACTGAAACCCTGACCCTTGTCAATGAAACCAGGTGGTTACAACCACTTGACTGCAGGAAATTCCCAAATACTAATTCTGATAGAAATTAAAGTTCAACTGACAGCTGAGCAATACATAAATCTAAATAGTCTTTATAATGGTAAATAATGCTCACCTTGGATCTTTCCTCTTAGTGCCTATATTTCAAAATCAACATAATTTTGATAAGTGGTGTCCAGTTGTCCCCAATCATAAACTTGTATTTTCTCTTTTCCATTTTAAATAAAAATTCATTGTATATTGTTATAGACTCACTTTTTCGTTGCAGAAATTCCTCAGAACAATTTCACCTCTAAATTACTGAGTGTACAAGCTTAAGAAATTTAGCAAAGAAGTTGTCATGATCTGAATGGTAGCCAGGACTTGGGAACAGATACACAAATAAGCAAACACAAAGGCTAAGATGACCAGAGGGATGTGAGAGACACAGGTGGGGAGGACTTCGCCTCTCCCTCCAACAGGTAAGTCTCCAGGAGCACAAGAGGACCACACAGGAGACACTCAAGGGAAAGCATTCAACAGGCAGATGGACCCACTGCTGGAAGCAACAGAGACCAAGCATGTGAGCATCCATGCAGACAAGTTTCAATAAAGAATTCGTCACACGTTAACTGTCCATGACATTGGAACCACAGACGGGCAGCTGCACTATGAAGAGAATCTGGGGGGTTCCAAGGACAGACCCTCTAGCTCATGTTACTTGAAAGAGGGAGCCCCATCTCTTTCACTCATGATGGTTTCACAGCACAGGGTTTTGCAGATGGCCACATAGTGCTTGTTGTAATCACGATGGGCAGAATGATCTCAGCAGAGACAAAAGATGTTCAGCAAAGATTTGAGTCCTGAACTGACTGAAAGAGAAGGGTTTTTGGTTTTTGTTTTGTTTTGTTTTTACAGCAGTGTCAGTCAGCATTTTAGGTGTCATAGCTGAAAAACAACAGCGATCTATAAGGGATAAGAAAGTGATCTACAAGAAACACAAACAGAAACTCTACCTAAGCTTACAATAGGTGACTTTTTCACTGAAGATGTGTATTATGGCACCTAAATAACAGTGTTTCAAACTCTTCCTAATTTCACCTTCTAAGGTGAATCTTATTGAAACTACTGCCTGAACATTGTTTTGTGCCTAGCCTCTTTTAAATTTCTTTTAACTTAATTTTAGTTTTAGTTTTAAACTATCTCATTTATTTTATTTACATTAAATTTATCATTAATTTTTAATAATTTTGAAATAGACAAATGTAAGTCTAGGCATATTTGTGAGAAACAATAGAATTGAGAGACTGCTAGTCTCCTCACAGATCAAAATATGTTACATAGTATGGTAATTATGTGTCAACCGGCACATGAATAGATTAATGAAACAGAAGAGTGTCAAATTGTGTCCAAATACATTGGGATTTCAGGATATAATAATGATGATTTCAAAATAATGACCAAAAGATAATCAAGCTGAAATTGAACAGTTCTATGAAGACCTACAAGACCTTTAGAACTAACACCCAAAAAAGATGTCCTTATCATTATAGGGGACTAGAATGCAAAAGTAGGAAGTCAAGAAACACCTGAAGTGACAGGCATCTTTGGCCTTGGAATGCAGAATGAAGCAGGGCAAAGACTAATAGAGTTTCATCAAGAAAATACACTGGTCATAGCAAACATCCTCTTCCAACAACACAAGAGAAGACTCTACACATGGACATCACCAGGTGGTCAACACTGATATCAGATTGATTGTATTATTTGCAGCCAAAGATGGAGAAGCTCTATACAGTCAACAAAAACAAGACCAGGAGCTGACTGTGGCTCGGATCATGAACTCCTTACTGGCAAATTCAGACTTAAATTGAAGAAAGTAGGGGAAACCGCTAGACCATTCAGATCAGTTCAGTTCAGTTCAGTTGCTCAGTCATGTCAGACTCTTTGCGAGCCCATGAATCGCACCACGCCAGGACTCCCTGTCCATCACCAACTCCCGGAGTTCATTGAGATTCAGGTCCATGGACTCAGTGACGCCATCCAGCGATCTCATCCTCTGTCGTCTCCTTCTCCTCCTGCCCCCAATCCCTCCTAGCATCAAAGTCTTTTCCAATGAGTCAACTCTTCGCATGAGGTGGCCAAAGTACTGAAGCTTCAGCTTCAGCATCATTCCTTCCAAAGAAATCCCAGGGCCTATCTCCTTCAGAATGGACTGGTTGGATCTCCCTGCAGTCCAAGGGACTCTCAAGAGTCTTCTCCAACACCACAGTTCAAAAGCATCAATTCTTCGGCACTCAGCCTTCTTCACAGTCCAACTCTCAAATCCATACATGACTACTGGGAAAACCACAGCCTTGACTAGACGGACCTTAGTTGGAAAAGTAACATCTCTGCTTTTGAATGTGCTATCTAGGTTGGTCATAATTTCTCTTACAAGGAGTAAGCGTCTTTTAATTTCATGGCTACAGTCACCATCTGCAGTGATTCTGGAGCTCAGAAAAAGTCTGACACTGTCTCCACTGTTTCCCCATCTATTCCCATGAAGCGATGGGACCAGATGCCATGATCTTTGTTTTCTGAATGTAGAGCTTTAAGTCAACTTTTTCACTCTCCTCTTTCACTTTCATCAGGAGGATTTTTAGTTCCTCTTCACTTTCTGCCATAAGGGTGGTATCATCTGCATATCTGAGGTTATTAATATTTCTCCCAGCAATCTTGATTCCAGCTTCTGTTTCTTCCAGTCCAGCATTTCTCATGATGTATTCTTCAGGAATGACCTAAATTAAATCCCTTAAGGATTATACAGTGGAATTGAGAAATAGATTTAAGGGCCTAGATCTGATAGAGGGCCTGATGAACTATGGAATAAGGTTCGTGACATTGTACAGGAGACAGTGATCCACATCATCCACAAGAAAAAGAAATGCAAAAAAGAAAAATGGCTGTCTGGGGAGGCCTTACAAATAGCTGTGAAAAGAGGAGAAGCGAAAAGCAAAGGAGAAAAGGAAAGATATAAGCATCTGAATGCAGAGTTCTGAAGAATAGCAAGAAGAGATAAGAAAGCCTTCCTCAGCAATCAATACAAAGAAATAGAGGAAAAGAACAGAATGGGATAGACTAGAGATCTCTTCAAGAAACTCAGAGACACCAAGGGAACATTTTATGCAAAGATGGGCTCGATAAAGGACAGAAATGGTCTGGACCTAACAGAAGCAGAAGATATTAAGAAGAGGTGGCAAGAATACACGGAAGAACTGTACAAAAAAGATCTTCATGACCTGGATAATCATGATGGTGTGATGACTCATCTAGAGCCAGACATCCTGGAATGTGAACTCAAGTGGGCCTTAGAAAGCATCAAGGCGAACAAAGCTGGTAGAAGTGATGGAATTCCAGTTGAACTATTTCAAATCCTGAAAGACGATGCTGTGGAAGTGCTGTAGTCAATATGCCAGCAAATTTGGAGAACTCAGCAGTGGCCAGAGAACTGGAAAAGGTCAGTTTTCATTCCAATCCCAAAGAAAAGCAATGCCAAAGAATGCTCAAACTACCGCACAATTGCACTCATCTCACATGCTAGTAAAGTAATGCTCAAAATTCTCCAAGCCAGACTTCAGCAATATGTGAACCGTGAACTCCCTGATGTTCAAGCTGGTTTTAGAAAAGGCAGAGGAACCAGAGATCAAATTGCCAACATCCGCTGGATCATGGAAAAAGCAAGAGAGTTCCAGAAAAACATCTATTTCTGCTTTATTGACTATGCCAAAGCCTTTGACTGTGTGGATCACAGTAAACTGTGGAAAATTCTGAAAGAGATGGGAATACCAGACCACTTGACCTGCCTCTTGAGAAATCTGTATGCAGGTCAGGAAGCAACAGTTAGAACTGGACATGGAACAACAGACTGGTTCCAAATAGGAAAAGGAGTACGTCAAGGCTGTATATTGTGAATACCAGACCACCTGACCTGCCTCTTGAGAAATCTGTATTCAGGTCAGGAAGCGACAGTTAGAACTGGACATGGAACAACAGACTGGTTCCAAATAGGAAAAGGAGTACGTCAAGGCTGTATATTGTCACCCTGCTTATTTAATTTCTATGCAGAGTACATCATGAGAAATGCTGGACTGTAAGAAACACAAGCTGGAATCAAGATTGCCAGGAGGAATATCAATAACCTGAGATATACAGATGACACCACCCTTATGGCAGAAAGTGAAGAGGAACTAAAAAGCCTCTTGTTGAAAGTGAAACAGGAGAGTGACAAAGTTGACTTAAAGCTCTACATTCAGAAAACAAAGATCATGGCATCCAGTCCCATCACTTAATGGGAAATAGATGGGGAAACAGTGGGNATCCCGGCAGCCCGCGCGAGAGCGCGCCCCCGCCGCGGGGACGCGCCTCGCCCTCTCCCTCCCTCCCTCCTTCCTCTCCCTTCCCCTCCCTCGCCTGCCCACCCACTCTCTCCGCTGCGCGGCCGGCCCGCGGGAGCGTGCTCAGCCTCCGGCCGCTCCGGAGAAAGGGGGTGGCGGCGACGGCCGCCCTCTGCTCGGCAACCCGCGCTCTCGCCGTGTGGCAGGTGCCAGGTGCGCGAGTTAACCCGCGCCCCCTGAGCGTGCGCCTCTGCCTCCGCGGCCCCGACACCCCGCTCGCTGGGTACCCCGAGGAAGGCGCCGCGCCGAACAGCCGCGCTGAGCAGCGCGATTGTGCTGAAGCGGGAAGGGAAGATGTCCCCAGGAGCCACAACTGCCCCACCGCGCCTGTACTTATGAAGAGCTTATCTCTAAGGCGCCTCCAGCGCCGGCTCATTCGCGTCCTCCGATTGTACAGCCCTGAGAAGTGTGAAAGGTTCATTTCTTCTCCCCACTCCGAGGGGCGCAGACCTGCCGGGTCTCGCCCACTCGGAAAACTCACATGGCCCCAGCCCTCTTCCCCGCATCCTCTCTTCGGTACGTGACCGAAAGAGCTCTCCAAGGTAAGGCATCCTCGCTTTCGCCGGGAGGATGCTAACGCCTGCAGCGAGGCTTAACGAGACTGCCAGATGCAACAAGTGCACTTGAACCTGTCTCCCAAACTTCATAGAATTATGTAGTGGATGATAAGTATTTCTAATTTCAAAACTAGAGTTCTTAAAAATTAAGCTTATAAAATTTAACCAAGGCAGCACACATTTCCAAAGTGACAGGTCTGTGTAAAATATTGGTGCTGTGGAAGGCGCCAAGAAGTTTGAGATACAAAGTTTCGTGCAACTTTGACATTGATGGGATGGCAGAAAGGTTGGAAAGATGAGTAATAAGAGATGTAAATAATTGAAGAGCAGGGCAACCAGAAAGCAAAATGAAGAATGACAGTTAAAAAAAAAGAAAGAAAAATTGATACTTGAAGAAAACTATATAGGTGATGACACAAGGCAGTAGACATGATTAATTACCAGTGAGTCGCACAAACCCTGATTGCCAGGAGAGTTCCGAGAAAGGAGACTTCTTAAGCCTGAACCAGTTAGAGAAACTTTTAAAGAGGAGAGAAAATCCAGTTGACTCAAATAAGCACCAGCTATTGTTGACATTAATCTCATTTAACTGAGTTCCTTGGTTAGATTTTAAGCACTACAGTTTTCCTACAAAATTCCTAGGAAGAGTGTAACATTTTGCCATTTTGTAATAATTGATAAATATCTTTCCTAACTCAGAGAAAGTAGATAGTTTGCTGACATCTAGAAGAGGAAAAAAAACGTATTCCTAGTCATTTGTATTGACACCAAAGCTCCATTTCTTCCTCTAGTTTCTCTCAGATTATCTACTTACTCTCCTCTCTTTTTCCTGCCTGAACTCCTTCCTTTTCTCTCCACCTCCCCATGTGAAGGCAAAATGGTGGATACAGACTGCCTGGCATAGTCTAACCCCTTCACCCCGCAAGAATTCAGGCATGCTTAGTGGGGCTTGAGTGTTTTCCATCCACTTTGTTGCTGAAAACAGTGGAGGTTCAGTGACTCACTTCTTGTAAGCGATACCTTCCTCAATCTTATGGGCATGTCCTGATCCAAGTGTTACCCTCTGGAACAGGTCGGTTCTCTGCAAGGAAGAACAAGATGTTATTGGGAGGAGGTCAGTGCTGGAGTCAAGCCTGAGAGGGGTGAGGGGAAGCAATGGTTGAAGATATTAGTCACCCAGTCTTTCATCTGGCACATCTAACTTTCTTCTATACCTTATATTTATTGCTTCTCTCAAAAAAGGAAATACTGAGTATCTATTATATACCAGCCACTCTTCAGTTCAGTTCGGTTCAGTCCCTCAGTCGTGTCCGACTCTTTGTGACCCCATGAATTGCAGCACGCCAGGCCTCCCTGTCCATCACCAGCTCCTGGAGTTCACTCAAACTCGTGTCCATCGAGTCAGTGATGCATCTAGCCATCTCATCCTCTGGCATCCCCTTCTCCTCTTGCCCCCAGTCCCTCAGATCATGAACTCCTTATTGCCAAATTCAGACTTAAAGAAAGCAGGGAAAACCACTAGACCAGCCACTCTAGGGGTACTTTATTACCTCAAATAGTTGCACTTTAATTGAATCCCACTTAATTCTCAATATAGCTCTCTGAAGAACCATTACATTTTTACTAATAAGGAAACTGAGGCTCAAACAGTTTGGCAAATTTCAACACTAATAACTTGCAGAAGTGGGTTCAAATCCAAGTCTAGCCTGACTTCAAAACTCCTGTTTTCTCCACCAGTACCACCCTGTTATCCCAGCTCTTTGATACTAACTGTTCAAACATTCTAAAGTCGCTGATCCAAATTACTGAGACCTTCCAACCAGTGGCTAATAGAGTGCATATCCCGGAGCCTAAGGAAGCTATAACCTCAAGGAGGGTAGGAACAATAACTGCTCTGTTACTCACACATCCTCAGTTCTGTGCCTCATACATAGCCGGCACCTACCATATATATTTGTTGATAGATACTTATATGCAGAGTACATCATGAGAAACGCTGGACTGGAAGAAACACAAGCTGGAATCAAGATTGCCGGGAGAAATATCAATAACCTCAGATATGCAGATGACACCACCCTTATGGCAGAAAGTGAAGAGGAACTGAAAAGCCTCTTGATGAAAGTGAAAGAGGAGAGTGAAAAAGTTGGCTTAAAGCTCCCCATTCAGAAAACTAAGATCATGGCATCCAGTACCATCACTTCATGGCCAATAGATGGGGAAACGGTGGCTGATTTTATCTTTCTGGGCTCCAAAATCACTGTAGATGATGATTGCAGCCATGAAATTAAAAGACACTTACTCCTTGGAAAGAAAGTTATGACCAACCTAGACAGTATATTCAAAAGCAGAGACATTACTTTGCCGACTAAGGTCGGTCTAGTCAAGGCTATGGTTTTTCCAGTGGTCATGTATGGATGTCAGAGCTGGACTATAAAGAAAGCAGAGCGCCAAAGAATTGATGCTTTTGAACTGTAGTGTTGGAGAAGACTCTTGAGAGTCCCTTGGACTGCAAGGAGATCCAACCAGTCCGTCCTAAAAGAGATCAGTCCTGGGTGTTCACTGGAAGAACGGATGCTGAAGCTGAAACTCCAATACTTTGGTCACTTGATGCAAAGAGCTGACTCATTTGAAAAGACCCTGATGCTGGGAAAGATTGAGGGCAGGAGGAGTAGGGGATGACAGAGGATGAGATGGTTGGATGGCATCACCGACTCAATGGACATGGGTTTGGGTAGACTCTGGGAGTTGGTGACAGACAGGGAGGCCTGGCCTGCTGCGGTTCATGGGGTCGCAAAGAGTCAGACACGACTGAGTGACTGAACTGAACTAAACGGAATTTCCTGAAGAAATTCAGTGACACTGAGGCATTCCACTCTAGCTTGGAGTTCACGTATCTTATTAGCCTGTCACCTGATTTAAGCAGGTGGCACTAGTGGTAAAGACCCACCTGCCAGTGCAGGAGACTTAAAAGACCAGGTCTGATCCCTGGGTTGAGAAGATCCTCTGGAAGAAGGCATGGCACCCACTCCAATATTCTTGCCTGAAGAGTCCCTTGGACTGAGAAGCTTGGTGGGCTACACACAGTCAGACACCACTGAAGTGACTTGGCATGCATGCACGCCAGTATCTGCTCTTAGGGCCTAACTGGCTCTTCAGCTTCCACACCTTGGGCCTAGGAATTTTAGAACCAATTAAAGAAATTCGAAGAAACTCTTTTGAAATCTGAAATTCTATTGCAGGAATGGGTTTTTGCTGTAGTAACTGTTTTGTTCTTTTTCTTTTACCATGTAGAAGATTTGCCCTCCTAATCTCCATTTCCTTCTTGTCCCAGAATAGGTAATGATTACAGAGCTGGGGATAAAACAGTTTGAGGCGAATAACACAACAGACTTTTCAAGTGAGATGCAGCCTATGTTTTCTTGGCTTTGAATTCAGTTCCCAAACCAGAATGGCTCTGTTTCACATTTGGAAAGTAGCTTTATGAAAAATATTATTTTTCATAAAGTTTATTTCTAATCTATTTGTTGAATACCCATACACTTATTAGTGTTAAACAGAAAATATTTTTCAACTTTTGAAGTAGAGCCTGTTATAAAATGTCTTTCTCAAAACCTTTTTCAAATAATTGTGTTGCCTAATAGTCTATTTTAATTTCCATGCACAATGAACTGAATATGGTCATTCTAAAATCAGTCCATTTCAGATATGCACTGGACCAATTTCAAAAGACATGCATTTGGTCAAGCAAATGTAATATATAAACACCCAAGAATTAGCTATAGTTTTAAAGCCATATCAAAATAAAACTACTTCTAAATGTAGTCTAAACTCAATAAAGGTTAAGTAACTGTAAGAATCAGGATTATATTCCAGTTTCCACTTCCCCATACTATGGTCAGAGCAGGCAGCTTCGAAGTAATGAACAAATTACTTTTTGAAAGAAATCTTAAAACTAGTAAACACGTTGCTATTCAACTACTCCAGAGTTTGGTAAATGTCATGTTCTCTCTAATTGGCCCCTTATTTCAGCAAGCCCAATGGAAAGTTAATTGGGTTGGTATGTGAACTGCATCCCCTCCCCCCGCCCCCTTATATTGCCAGGAATGAGCCCTGTACCCATAAAGCTTCCTTGTTTTCCATACGTAATCTGAATGTGGGGTCTGCATTCATCACAATCAACTGGAATCAGCCCCCTGGTTCCAGAGCCCCTGATTGCTACAACTCTGAACCTTAGATATAGAGACAGAGACTGCACTCAGAGGTGATACCCCCAAACATCTACTTCCACCTTTATATTCCCACAGTGGGAAATCCAGACGCTAAATAAAAATCTGCAGCTACAGTTCTGTCTCTTAGCAGCAACGTTCCTCTCAGACCTGGTTGGAATCACAGGGTGCCACCTTGTGTATAAGCTGACGATTTACTTCCCGAGTTCCACAAAGGATCCAGATAGACTGAAAAATAATCAGCCCATAGCTCTGTATTTTAGTAACCAAAGAAAAAATGAGACAGATGTAATGAAACAGATTTGGGAACACATAGCTCCATAGGGTCCACGACACTCAGTTTTGAATCATGCCAACAGCCTGTCTCATTTGTTGCCCTACCCTGACCAGAAAACACACCCAATGCCCCACACATGAAATAGATTGACGCTGCTCACTCAAACTTCTGGATAGATACCAGAAATAGGTAAATCTCCGGTGACAAAGCTAATGAATCTGATGAGGACAATTAGTTGTGTCCAAACAGCAAGTAGGCGGTGTAGATTTGACTTCAGGACTCTGGGTTTCTGAGAAACACAAGGTTCCACAGAGGTGATGGTTATGATCCTACTTATTTTAATAAAGTGCTAAGTTTGAAACAGAGAAACAGTTGTTGGAGCAACGCCACAGGAGGTAAGATAGGATGCTTTCCAACCCAGCTACCTGGCCCTTGGGAAATTCCACACTTTAAGCTCAGCACAGCTGCCATTCAGCCAAAGCTCTGTTAGATCCATGGAACTGGATGGACCGTTTCTGTTAGGAGGTGGGGAGTTGGAGTGAAGAATCTGGGGCTCTGGAGCTGCAGGTTCACATCTCCTGTCGGTTTAGGTCTCCTGTAACATCTCTTCTTCTCAGTTGTTTTCCCTGGCATCCTCCACCGGCGCATCCTTTTCTCCTCAAGCATCTCTGAAAGGAATTTGGAAGGTGGCTTCTCTCTCCTTGTTAGGGCAGTCCAGTTTCACTGATGTGCTGGCATATGTCAACAAGTGAGGCATTGAGCTCTCTGGGGTCCAAAGTGTTAAACGAGAGGAGTCCATTGTTAGGAACCTTGGGTTGCTACTCTAAATGTGGTTTCCTTTACCTATTTTTTCTCTCTCCCACCACCAAAAGACTGATGTTTATAAACACAGATTTGTGAATGGAATATGCAGTTAGAATCCTGAATTAAAGAAAACAAGTGAATTGATTTAGTAACAGCCACACACTTCCCAGGTGGTTCTAGTGGTAAAGAGCCCTCCTGCCAGTGCAGGAGACATAAAAGGTGTGGGTTCAATCCCTGGGTCAGGAAGATCCACTGGAGGAGGGCATGGCAACCCACTCCGATATTCTTGCCTGGAGAATCCCATGGATAGAGGAGCCTGGTGGGCTTCAGTCTATAGGGTTGCACAGAATCGGACACAACTGAAGTGACTTAGCACGTATGCACACGTTATCAACCTTATATTTTTGCTCCTAAAAACAAAATGACTTATTTCCTAAGAAAAGTTCCTGGTATCAACATATTGAGAATCCCCTAAACTCCAGAGTGACTTCTTAGGAGGCAGAAAGGGAAACAGATTAGAAAACAGCTCTGCTTGCCTTTCATCAGTTATTAATGGTGACTTTGGCAGAAAGAAAACAGAAAATATTGAAATAAAATAATTACCTAAATAGTTACTGACTCACCTACACTCCCTTACCTTGTTTTAGACGGGATTTCAAATGAGTTTTGAGAGTAGCTAAAAATATGCTAAGATAATATTGGGCTGTAAGTTTCCTAGTCATGTGAAAATAGAGAACCTTGGCAACTTCCAGGTCATAATGTCCATTAGATAAAATGATTGCTCAGAAGATTTATAATTCTCCTTGGCCTGAGTTAAAATATCCAAGAGGTCACAAACAGTGCAACTAGGTGGTATGAAAGACACCTCAACAGCATCTTTACAACTGACACAAAAGGGGGTATCCACCAGGGTGTTTCTTTTAGTAACTTTCCATATAAGCCAATGGCTTCATTTGCAATTCAGCATAAGCAATCCTGCAAGGGTTAGAGGGTATCTGCATGTCTGAGGCTATGAGCCACACCCCATGCAGATCTCAGAGGATGAAGGAACTCCTTGGCATCCAAGCAATTCTCCCTGAATAGAGTTTTTCTCTCGGTTGTGTCCTGATAAACTCTGTGACTGAGAGCTCAAAACTGTGGCTTTATTGCAATTGCCTGAAGCGCGGCTCTTCTAAGTGCCCAATTAAGGACACCCTTAAATGACTGTTGTGGAGGATAGAGTTAACACTCTTTTTTTGGAAAGAAAGGAGTTTAACAAGGACCAGTACACAAATCAACATCTGTCCCCACTGCTCTTGCAGTGAGCTAAGGGTTGTTGTTCAGTGGTTAATTTGTGTCCGACTCTTTGCCACCCCATGGACTGTAGCCCACCAGGCTCCCCTATCCATGGGATTTCCCAGGCAAGAATACTAGAGTGGGTTGCCAAGCTCGCCTCAGGGGATCTTCCTGACCCAGGAATCAAACCACGTCTCTGTCTCCTGCATTGGCAAGTGGATTTTTTTTTACCACTGTGCCACCTGGGAAACACATTCACTGGATGGGCCTAGAGGTAATTCTGCCTTTGCATAACAAAACATGCATGCTCTCTTGGGTTAGATGGGGAGGTAGGGTGGAAGAAGGGTGTTTCTGCATGCTGCATCCACATAAAGATTGTCCTCTAGTTGGTGGCAAAAGCTGTTTGGCAGCTTGGTTCTCTAGCTTTGTGTGTAGATGCTTTTGTACAAGTTCCACATCTTCCACACTCATCCACTCTGCAGTCTTTCGCAGCAGTGGGCATTCCCCTTACAGCTGGCACACAGGCCATGCCTACAGATGACTCAGGCATTTTAGGATAACTTAACAGGATTCCAAAGATAAAGGGACTGTGGAAATGGACATCATTATCTTTTAAATTGGAGGAAAATTGCTTTACAGGGTTGTGTTGGTTTCTGCCATAGAACAACTTGAATCAATCATTTTATATATATATATATATATATATATATATCTCCATATATATCCCCTTCCCTCTTAATTCTCCCACCCCTCTTCTGGACAGCAGTTTGAAGGCCAATTTCCCCCAACTGGTGGATGCCCTCTACTAATTTGGGGGCAGTGATAGCTTGGTTTACTTTGCCAACAAAGGTCTGTATAGTCAAAACTATGTTTTTTTCCAGGAGTCATGCATGGATGTGAGAGCTGGACCATACAGAAGGCTGAGTGCTGATGAATTGATGCTTTCGAATTATATTGTTGAAGAAGACTCTTGAGAGTCTCTTGGACTGAAAGATCAATCCTAAAGGACATCAACCCTGAATATTCATTGGAAGGACTGACGCTAAAGCCATCAGGTGGCGAAAGTATTGGATCTTTCTAATGAGAGCCAACTCATTAGAAAAGACCCTGATGCTGGGAAAGATTGAAGGCAGGAGGAGAAGGGAACAACAGAGGACAGATGGTTGGATGGCTTCAGTGACTCAATGGACATGAGTTTGACCAAGCTCCAGGAGATGGTGAAGGACAGGGATGCCTGGCGTGCTACGGTCCATTGGGTCACGAAGAGTTGGACATGACTGAGTGACGGAACAACAATAACAACAACAACAGCAACATAGCTTGGTCCTAGAACTTGCTGCTTGAAGACTCTGATGACCTTCTTGATCCTTTCTCTTACTACTTCTCTATCTCTTGGGGCTGAAATGGCCTGGTTTCATCACATATATGCAATATTACCAGCTGTTTAAAACATGCTGAGTGGTTAACCAAGAAAACAACACTTGAAATCTATTTTAGGCATAGATAATCCTAGACTATTCTCTGGAAATATTCCCTCTAGAGAGGAAATGAGATTTCAGGGAAAGGGGTGGTAGTAGAGAGAAATCCTTACTTCCTACTTCATCAGCCACTCTGTATTGGTTAAATCATAATAATAATTCTAGATAGATGGATTAAAAAACAATAAATGCGACCTAAAGTTAAAAGCTTTTGTACAATGAAGGAAACTATAAGCAAGGTGAAAAGACAGCCTTCAGGATGGGAGAAAATAATAGCAAATGAAGCAATTGACAAAGAATTAATCTCAAAAATATACAAGCAGCTCATACAGCTCAATACCAGAAAAATAAATGACCCAATCAAAAACTGGGCCAGGTAACTAAACAGACATTTGTCCAAAGAGGATATACAGATGGCTGGCAAACACATGAAAAGATGCTCGACATCACCCATTATCAGAGAAATGCAAATCAAAACCACAATGAGGTACCATCTTATGCCAGTCAGAATGGCTGCTATCAAAAAGTCTACAAACAATAAACGCTGGAGAGGGTGTGGGGAAAAGGGAACTCTCTTATACTGTTGGTGGGAATGCAAACTATGGAGAACAGTGTGGAGATTCCTTTAAAAAACTGGAAATAGAACTGCTATATGACCCAGCAATCCCACTGCTGGGCATACACATTGAGGAAACCAGAATTGAAAGAGACACATGTACCTCCAGTGTTCATCACAGCACTGTTTATAATAGCCAGGATATGGAAGCAACCTAGATGCCTATCAGCAGATGAATGGATAAGAAAGCTGTGGTACATATACACAATGGAGTATTACTCAGCCATTAAAAAGAATACATTTGAATCAGTTCTAATGATGTGGATGACACTGGAGCCTATTATACAGAGTGAAGTAAGCCAGAAAGAAAAACACCAATACAGTAGTCAGTTCAATTCAGTTGCTCAGTCGTGTCTGAATGTGTATATACATGGAATTTAGAAAGATGGTAATGATGCCCTATAAGCGAGACAGCAAGAGAGACACAGATATAAAGTACAGACTTTTAGACTCTGTGGGAGAAAGCGAGGGTGGGATGATTAGAAAGAATAGCACTGAAACATGTATATTACCATATGTGAAATAGATAACCAGTCCAGGTCGCAGGAGACAGGGCAGTCAGGGCTGGTGCACTGGGACTACTCTGAGGGATGGGATGGGGAGGGAGAAGGGAAGAGGTTTCAGGATGAGGGTCACATGTACACCCATGGCTGATTCATGTCAATGTATGGCAAAAACCACTACAATATCGTAAAGTAATTCAGTTCAGTTCAGTTCAGTCGCTCAGTCGTGTTTGACTTTCTGCGACCCCATGGACTGCAGCACGCCAGGCCTCCCTGTCCATCACTAACTCTCAGAGTTTACTCAAATTCATGTCCACTGAGTCAATGATGCCATCCAACCATCCCATCCTCTGTCATCCCCTTCTCCTCCTGCCCCCAATCTTTCCCAACATCAGGGTCTTTTCTAATGAATCAGTTCTTTGCATCAGGTGGCCAAAGTAATTAGCCTCCAATTAAATAAATTTTTTTAAAAAGGCAAAAAGAAAAGAAAACTTATAAAAAAATTAAAGTCAGATGAGGGAGCACTTGGGCGTGGGAGAGAGAGCAAGCTTGGTTCCATGTATTGTACAGTTCTTGTTATATTGCTTAAACTCTGGGAGTTTCTTTGTGAAGTGGATCTACTGTGCCCATCTCATAGGCTCCTCATGAGAACTGAATGAGATAATACCGTACAAACTGGCTAACACAGTGCCAATTTGCTAACACAATGGCAAATAGTAGAGGCCCATTCAACACTAAAACTACTATTTCTAGGGGCTTCCCTGATGGTCCAGTGGCTGAGACTCCACATGCCCAACGCAGAGGGCCTGGATTCAATCCCTGATCAGGGAGTTAGATCCCAGATGCTGCAACTAAAGATCCCACATGCTGAAACTGATACCTGGTGTAACCAAATAAATACTTTTTTTTTAAGCTGCTACTGTTTCTTTTCTCTGCCCTCTGCCTTTTTATTTCCATGGCTTGCATGCATGCTCAGTTGCATCTGACTCTTTGAGACACCATGGACTATAGCCAGTCAGGCTTCTCTGTCCATGGGATTCTCTGGGCAAGAATACTGGAGTGGGTTGCCATTCCTTCTCCTGGGGATCTTCCCGACCCAGGGATTGGATTTGAGTCTCCTGGAAGGCAGGTTCTTTACCACTGAGTCACTCAGGAAGCCCATGGCTTGAGGTGAGTTAAATTAGATACAGTTAGAACTATAGTGCTTATAAGATGAGAGCCTACATTTCTACTCTGGCTTATGGTTTACTTTAAACTCTTTAAACTAGTGCTCGCTTCGGCAGCACATATACTAAAACTAAACAACAGAACCTTCCTCCCACCCCCACCCTCCACCTCATCTCATTCCCTGGCCCTTCCTGGAGTCCCAGGCATGTGGAACTATTATTAAAATCATCATGGCCACAGGGTCCTGCCAAAGAGAACTTTGAAAAGATACTGTCTTTCTTAAGGATAGACATATTTATGTCTCGATACTTAAGCAAACCCTCTGAAAAGTTTATTTTTCATTTTCTGAAAGTTCTCATCAATAACTATGTATCACGTGACCTTAAGACCCAGATTTGAGAGGAAGAGTCTGCCTTTCCTTCCTTCTTTCCTCTTTCCCTCCTTCCCTCCATCTCTCCTTTGCGTCCGTTCACTTATTTTAGGAAATTCTAAAGCTAATTTTAAAAGTTCAGGTATCTGTCTAAATAGCAACAAGGTTACTTTCTGTTCAAAATCAGGCATAAATGGGCTCGTTATGCATGCAAAATCTCATATCATAATCTGTGCACTCATTTGTGTCTGAGTTTATGTTCATCTGTAATATAATGCTCCCACCTTCAAAAGTGAGATTATAAAGGATATCAGCAGAAGTTCTAACACACCGGGAGGCCTTCCAAAATAATTCACAAATGATGTTTGAATATAAAGCTTCTCTGCTGATTTTCAACAAATTGTTAGAACATATCCACCCTGATGTATACCCTGGCTGGGTTTGTAAAGATCCAGACATTCTTCACAGTCAAACCTCGTGACTGAAATGAGCGAGCCATTGGGATAGTATGTTTTTGTTTTTGTTCTGGTCACAGAGGAAGGAGGTAATGATACTGGTTTGCTTGTAAGATTCATAAACTATCTCTGACGGCCTTTTTCCAAAAGAAGAGTTCCATAAGCTCAGTCATGTCCAACTCTTTGTGACCCCATGGACTGTAGCCTGCTAGGCTCCTCTGCCCGTGGAATTTTCCAGGCAGGAATACTGGAGTGGCTTGCCATTTCCTATTCCAGGGGATCTTCCTAATCCAGGGATCAAACCTGCATCTCCAACACTGGCAGGCAGATTCTATACCACTGAGCCACCTTGGAAGCTGGGGGTGTGGGGCAGGGAGTGAGGGGTGGGTGGTATATATATACTGTTTACTAACTGTGCTTATGAAGCCAGTGCCATCACTTACTGACCTTTTTTCTCTTGATGATCCATTGATATAACGTAATTAAGAGGAAAATATTGGAACATAATACACCTTTCCTTTGGAACATACTTACCTTTCCTGACTTCTGAGAGATGAGAAAATTCTTCAGACAAGAGTATAGCCAAAAAGAACAGTAAACATCCTTCTCAGCACTGTGTTCTCTGACAAGATATTTCTTCTTCATTATTTTTACAAATTTATTAATAGCTCTGAAGGCATTCTGTCTGAATAAGATGGAGAATATTCATGCTGGATTTTGTTTGTTAATTTTAATATAGCCTGCAGACTGTACAGAATTCATCACTTTTACAGTCACCTTATCCTAATTAGAAATAATGTACCATTATGTGAAACAGTAAGAGGGGGAATAGCCCCCCACATATTTAGAATTGAGAATGTCACCTTTGTTTCCATCTGCAAATGGAAGATTTGTTTCCCACCCGGGAAGTTGATGCTTGCTCTCAACAGTACAGCTAACAGCCCAGAGCAGGCACAAATATTGACTTCCCTCTGCCCTGTTGCCTGATCTATAGCAGTAAATTCCCAGGGTGGCCGCGCAATTACACACAACGTGATCACTGTCACAGCAGGCCCAGCTAGATACGGATACACAACATGATCACTTACCCAGTAGGCACCGCTCAATACGATTAGACAGCACGATCATGACACAGCAGGTCCTTTCACTGTGGATTCCAAACACGGCCATGACTAGTAGGCCAGGCGACTTGCATGCTTCTGAACTGCAACCCCCATGCCTGCAGGAACAGCTTGATGGGGACAGGTCATAAAATACCCAGCTCCACGAGTGCACTCAGGTGGAGACACCCTGTCCAGGGTCGTTTAGCACAGCAGGTTCTACCATACAGCAATTTGACCACTGACAGAGTGGAAACAGATTTTACCCTGCAGACGACATGTGATGGGACTTTCCAATGGGACTGCGAACATGGCAGGCAGTATTCTGACTTTAGCCAAGTACAAATAAGCAAAAGCCTCATGATGAACAGAAGACCTATGATTTAGAAAACATTGCAACAAACGGCCCCGAAGGAAAACATCAGGAGCACACTGTTTTAGGTGGAGTGTGGGTTTTCCTGCACCCACACCTCCAGTGCCTCTGGCAGAAGAGGATGCCTCTGACACTATCCTGCTACTCTCTTTAGAGCACATCCTTTTGATGGAAGGTGCTGTGTCTCTGAGCTGCTTTGATGTATGTGAAAATACACCAACTTCTTTGTGTCAAGTAAGGTTATCAGCAATTGTGTAGAATAAAAAAAGAAAAGCTTTCTAAGCAAATAAGTGGAATACTTTTGCCAGCTTTAAAGAAGCAAATGGATTTGCAAATTTGAAATCAGATTAACAAAAAGAAGAATAATTATTTTATCAAAAAGCTTTTCATTTACTTTTAAATGATGTTACTCCCATAGATCCCAATTTGGCTGATCTGGAATGTGGCCCAGAAATTACAGTTAAGAAATACACCAGGTGATTCTACATCAGAGTATTTTATACAGCTTCATCCCATTGTTCTCTTTTCTTTTCTCTAATTTTCATCTTCCTCTTGCTCTCCCTCTGTCTCCTCTCCCATTCTTTCATCTTTTTTTCCCTTGGCTCTAGCTTCCTCCTGTAATGTTTTCATTTTCTTATCTAGATGGCGCAGATGGTAGAGAGTCTGCCTGCAACACAGGAGACCCGGATTCAATCCCTGGGTTGGGAAGATCCCCTGGAGAAGGAAATGGCAACGCAACCCAGGCAGAATTCCATGGACAGAGGAGCCTGGCAGGCTATGGTCCATGGGGTGGCAAAGAGTCAAACACGGCTGGGTAACTAACATTTTCATGGGTAGGAATGGGGAGATTGCATGGAGGGTCATAAGGAAAAGAGAAGAAAGAAAATCCTGTCAAAGTCATAAGCCCCAAACCATGTTCCGAAACAATGTGAGGTCTTACCATCTTCCCTGTGCCCCTTTAATTGTAGCACAAAGATCATGCCACCTAATTTTCTACGGTCATGATTTCTAGAGGGAGGTCACAAGGAGTGGAGAGAAGACAGGCAGAGATCTCAGACTGCGCTCGCAATTGTCCAAGGTTGTTTCCAGTCACTTAAAGATGCTGCATTTAAAATGCTTACAGCAAACCCAGGATTGGAACAACCATTGTCTTAATTTTCCCACTAAAGGTCTTTGTAAATAATGAGGATCCAGTGTTTGTGGTTGTCCTTTTCCTTTGCTTGCTATACCGACTCTCCATCCACTTACTGTTTGTCTGGTTTTGTTCGCTTCTTCCCTGGACTGTTTCATTGAACACAGTGAAGTGATATAGTTTGAAGAACTCTCATTTAGGAATCAGGAGGTATGTATCCTCATCTGACCCTGGCATTAACTACCCTGCGAACTCGGAGAAGTCACGCAACGTCTCCAGACGCATTGTCCTTACTGTAAAGTGAGGAGGTTATCTACAGGGCTCATTTTAGTTCTAGAATTATATAGAATGAAAAATAGTCATATTCCTCTTCTATAATGCTTCACGATAAATAAGGCTAGGTACAGCTATAACAGAGTTTTTAGCATCCAGAATAAGCGATTTTCTTTTTGTCCTTAAACAAATTAAAACTAGCAGTATCTTGTCTAGAGTCAGAATTAAATAGCTGCCACATTTCCTACTGTATTTGTTAGCTCACGTGCTATGCTCAGTCGCTTCAGTCCAACTCTTTGCAACCTATGGACTGCAGACCTCCAGGCTCCTCTGTCCATGAGATTCTCCAGGCAAGAATACTGGAATGGGTTGCCATGCCCTCCTCCAGAGGATCTTCCCAACCCAGGAATCAAACCCATATCTCTGGCATGCTCCTGCATTGCAGGCAGTTTCTTTACCCACCGAGTCACCATTGTTAGCTCATAATCAAAGGTAAAAGTTTAAACTTAAAAAGAGATTAACATTTTAAGTTATACTACTGGTTTCTTAAACTTCTGATCATTAAGGATTTATTTATAATAACTATCATTTAAAGAAACTACAAGAAAGCTTTTTAAAAATTAAACAGTTTGAGTGGACTAAAACATTGGCTTTATTATCACAACCCATATTGAGGAGCCCCCTGAGTAACACTTGGGAAAAAGCATTAAAAAATTTTTTTTTCTGAACACTTATAAACAAGGTGAGAATAGGATATAGAATTAAGGTACATGAGTTCTTAGGACAGAAATCTTTCTTCTTGCACACAGAGTATCAGCCTTTCTGGTGATGTTCCACACAAGGAGGGAAGAAGAGGGGGGAACTGCAGGGAAGGTAGAAGGGAAAGGACAGAACTAATACTTACGGAGCAAGGTCATGTACCAGACACTGTGTCATTTACCAGTACGAACGAGGCGCTCTGAAGTCATTTAGTACCTGACCGTTGACTATCTTGTGTGCCTACTCTGAGAGCTGAGCATGGCGTGGCAAGGAAGAAATACACGGCCTTTAGTTTAGTTTAGTTCAGTCGCTCGGTCGTGTCCGACTGTCTGCGACCCCATGAATCGCAGCACGCCAGGCCTCCCTGTCCATCACCAACTCCCTGAGTTCACTCAAAGCATGTCCACAGGGTCAGTGATGCCATCCAGCCATCTCATCCTCTGTCGTCCCCTTCTCCTCCTGCCCCCAATCCCTCCCCGCATCAGGGTCTTTTCCAATGAGTCAACTCTTCGCATGAGGTGGCCAAAGTACTGGTATTTCAGCTTTAGCATCATTCCTTCCAAAGAAATCCCAGGGCTGATCTCCTTTAGGATGGACTGGTTGGATCTCCTTGCAGTCCAAGGGACTCTCAAGAGTCTTCTCCAACACCACAGTTCAAAAGCATCAATTCTTCGGCGCTCAGCCTTCTTCACAGTCCAACTCTCACAACCATACATGACCACAGGAAAAACCATAGCCTTGACTAGACGGACCTTAGTCAGCAAAGTAATGTCTTTGCTTTTGAATATACTATCTAGGTTGGTCATAACTTCCCTTCCAAGGAGTAAGCGTCTTTTAATTTCATGGCTGCAGTCACCATCTGCAGTGATTTTGGAACCCAAAAACCTAAAGTCTGCCACTGTTTCCACTGTTTCCCCATGTATTTCCCATGAAGTGATGGGACCAGATGCCATGATCTTCATTTTCTGAATGTTGACCTTTAAGCCAACTTTTTCAGTCTCCTCTTTCACTTTCATCAAGAGGCTTTTTAGTTCCTCTTCACTTTCTGCCATAAGGGTGGTGTCATCTGCATATCTAAGGTTATTGATATTTCTCCCGGCAATCTTGATTCCAGCTTGTGTTTCTTCCAGTCCAGCGTTTCTCATGATGTACTCTGCATAGAAGTTAAATAAGCAGGGTGACAATATACAGCCTTGACGTACTCCTTTTCCTATTTGGAACCAGTCTGCTGTTCCATGTCCAGTTCTAACGGTTGCTTCCTGACCTGCATATAGGTTTCTCAAGAGGCAGGTCAAGTGGTCTGGTATTCTCATCTCTTTCAGAATTTGCCTACATTTAACTCTATAACCATCTTTAAAAGTCCAAATTATTGACTCATATTCTTTGCACTTCTCACCTTGCATTTTATTGCAATTCATAAGTTTACAATGATTCCTCCCACATACCCCCACCAGCCCCAGGACAGAAACATACCTTTCCTTTTTTATACTATACCTAGTGTTGGTCATTAATTAAGTGCTATTGAGTAGAGAACTATACAGGATCTATAAAGCAAGTAATGCCTCCTTTTACTCAGTTAACAAAATTAATAAGAAATAATAGCATCCAACTTTTGCCATCTTCCCAGAGAAGTCAGTCAAGAAAATTAATGGTATTGTAAAGGAATTATCCTCCAATAAAAAAAAATTAAAAAAAGAAAATTAACGAAACCCTGAAATTTTCTTGGATTTCATTAGGTTCCACATTTTTGTTTTGATTTTTAATTTTTAAAAATTAAGCTTACTTTAGTTGTACAGTTTACAATTAAAGGAAACTGTACAGTCCAGTATTGCTAAGTATACTCATACTGTTGTACAACCAGTCTCCAGAACGTTTTATCTTACAAAACTGAAACTCTATACACATTAACTAACAACCCCCATTTCCCCTCCCCTCAGCCTCTGGCAGCCAACATTCTGCCCTCTGTTTCCATGAATTTGATTACTCTAGGTACCTCACATTAGTGGAGGCGTTAGTATTTGTCTCTTTATCACTGACTTATTTCACCTAGCATAATGCACTCAAGGTTCATCTTCATTGTAGCATGTGTCAGAATCTCCTTTTTTAAATGTAAGGCTGACTAACAGTCCATCGGTATATGCGTATATTTATACCACATTATGTTTATCCATTCACCCATCAGTAAACACTTGGGTATTGTGAACAACACTGCTGTGAACAAGGGCATACAAATATCTCTTTGAGACCCTGCTTTCGATTCCTTTGAGTACATACTCAGAAGTGTGATTGCTAAATCATATGATAATTCTATTTTTAACTTTTCTGAGGAACCTCTGTACTGTTTTCCATAGGGGCTGTACCATTTTACATTCCGACCACAGTGCGCAAGGCTTTCAATATCTCTCTATCCTTGCTAACACTTTTTCTTTCTTTTTTTTTTTTTCCTTAGAGGTTGCCATCCTGATTGGTGTGAGATGATACCTCATTGTGGTTTTGATTTACGTTTTCTTAATGATTAGTGATATTGAGCATCTTTCATATGCTTCTTAGCCATTTGTGTATCTTCTTTGGAGAAATGTCTATTCAAGTTCTTTGTCCATTTTTTAATCAGGTTATTTGATCAAAAATAAGTAACTTGATTGTATGGCATTTTGTAGTTTATATAGCATTTTCATATACTTTACTGTATTTTATATTCATAGTAACCCTGTGGGATTGGCAGGTAGGTATTTTGCCATCTGCAATAACAAAAACAGAATGAGAAAAACAGAACTTTGACCAAATAGCCATTAATAGACAGGATCAAGAGTTGGAGAGTTGAGGTCTATATTGCTTTTGTTTGAACATTACAAATTATGTGGTATATATAACCAATGGAAAGAACCCAAAATGAATTTCAGGACCATCCATTAAAAATCACAGACAAGATGGGAATTCCCTGGGGGTCCAGTTAGGATTCCATGCTTTCACTGCCATGGGCCTGGGCTCACTCCCTGGTTGGGAACTGAGATCCAGCAAGCTGCCCAGTGAAGGTGGGGCGGGGTACAGTGGGAAGAATCATAAACAAGAAAACCTAGCTGTGAATTTGAGATATGTTTCCTGTGTCTTGTGGACATAATCCCATTTTCCATGCTCCACTGAATTATATACATTTTCCAGATATCAGATCCAGGAAGCCATTGTCAGTGGGAATCTTTCTTTTCCAAACTATGAGCTAAACCCCCTCAGTGGCCTTCCTCTTGCATGCAGAGGAAGGTGAGACTAGGAAGCAGTGAAAAGGAACCCTGGGATACTTAATCAAAGACATTCCCCACCATGGTCCTAGGATCCTTGTTCTTAATCAGAAATGATTTAAGTTAAAGGTCCAAGACTTCCAAACATAATACTGGTTTCCCATGTATCTTGACTCAAGTTTGATGCTCTTCCCTGATTGATTTGTGTAAGAAATTTTATTTCCATTAAATTAAACAGAAGGAACACTGCCTGGTAATCTTTGAAATTTTCTAGAGTGTGTTTCTACCTGTAGTCATGGAATAAGAGGGGATGGGTGTGGGGGGCAAGGAAAGTGTTAGAAAAAATTTCGTTTCCAAAGACCAAGTCCTTGGGACTTACACCTATTTCACTCATTCATTCAAAGGGTCGGTAATGCCTGCTACAAGTTTTCTTTCTACCAAGTTAGTAACACTTTCTATTAAGTGCTATAATGATTCAAAGATGAGAAAGTACACACCTTTGGTGCCTATTGCCTAGGAGAGGAGATAAGACATATACACACTTAATTATGGTGCAACATAGAAAGTGACAGTATCTTAAGCCCACACAAAAATGCAACGGGGAGAGAAGCTATGCAGAAATTACTTCTGGCTGATGGGCTTGAGAATATGTCAGAGAAAGCTTTAGGGGAAAATACTATCTGATCCTTGAAAAACATGTAGAAATTGGGCAAGAAGTCCATTCTTGGCAGAAAGAAATGTGTGAGCAAAGACACGAAGGAGGAAAGGGAGGACAAATTCCAGGATCAGGAACCTGAAGGATGAAGCATGGTGAATGGAAAGATCTAAGAAACAGTCCACAAAGCTTCCAGCACTGGTCCTGCCTAGTAATGACTATTTGTTCAAAGTACTCAGTTTCTCTCATTCTCAGCTTTTATTGTTGCAGATGGCAAAATATCTACCTGCCAACCCACAAGGGTTATTGGGAATATAAAATATCATTCTGTGTGTAAATGTTATATAAACCAAAAAAACCTATACAAGCATAAGGAATTTTTATTGGTAAGTGGGGGCCCAATGATGGAAGGCCTTGAACATCTGGCTAAGGGGTTTGCACAAGTCATTTGTATCACACTCAGAGGTCCTTCACTGAGACTTCCCATTGTTACCCAAGGAAAGCCCAGTTACCTCTTCTACCCAATGTGAAGTAATCTGGTGTGCCAGTCATAAATATTATTGGACTGGAATAGATTACATACCTGTAACTCACTGTTTAATTAACTTTTTACAGTTTCAATATTTTAAGCACAACCTTCCAGGTTTCCCTGTTTTCCTCTTCTGTAGGTTGACAGTTTTGTTCTCTGGCCTGGCCATTGGGGCCATCATTTCAAATCTCTCGTTTTCACAACTCCCCTTCTCAAGCCCACATTAGGCCATTCCTCCCAGTTTCACTGATTCCTGAAGAACCAGACTCAGTCCTGGTCTGAGGTCCAGAACAGGTGGCTCACCTCACACTGGGAGGTTCCTGCTTCATACAGACGACAACAATGGAACTAAGGCCGTGTGCACTCATAAATCACTGCAGATGGTGACTGCAGCCATGAAATTAAAAGATGCTTACTCCTTGGAAGGAAAGTTATGAGCAACCTAGGTAGCATATTGAAAAGCAGAGATATTACTTTGCCGACAAAGGTCCATCTAATCAAGGCTATGGTTTTTCCTGTGGTCATGTATGGATGAGAGTTGGACTGTGAAGAAGGCTGAGCACTGAATAATTGATGCTTTTGAACTGTGGTGTTGGAGAAGACTCTTGAGAGTCCCTTGGACTGCAAGGAGATCCAACCAGTCTATTCTGAAGGAGATCAGCCCTGGGATTTCTTTGGAGGGAATGATGCTGAAGCTTAAACTCCAGTACTTTGGCCACCTCATGCGAAGAGTTGACTCATTGGAAAAGACTCTGATGTTGGGAGGGATTCGGGGCAGGAGGAGAAGGGGACGACAGAGGATGAGATGGCTGGATGGCATCACTGACTCGATGGATGTGAGTCTGAGTGAACTCCAGGAGTTGGTGATGGACAGAAAGGCCTGATGTGCTGTGATTCCTGGGGTCACAAAGAGTCGGGCACGACTGAGGGACTGAACTGAACTGAATACTCATAGGTGACGATGTCTCAAAGAATCTGTAATGGAAGTTAAATTGTCATTGTTTTGAAATTCCTGCTGGTTTTTATTTTATACTTGACTTTTCGATTATCATTAACAATGGATTATTTGCCAAATTAAAACCATTCAAAAAAAGGTAAAGCGAATCCTCTTTCCTGCTGACCACCCGTTAATCACGCCCGTATACAGCACTATTTCTCTGTGATCAGATATTTTTGCCTGGACTCCTACTGGTCTCCTAACTCCAGTCTCTTGCCCAGTCTCGCTTTCTTCCTGTCTGGTCTCCACAATACTGCCAGAGCGGCCATTCTGAACCCACACATCTGTTTGTGCCTTTCCCTTGCTTCCCCAGCACAGCACACAGCCCTCCACGACTTCCCTTCTGCCAATTCTCCTCACCCCTCTCCACCCACTCCCCAGTGACATGCCCTTTCAGCCGCACCCCACACCTACTGCACTCCAAGCCTGACATGCTTTCTCACAGCTGGCTTTTTACATGCTGTCCCGTGGAGTTTCCACTCTGTATCGTCATAGTCCACCTTCAAGTCTCATAACCATCAGCCCCTCCTCGATGAAGACACCTTGATGGAAATGCCTTCCCACCCCCACGCCAGGCATCATGGATTCAGGCTTTCTCTCAGATGTAAGGCAAAATGAACAATATTGGGGCACTAGTCGTATTTCATTATCACTTTGTTTGTGTACACGTTGCTGCACTAGTTCCTGAGATTTTTATTTTTCCAAGCCTGGGTATCTACGACAGTTGAGCTCTGATAAATAGTTGTTAAGTGAATGAATAATGTGCCTACAAGCCTCGACTTTAGAAAGTACTCTACAAATCTTAGGTCCCTTTCACCCTTTTCCCTATACCCTATTCTGTTTAGTCTCTGATAACCTTAATTTTCATTTCAGCTCAACCGAGATCATCATATGGGGACCCCAACCACAAAGGTCCACTTTGAAGGAATCATCTCGTCAGTCATGACAGAGAGGCCATTTTCTATTTTCAAGCAGTCTAGAGTAAAAGAAAAATTCTCACATTCATTACCTCTATTTCACTCTCTTGCCTGAATCAAGCTTTTAGTTACACTTTGGAGAGAAACGGTTTTGTCATATTCATTCCCAGCCAAGCCTTATAAAACAGAATTTTACCCTCAGAGTAATGACAGAAAAGAAAAATAAAGGTGAGGCACCAACCAAATTAAACTGGAAATTGAGTTCAACATTGTATGCCTTCTCTGTGCCAGGCTGGGTGTGAGCTAGGTCTTGACACATTCTTGCCTCTGGCTGGAATAATTTGTTGAGTTCAGGTTCTCAACATTCGTGCAATGGATATTTTGGGCCAGATAACTCCTCACTGTGGGGCTCTCCAGTACATCGTAGGATGTTAAGCAGTATCCCTTGCCTCTCTCACTCAGTGCCAGCAACATCCCCACACCAACTGAGACAACAAGAAATGTCTGAAGATATTGCCAAATGTCGCTGGGAGGCAAAATCACCCCTGCTTGAAAGTCACTGATGTAATTGATTCCTGCTCACCCTTTGTATTTTAGCTAATGTGTCACCACCTCTTAGAAGCCTTCCTTGACCCCTCAGCAGGGAGAAAATGCCCTATTACATGTTCTTAAAACATTGTACACGGTTACTTCAGAATACATATTGAGGATGGCAACTATGTAATTATTAGCATGCCCATTTGCTTATTATTTTTCTCTTAGTCTATAATATTCATGGAAGTAGAAACTGGGTCTCTTTTTTCTCACTATTGCAGGCCTTAGTATAGTATCTAGTTCATATTAAGTTTCCCCCCTAAACAAATGCTGTGTAAAAGGGAAGATAGCAATGTGAAGATCAAAGATGTAATCTCTGCCTTCAATAGCATAATTCAAAAATTTCAGAGGAAGCATGAACCACTGGCTAGAAACATCTTAGAAGCAATGTAATTCAAGGGTGATGGAACTTGTAAAATACTTTTTCCATATACTTGAAAGATAGTGGAGAGCAGCTAAGAAATTAATGTGGCAGGAAAGGCTCTGATGATGGGATATGAAGGGATGGGTACATACAAATGTGGGTCATCTGCAAGAAGTGTGCCATGAAGGCTATGGCTTATTCAGAGAGAACCGAGGCCCATGCAGTGGACTAAGGGAAAACTCTACAACTCCGTGTTTAGATGCAGAACTCTACCACGTGAAAAGCAGCAGCTCTGCAGCCCTTAAGGGAACTCAGCACAGGAAGAAGCGAGAACAGATTACGTACCTATGGCTAACTTCAAAACAAAGTAAACCTTTAAAAATGTCCCTTACTAAATGAATAACAGATCGTTTTCCTTTATGAAGATGTAAGCAAAACAAACCAAACTATTTTCTGTAATCCATCTGCCATCAATGTCTTTTCCAAATAAGGGCTCTTAAGTTAAAAAAAAAATTTTTTTTTTAGCTGCCCTGCACAGCATATGGGGTCTTAGTTCCCAGACCAGGGATCAAATCCTCACTCTCTGAAGTCGAAGTGCAGAGTCTTAACCACTGGACCACCAGGGAAGTCCCAAGGGCTCTTAAAGGTTCTCATCTTTTCTTACTCGGAAGTTTTCAATTTGATTCGTGTGATGTTCTTTTATTAGAGGGGTATGAGAGTCAGGGTCTTGGCAGGAAAAAGATGGACACAACAAAAGGATTGTTCACAGGACGTGTCGAGAAGCCACAGGGGTGGTGCTACATTTGGGGTCTAAGAGTGAGGCACTCTCGCCACCTCTAGGCCTGAAGAGGCAGAGGAGAGGAGTAACGGGAGCTGAGAGAGGGCGTTCCACTGAGAGAGGGCCACCTGCCAAGAGCTGTGGGCCTGGAAGAGGGTGCCAGCCTGTAGTGACCTGGCACTGAGGAGCACAGAAAGTGAGTCAGTGCCCAGCCATGCTCTCCTTCCTACCTCATCTCCTTCTCAGCTTCTGTTTCTCCTTCATGGTAGCAATGAAGCAGCAAGGTCACCAGCTGATTCAGTTCAGAAAGGTGTACCTCCAGGGCCCAGGACAGGAAGCAGAAGGGTACAAAGTGGACATGGAGGGGCAGCAGAAAATATTCAGTTCAGTGTTTCATTACACACCACTGCCAGAGGGTGGATGGTAATGTAATTTCAGACTTCACACCAACATTTTGTAGAATGGCATGGCATACTGCGGTCCATGGGTTTGCAAAGAGACACAACTGTGAAGGAACTACAGTTGATTTTGCAATATCACTTTCTTTAACTAGAAAATAGGGTATATTTTCAAGAGTGTATATACTCTGGGCTTCCCTCATGGCTCAGACAGTAAAGAATCCGCCTACAATGCTGGAGACCTGGGTTCAATCTCTGGGTTGGGAAGTGCTCCTGGAGAAGGAAATGACACGCACTCCAGTATTCTTGCTGGGAAATCCCATGGACAGAGGAGCCTGGCAGGCTACAGTTCATGGGGTCGCAAAATAAACTCTGGGACTAGACACAACATAGGGAAATTCTGCATGGCTATCTCAGAGGCTTGATCATTTCCATAGTCATTGTAGTGACTCAGACCAAGAACTAGGCTCACACCAACTTCCAAGTCCCCTGCTTTACTCTTGAACATGACATGGCTGCATGACAGAGACTCACAACTTAACCTGCTTTTGCTTCTCTCCTTTACGGGTGTGAAAGGATCACACAGTAGAGCCTTCTTCACTTTCCCCATGAAGGAAAGAAGAACAGCAGATGTTAGAATAGTCATCATGGCCCTTTGAGAAAGTTTAGAGGGAGGCAAAGAAAGAGCAAGAGAGAGAAGCAGCTGTTGGAGTGATAGGGACCTTGGGGTGTGCTTCGTCGCCAAGTCGTGTCCAACTCTTTGCAACCTCATGGGCTGTAGCCCACCTGGCTTCTCTGTCTATGAATTTTCCAGGCAAGAACATTGGAGTAGGGTGCCATTCCCTTCTCCAGACCTTTGGGCAAAATGTAGTTAAAAAGGAATGTTAGGATGCTTGCTTGTGTGTCATGCAACATTACATCTCTCCCCTTGGAATTTTCTGAGAGACTTACAGAAAGATTTCAAGTACTCCCCAATGTTTTTATTTAAATATGAAGCTGCTTAGATAGAGAGCCCAAGTCATTCCAGCCTTCTTTAGGCTACAGAAGCAAAGAACAGATGGCCATCTGGACAAGGGCCTTAGAGCCAGAAGGAGAATCTGAAGAGCATGGGAACTCAGAGATGCCAGCCTCACGTGATGCCTGGGTGAACTCTCCCATACTGTCACCCACATTTTCCAGGAAGAGAGAGCACCAAAGGCAATATAGAGAAAGTAGAGCTGAGCTCAGCACACTAATAGGTGCAAACAGGAACAACAAATTGGTGGCCGCCCTAACTGGACAGGCCCCGTCTTGGGATAATGAAGCCTACTGGGGTTGATTCTAGTTGCTGAGACTAAGCCTGGGCTTCTGCCTGTCCCATCCCTTGAGTCCTGACCTGGGCTTGTCGCCCATGCTCCCATCTGTCCTGCTCATTACTTGGCACTCTTTCCTGTTCACAGCCTCAGCCTCCACCTGTTTGTGCCTTAGATAAACCTCTTCTGCAAACTCTAGCCCTAGCATGCATTTGAATTTCAAGTTTTTTAAAAAAATATTTATCTGGCTGTTCCAGGTCTTAGTTTCAGCGTGCAGGCTCTTAGCTGCAGCTCTCAGGCTTGTAGTTGCAGAATGCAGGCTGTTAGCTGCGGCATGCAGGATCTACTTCTCTGATTAGGGATCAAACCCAGGCCCCCTGCATTGGGAGTGCAGTCGTAATCACTGGACCACTAGCGAAGTCCCTGAATTCCAGGTTTTGATAGCTGGTTTTTCCAGCAATGTATCCTCATGATACTCCAGCCTGGACAATTACTCAATTCCTGCAAGCCAATATATTACTAGGGCTTCCCAGGTAGCTCAGCTGGCAAAGAATCCACCTGCAGCGCAGGAGTCCTTGGTTTGATTCCTGGGTTGGGAAGTTTCCCTGGAGAAAGGATAGGCTACCCACTCCAGTATTCTTGGGCTTCCCTGGTGGCTCAGATGGTAAGGAATCTGCCTGCAATACAGGAGACCAGGATTTAATCCTTGGGTTTGGAAGATCCCCTGGAGGATGGCATGGCAACCCAATCCAGTATTCTTGCCTGGAGAATTTCTTGGACAGAGGAGCCTGGAGGGCTAGAGTCCATGGATGTGCAAAGAGTAGGACACAACTGAGTGACTAAATACAATATTATTTCACAAAATTTATTGATTTTTTTCCTATAAGCCTAGAACTTTGCATGAATTCTCTCTTGTCAGCCACAGAAAATACCTTTAAGCAAGAGAAATCTGCCTTTCCCATTATATGGATGAAAATACTGTAATATAGAAAGGTTGAGTAACTTGTCTACGGTCAGACAGCCTGCTGGTGGTAAGGCTTGATTATTATTCCATTGGCATGGAATCCAGGCAATCAGACATCTAAGCTTATGTTTTCACTCACACACTTCAGAAGGTTTTAACCCTCCAAAACGGGGATGACCTAAGACCTTGCGTTCCTTCCAGTCTGGAGCACCTTCCTTCATTCTGTACACAGTAAGCACCTTCCTCAGCCTCAGTGTTTCCCCCTCAGAGAGGCCTCCCTGTTCACCTGTCTAAAGATAATCTCCCCTGCTTGTATTCTCTCATGCATCCCGTGCTTTTCTACTGCTACCTTTATGCCAACAAACATTCTTCATGTGCTTCCTTGTCTAATGTCTTATCTTGCTCTGCAAGGGACAGGGACTGTTCTGCTCGGCACCATGTCCCCCACATTCAGCTCAGCAACTGACCCATAGCGGTCAATGTTTTTTTGAATAAAAGGACAAATCAATAGACTTCTTTCTGGCATTCTCCTTGCTGCAGAAGCTTTCAAAATTCCATCCCATACCTAAACTGTTGAGTCTGTGGCAAATGCTTTTTGCTGTTTGCTTTTTGAGATCGAATTTGCAATGAGCGAATTTGTCACAACTAGGTAACCTAACTTGAGTTCCAAAGTGCCTTGTGATTATAAAACAGTAAGACTGTGTGTGTATGTCCTGTGGATACTGCAGAAAAATTCTCATGGTTGTCCAGCCACAGTGGTTCTCACCAGCGTACAGTCTACAGGGAACAACTCCATTGGTCACATACATTCTAGCACATCTGTTCAAGATTAGCTTTATTGCTTTCTAATTAGATTTCCAATGTGCCTAGTTTAGTCCAGTGGCCTCAGACATTTTGTACTTAGGACCCTTTTGTATTTTAAAAAGTACTGAAGAGCTCCAAAGAGCTTGTGTAATAAAGATTATGTCTATCAATACTCACCATACTAAAAATTTAAAAGCATCTATGTATTAGATCACTTAAAAATTACATTTTTTGATAAGTTTTTTTGGAAAAAATCCAGTGTCACTCACATATGTGGTTGGAAAAGGAAAAGTAGTTTAACAGCCTTGTCACATAATCATGGATATTCTTTGATACTATACCCAAACTTCACAATTGGCAGTTTCTTAAAGATTAGTTCAGTGTGAAATAAGAAACCATATCAATGAAATTTTTGTACTTTGCTACATTAAAATCCATTCCTCTGTCCTGCCTGATTTGGATTGACCCATGAATGATTTTGTAACATCACCATATTTGGTCACTAGAAAACATTGGTTCACTGATACTGGTCTTTCAAGTATGTGCATTTTATCATCCAATATTAAAAAATGACACTCATTAATATCATCACTAACAATGTTAGAAAAATCTTGAAGTATTGGGAAGTTGTCAACTTCATGGTGGTGGATATGAGTTTTCCAAAATTGGAAATCTTAGTAATTTTTTAAAGCTTGAATTTTATCATTAGCAACAAATATCTTCAGTTAGTCTTCTTAATAGTGATAGGCCCAATTTATTCATTTTCAAGAAAATGTCTACAAAATAACCATGGGGACAAAAAGGGTAGGTGAGCTCCAAGTTGAAACACATAGCTGCTTTCCTTTGAGCTATATTGGGTATAGAAGTGCTTTATTCTTTCCGTTATGTCATGCTAAGTCACTTCAGTCATGTCTCTTTGGGACCCTATTGATTGTAGCCCACCAGGCTCCTCTGTCCACGGGGATTCTCCAGGCAAGAATACTGGAGTGGGTTGCCATGCCCTCCTCTGGGGGAGCTTCCCGACCCAGGGATCGAACCACGGCTCTTCTGTCTCCTGCACTGGCAGGCAGGATCTTTGCCACTAGCGCCACCTGAGAAGTCCCATTATGTCAGACAGAATGTTAAAGAGACTCAAGTTAAATGAAATTAATATTTTTTACTGCTTCACCAAGGAAATTCTTAATGGAAACTGGCTTGTCTTTTGCTTTTTTCACTGTGACATTGTGGTGGTTAAGAACACAACGACTACTGCCTGGTATCTTGATTTGTGCAAAAGCATCAGCAGTTTGACCACCATTGCTTTCATACTATCAGTGCAAATATCAACATGGCAGCAAAGGCAAATAACATCTTAGTATTAAAATGAAAATAGTTTTGACCTTTCTAATCCCCTGAAAAGGTCTTGTGGACTTCCAGGAGTCTACAGACCACTCTCTGAGCAAAGCTTGTCCATCTGTCTGCTATGAAACTTTCTAAGAGCCCTCAGCAAAGGTGCAGCATTACCTTCCAGCATACTGCTAAAACAGTGTCACCCTGAAACTGGAAGGTGGCTCAAAAACCATGAGAAAACAGAATGTGTGACAAGAGAGCCTTGGTTACAGACAGGGTAAACTATTTTTGTTACAATATGTTTGGACACAAACACATTATAGTGACACTGATTCTAAAACCTGCTTTACTTTGTCCACAACATGCTTCAAAAACTATCAGCAGTGGTCACTGTCTCTCACTGGAGTCTTCTAATGCCTATTTCTCAGAGTACAAACTCCAAAAATATGGGTTCACTTTTGAGGGGAAAGGCAACACGAATTCAGGGAAGAGACACCTTCACCTGTAACCGGAATTTGCCTTTTAGCACAAGTTTGGTTGCTTCCTACCAGTTGGACTTGAGTTCTTACTTCTGGCTAATTTCACTTCATCTTCTATCTCTTTCCAGGATGATTTCCTGGTAGTGTTTAGTAGCCAATTAGTAAATGCCTGATGACATCTGAGAGAGGACAACTTTGTAAGATAATTGTTTATTTGGGGGAAGCAGGTTTTATTTTTCTCATATTTTTTTCCTTCTTTTAAAATGGAGTATAATTGCTTTCTGAAATTATATAAATACTGCTGCGGTTTCTTTAAAGCATGTGGAAGCCGTAGAGATGAGCTCTGAGTGAGCAAATGTACTTTGTTCACAGTCAAGGAGTAGTCAGCAGGGGAACCCAGATCTTAAGGCCCTCGGTGTAATGTTGAACAACTTGGGTTGCTGTATTTGCCCAGCTGGCCCTCAGGGAAGAGATCTCTGAGAGGGAGCGATCCAGGTAGGATCTGGATAAGGTGGGAAAGAGAGGAGGCTACATTTGTCCCATCAGTACAATCTGTCATCAGGGAAAAAAAAACCTTTCCATCTTTTTAGCATCCTCCCTGCCTCTAAACAGTGCAGGAGTTCTCCTGGGGAGAGTTCATGCCATTCCCAGGATGGAGGCTTGCACCAAAACCTCACTCTAGCACCAGGCCAGTGAACCAGAAACAGTGAGAGAGGTTGCTGGCCAGTAACCTCAACCCGAGACTGTGGAGGTGGGGCACCAAGTAGACTCAGCTGTGGAACCTCCCAGAAGTGGATCAGCAGCTCCTTCCCATCTCTGCAAGGAGAGTGGATGATACGGACTCTGCTGAAGCCCCTGACGGCTGAAGTACAACCAAGAGAATTTTTCCTAACCTTCTGTGTCAATAGACAGGAAGGCAAGATTATGAAATATGAACCAGGAGAAGGGGAGCTAGAATGTTTTTCTTCTTGTGAGGAGAGGCTCATTGACAGGAGAAAACTCAGCCTGAGCTAAGGCAGCCCATGGCGACAAAAACAAGAAAGTGAAAATGAAAGTCGCTCAGTTGTGTCCAACTCTTTGCGACCCCTTTGGATTTCTCCAGGCCAGAATACTGGAGTGGGTAGCTGTTCCCTTCTCCAGGGGGTCCTCCCAACCCAGGGATTGAACCCAGGTCTCCCATATTGCAGGTGGATTTTTTACTGTCTGAGTCACCAGGGAAGCCCAAGAATATTTGAGTGGGGTAGCCTATCCCTTCTCCAGGGGATCTTCCTGACCCAGGAATCAAACAGGGGTCTCCTGCACTGCAAGCGGATTCTTTACCAACTGAGCTATCACAAAAACAAGAGTACCGTCCATTTTCAGAAGTACAACACGTCATGCGGCATTTCCACACACCATGTCACCACTGCTATAACCAAATGAGGTGGGCAAAGGGGAAAAGTGAGCGTCACAACTCACAGAGTGCTGGGGAGTATTTCTATAATAAAGAAATACATATGTTGTAAGACATACATTCAACCACAGGCCTGCTCCTCCATGTAAAGCTAAAAGTAAGAATGAATGCCAATGTGAGTAGTTTTAGAAACACTTCTTTTTGATGTCACAAGAAACAAGAAGGACCTAACCTTTCTCTGATGTAGGGCATTCACAACGAGAACAGAAGGTATTCTGTTTTGGATGTTTCTGATGAGATCGTTACATTTCTCTTTTTTCTCTTCTTCAAAACAAGAATAAAGGCATCCAATGACTTTCAATATGCCTTAGTCTTTTTTACTCCAAGGACATTAAGAGTTGACAGTGCACACAATTCTAGAAATAAAGGTTTGTTTGGTACGTGGCTAAAATTGCCAATATTTGGAGGTTTCTCAGTTTGAAGCTCCCAGAGGCATCCTGTTGGTACCTAGTGTTAGAAGAACTGGGAAAAGACTTAACTGCTTTGAGCCCAGGCTTCCCTTCTGTGAAATGTAACAACGATATCTACTTTACAAGTGCTAGAGTGAAGGAGACACAGCACAGATAAATGTGTAAAGCACAACTGCCTGGCACGATAGTGCCAAGCACATTCATTCAGTGGTGGGCTAGCGCTGATTCATATGAGCTCATAAGAGCTCGTTGTTATATTTTCTGGAACTTGGCGAGCCAGCTGCTAAACCATTGGTAGCCTGAAACCCACCATGGCAGGCGTATTCACGCAATGGAAACCAGCAAACTGGAAACCAGGGTTCCTTCGCACCTGGTTGCTAAAGATTTACAAACACACTACTACTGCTGTTAATATTTTTTTTCTCCTATTCAGTATTGTTCTAAAGAATAGGATGAACTAAATATTTGCTGGATATAATTGTCTTGAAAATCTGATGAATTTTCTTTCAGTGGGGTCAGAGCCTCTGTTGGTTAAAGCACCAATGAAGAAATTTTGGGATTCCAGGCATCAGCAAGCTTAGTGGTTAGAGCAGACACTGTTTCTGCCTTCCCAACAACCATCTTCCCGCCTTCCCTTTCTTCCCTCATCACAGAACTAGATTCCTTGATTTCAGGGAAGGTGGGCTCTGATCCTAATTTATAGTCCCAGAGATGGATAACGATTGCTCTAGTCCGTGAGGGCAGTGTGATTTTCCCTCACCAGTGATTGGTCTAGTACCACTCATATAACTGAGTTCTGGCTTCCCTTCTCAGGTAAAAGAAGCAGACCCTTGTTCCATACTGCCCAAAGCAATCTACAGAATTAATGTGGTCTCTAGCAAATTACTCGTGAAATTTTCACAGAACTAGAATGAATAACCTAAAATTTATATGGAGCCATAAAAGACCTGGAATTGCCAAAGCAGTTCTGAGGAAAAGGAGGAAAACTGGAGGCACACTCCTTCCAGATTTCAGATGATACTACAAAGCAACAGTAATCAAAGCAGCATGGTATTGGCATAAAAACAGACATATGGATCACTGGAACAGAATAGAGAGCCCTGAAATAAACCCATAAATCCACAGTCATTAATCTTCAACAAAGGAGGCAACAATATGCAAAGGAGGAAAGACAGTCTCTTCAGCCAGAGGTATTAGGAAAGCTGGACAACCAGCAAATAAATCAATGAAGTGAGAACACTCCCTAATATCATGCACAAAAAATAAATTCAAAACAGCTTAAAGACTCAAATGTAAGACATGACACCATAAAACTCCCAGAAGAGACGTAGGCATAACATCCTTTGACATAAATTGAATTAATGTTTTCATAGTCAGTCTCCCAAGGCAATAGAAATATAAGCAATAATAAACAAATGGGACCAAACCAAATTTATAAGCTTTTGCACAGCAAAGGAAACTATTGACAAGATGAAAATATTTGCAGACAATGTGACTGACAAAGGCTTAATCTCTAAATATACAAATAGCTTAGACAACTCAATAACAAAAAACCAAACAATCAAAAAAATGGGCAGAACACCTTTATAGACATTTCTCCAGAGAAGATGTACAGATGGCCAACAGGCACACGAAAAGACGTTCAACTTAACTAATTATTAAAGAAATGCAAATCAAAACTACAATGAGGTATCTATCACCCCATACAGATCAGAATGGGCATCATTAAAAAGTCTACAAATAACAAATGCTGGATAGGGCGTAGAGAAACAGAACCCTTCTAATACTGTTGTTGGAAACGTAACACTGGTGCAGCCACTCTGGAAAACAGTTTGGCGCTTCCTCAAAAAATCTAAAAATAGAGTTACCATATGATCCATACTCCTGGGCATGTATCTGGAAAAAGCTCTGATCTGAAAAGATACATGCACCCCAATATTCATAGCAGCACTATTTATAATGGTCAAGACATGGAAGCAATCTAAATGTTCACTGATAGATGAATGGATAAAGAAGGTGTGGTATGTACACATGATGGAATACTACTCAGCTGTGATAAAAAGAATGAAATAATGCCACCTGCAGCAACAGGACAGACCTGCAGATCATCATACCGAGTGGAGTCAGGAAGAGAAAGGTAAATATCACATGAGTTCACTTATATGTGGAATCTAAAATACGATACAGAAGAACCCATTAATATTTACAAAACAGAAACAGATGCAGACATAGAAAACAATCTTATGGTTACCCAAGGGGAAGGCTTTGGGGAGGGGTAATTAGGATTGGGGATTAGCAGATACAAGCGAGTATATATGAATAGATAAACAAGGTCTTACTGTATAGCACAGGGAACTATATTCAATATTCTATAATAAACCATGATTGAAAGAAAGTGAAAAAGAACACACACTGGTACTCTGCTGTATACCACAAACTAACACAAATTTTAAATCAACAATACTTCAAAAACAAATAAATAAAGCAGACTCTTTCAGAAGAAAGCTCTTGAGTCTTCTTCTGCCCACTCACTTTTGGATGGAGATGAGATGCCATGTGACTGTAAGACAACAGGAGGAGGCAGGAAAGCCAACTCTCCGAGGAGATCTGAGAGGAGGAGTGAAGAGTGTCTATTTTTGTGACAACACGACTGAGCCACTGAAAATGGCTCTCACCAATAAAATGGCTTAAACTCAATTTATATTTTTTATTACTTGCATTATTCTATCACTTATAGCCCAAAGACCCCCTATCTAACACGGGAGGGCAATACATTGCAAGTGCGGCTGTCTTTTCAGTGTCCTAGATTACATTTTGTAGTCAACACCTCCTTATAAAGCCCATCCTGGCTCTAATGTCAGAGGGCCCCAGGCGCAGAGTGAGAGGAAACCATATTATGGTGAGGAGAAGCTGGTATGGAATGGGAGGGGAGATGTCATTGGGTCTGCAGACTTCCCTCTGGACCTATGTGGGTTTATTCAGCTATTATAATTGAATCAATCAAAGATAGACGTCACTTTGAAGTTCTTAAAGGGACTTACAGGGTATCCTTCTAGGGTACAATGTCATTAGGATCATCTCAGATTATTTTCTCCAGACTTGTTTTCAACGCATACAAGAAACAATATCTGGGAAGTTCATTCACAGCTGGCAAATAAATGGAAGAGCTGTTTTCTTAAGTATAATTGCTGTACAATATTATGTAAGTTCAGTTCAGTTGCTCAGTTGTGTCCGACTCTTTGTGACCCCATGAATCGCAGCATGCCAGGCCTCCCTGTCCATCACCAACTCCCAGAGTTTACTCAAACTCACCTGCATCAAGTCGGTGATGCCAGCCATCTCATCCTCTGTCGTGCCCTTCTCCTCCTGCCCCCAGTCCCTCACAGCATCAGAGTCTTTTCCAATGAGTCAACTCTTCACATGAGGTGGCCAAAGTATTGGAGTTTCAGCCTCAGCATCAGTCCTTCCAATGAACACCCAGGACTGATCTCCTTTAGGATGGACTGGTTGGATCTCCTTGCAGTCCAAGGGACTCTCAAGAGTCTTCTCCAACACCACAGTTCAAAAGCATCAATTCTTTGGCACTCAGCTTTCTTTGAGAAGGAAATGGCAACCCACTCCAGTGTTTTTGCCTGGAGAATCCCAGGGACGGGGGAGCCTGGTGGGCTGCTGTCTATGGGGTCGCATAGAGTCGGACACGACTGAAGCGACTTAGCAGCAGCAGCAGCAACTTTCTTTATAGTCCAAATCTCACATGCATACATGACCACTGGAAAAACCATAGCCTTGACTAGACGGACCTTTGTTGGCAAAGTAATATCTCTACTTTTTAATATGCTATCTAGGTTGGTCATCGGAGAAGGCAATGGCAACCCACTCCAGTACTCTTGCCTGGAAAATCCCATTGACGGACGAGCCTGGTAGGCTGCAGTCCATGAGATCACTAAGAGTTGGACGCAACTGAGCGACTTCACTTTCACACATTGGAGAAGGAAATGGCAACCCACTCCAGTGGAGAATCCCAGGGACGGGGGAGCCTGGTGGGCTGCCGTCTAAGGGGTCGCACAGAGTCGGACACGACTGAAGCGACTTAGCAGCAGCAGCAGCAGCAAAAATGAAGTTTGACACTGTTTCCAGTTTCCCCATCTATTTACCATGATCTTAGTTTTTTGAATGTTGAGCTTTAAGCCAACTTTTTCACTCTCCTCTTTCACTTTCATCAAGAGGCTTTTTAGTTCCTCTTCACTTTCTGCCATTAGGGTGGTGTCATCTGCATATCTGAGGTTATTGTTATTTCTCCTGGCAATCTTGATTCCAGCTTGTGCTTCTTCCAGCCAAGCGTTTCTGATGATGTACTCTGCATATAAGTTAAATAAGCAGGGTGACAATATACAGCCTTGACATACTCCTTTTCCTATTTGGAACCAGTCTGTTGTTCCATGTCCAGTTCTAACTGTTGCTTCCTGACCTGCATACAGGTTTCTCAAGAGGCAGGTCAGATGGTCTGGTATTCCCATCTCTTTCAGAAATTTTCCACAGTTGATTGTGATCCACACAGTCAAAGGCTTTGGCATAGTCAATAAAGCAGAAATAGATGTTTTCCTGGAACTCTCTTGCTTTTCGATGATCCAGTGCATGTTGGCAATTTGATCTCTGGTTCCTGTGCCTATTCTAAAACCAGCTTGGACATCTGGAATTTCATGGTTCACGTATTGCTGAAGCCTGGCTTGGAGAATTCTGAGCATTACATTACTAGCGTGTGAGATGAGTGCAATTGTGAGGTAGTTTGAGCATTCTTTGGCATTGCCTTTCTTTGGGATTGGCATGAAAACTGACCTTTTCCAGTCCTGTGGTCATTGCTGAGTTTTCCAAATTTGCTGGCATATTGAGTACAGCACTTTCACAGCATCGTCTTTCAGGATTTGAAATAGCTCCACTGGAATTCCATCACCTCCACTAGCTTTGTTCGTAGTGATGCTTTCTAAGGCCCATCTGACTTCACATTCCAGGATGTCTGGCTCTAGGTGAATGATCACACCATCGTGATTATCTGGGTAGTGAAGATCTTTTTTGTACAGTTGTTCTGTATATTCTTGCCACCTCTTCTTAATATCTTCTGCTTCTGTTAGGTCCATACAATTTCTGTCCTTTATCGAGCCCATCTTTGCATGAAATGTTTCCTTGGTATCTCTAATTTTCTTGAAGAGACCTCTAGTCTTTCCCATTCTGTTGTTTTCCTCTATTTCTCTGCATTGATCACTGAAGAAGGCTTTCTTATCTCTCCTTGCTATTCTTTGGAACTCTGCATTCAGATGCTTATATCTTTCCTTTTCTCCTTTGTTTTTTCCTTCTCTTCTTTTCACAGCTATTTATAAGCCCTCCCCCGACAGCCATTTTGCTTTTTTGCATTTATTTTCCATGGGATTGGTCTTGATCCCTGTCTCTTGTACAATGTCACGAACCTCCATTCATAGTTCATCAGGCACTCTTTCTATTACATCTAGTCCTTTAAATCTATTTCTCACTTCCACCGTAAAATCATAAGGGATTTGATTTAGGTCATACCTGAATGGTCTAGTGGTTTTCCCCACTTTCTTCAATTTGAGTCTGAATTTGGCAACAAGGAGTTCATGATCTGAGCACAGTCAGCTCCCAGTCTTGTTTTTGTTGACTGTATAGAGCTTCTGCATTTTTGGCTGCAATGAATATAATCAATCTTATTTCGGTGTTGACCATCTGGTGACGTCCACGTGTAGAGTCTTCTCTTGTGTTGTTGGAAGAGGGTGTTTGCTATGACCAGTGCCTTCTCTTGGCAAAATTCTACTAGCCTTTGCCCTGTTTCATTCTGTACTTCAAGGCCAAATTTGCCTGTTTCTCCAGGTGTTTCTTGACTTCCTACTTTTGCATTCCAGTCCCCTATAATGAAAAGGACATCTTTTTTGGATGTTAGCTCTAAAAGGTCTTTTAGGTCTTCATAGAACCATTCAACTTCAGCTTCAGTGTTACTGGTTGGGGCATAGGCTTGGATCACCGTGATATTGAATAGTTTGCCTTGGAAATGAACAGAGATCATTCTGTTGTTTTTGAGATTGCATCCAAGTACTGCATTTCGGACTCTTTTGTTGACCATGATGGCTACTCCATTTCTTCTAAGGGATTCCTGCCCACAGTAGTAGATATAATGGTCATCTGAGTTAAATTCACCCATTCCAGTCCATTTTTGTTCACTGATTCCTAGAATGTCAACATTCACTCTTGCCATCTCCTGTTTGACTATTTCCAATTTGCCTTGATTCATGGACCTGACGTTCCAGGTTCCTATGCAATATTGCTCTTTACAGCATCTAATCTTGCTTCTATCACCAGTCACATCCACAACTGGGTATTGTTTTTGCTTTGGCTCCATCTGTACAATATAATGATTCAAAACTGTGGTTATACTCTATCTATAGTTATTATAAAATATTGGCTACATTCTCCCATGTTGTACAATATATCCTTGTAGGTTATTTTATACCTGATAGTTTGTACCTCTGACTCCTCTACCCCTTTATTGCCCCTCCCTCATCCCTCCCCCCAGTAGTAACTATTGTGGAATGGAAACTACCACAAACCAGTGTCTTTAACAAAGAAGGAGACTGACAGATACAGTAAATGAAAGAGCTTTCAAGGAATGCTGGAGGAGGTGGTAGGGTGTTCTAGAGGCTATACCTATTACCCTTTCAAACAAAATTTGATATGAATGTGTCATCATACATCTGAGAAAATAAGAACTTGAAGGGAAGGAGGCTTTTCCAGCAGAGGAAATAGTGAGCTCGCACATGATGCCCTGGTCAGGTGTCGGAATCTGCTTAGAATCCCCCAAATGACGGAAATCTTACAGCCAAATCTTGTACCATTAACGGAGCAGGGAGGAGGGCACTTCAATGAAGAAGTAGGCAACATAGATATTATTTCTGGAGGCAGCTTAGAGGCAAAATCAGAGAACTCTCTGCCAGAGAGGGATGGTTTCCCTCCATGCTCCACAGCAGGGGTTTTTCCAGATTGCTGTAGGAGCTCTGGGCTCAGGAGACCGGATGTGTGATTCAGGAGGGTACAAAAACAGCCCTATATGCTTCATCTCCTACAGTCACAGTTCCCAACTCATCTCTCTCTCTCTGCAGAGTCTATGACCATGTCTGATGGCAGCTTCTTCCTACATGTCACAGGCTATAAGCTTCATAGAGCTCAGCTGGCAGGCAAGTGCAGGAGGGGGACAATGCCAATAGTGAGAAGCCACATTGAGGGCCTGCAGCGCTGGGAAATGACAGAGCATGCTAGGAAGTCTATGAATGGCCTCTGAGGATGTTTAGAGCTTATCAAGTCCTCCTTTCTCCTTTTGCTGAAAACTCCCATGGCAGTGAAAGGAACCTCTGTCTCATTTATTTCAAAGGGGGATTTGTAAAAAAAAAAAAAAAAAAAATTCAACATTATCCAAGTGGCTCTTTACTGGCTAATTTTCAGAGCTAAATATCTCAATTGTTGCAAAACATTTCTTTTTCATATGAGTCAAAGCAACTGGGGATGGGGCCGGACATCAGATGCATTTTCCATTTACACATTCTGTTTCTCTCTCTTTAGGAGAGAGCCAATGCTTAAGCCTTTTCAGAAACTATTTTTAGGGCACAACTGCTCACTGATAAGAGTCATCAGAATAAAATCAACTTCAGGAAGTAGGGGTGTTCCTGCAAAGCGCTCTTGTTATTTGAGATCAATGAACTCCAAATCCCCTAAAACTGTTGCAGACCCACAGAAGAAGTCTGTCCCCTTGTAGAAAAGTAAGCAAGGATGTGCTGGGGCACTCAAGGGTCATGGCCTTTATTTGGGGGGTATGAGTGGAAATTCAGACCACCTCACTTCTCTCATATCCAGGAAGCAGGCAAAAAAAGCTGTGTGTGTGTGTGAGCTATAATCGTGCTACAGTGACATCATTCAAAGTAAAAACTATAGATAGTTTCAGTGACAGAGACACACTCAGGTTACCTTTAAAAATAAATGTTGGGAGCTGTGTTTCTACTTCTGCCATTATTGCTACCAATTTAAAAAATGGAAACAATCCCCTCGAAGCCAAATATCCTGCCATAGGCAGATCAGGAATTGGAGTATCACTTCATGGGAAATAGATGGGGAAACAGTGTCAGACTTTATTTTTGGGGGCTCCAAAATCACTGCAGATGGTGACTGCAGCCATGAAATTAAAAGATGCTTACTACTCAGAAGAAAAGTTATGAGCAACCTAGATAGCATATTCAAAAGCAGAGACATTACTTTGCCGACTAAGGTCCATCTAGTCAAGGCTATGGTTTTTCCAGTGGTCACGTATGGATGTGAGAGTTGGACGGTGAAGAAGGCTGAGCACCAAAGAATTGATGCTTTTGAATGTGGTGCTGGAGAAGACTCTTGAGAGTCCCTTGGACTGCTAGGAGATCCAACCAGTTCATCCTGAAGATCAACCCTGGGATTTCTTTAGAACGAATGATGCTAAAGCTGAAACTCCAGTACTTTGGCCACCTCATGCGAAGAGTGGACTCATTGGAAAAAACTCTGATGCTGGGAGGGATTGAGGGCAGGAGGAGAAGGGGACAACAGAGGATGAGATGGCTGGATGGCATCACGGACTTGATGGATGTGAGTCTGAGTGAACTCCGGGAGTTGCTGATGGACAGGTGGCCTGGCGTGCTGCGATTCATGGGGTCGCAGAGAGTTGGACATGACTGAGTGACTGAAATGAACTGAGCTGAGCTGAACTGGGTGAAAGTGGAGGAGGAATTTGTCCAGCTTCACACAGGTGGCCTGCCATTTGTGCCTCCTCAGTTCCTCTGCCCACCTCTGTCTCTATTTCACTATTTCTGCTTTCTCATAGTTTTTGCTTCCTCATCTTATTGCTTCTGTTCCCCTTAGCCTCATTGGCTATGTGTGAGTCTAACTGTATCTCCCAGTTTCTTTCAAGACACGCACTCAGCCCCTGAGCTTGCTTTCCCTGCCTCACTCACCAAGTGTTCCCTCATTCCAGACTCTAGGAGAGGATTTAATGGCTCAGTTGACCTCTTCCTTACGGCTGGCAACCCTGAGAATTGATTGCTTTTAGATACATCCAGTTGTAAACTATGAATGGAATCATGTGGTTCAAAATGTGGCAGTCCTAGGCTTCCCTGGTGACTCAGTGGTAAAGAGACACGAGTTTGATCCCTGATCTGGAAAGATCCCACTGCCACGGAGCAACTAAGCCTGTGCGCCACAACTATTGAGCCTGTGCTCTGGAGCCCGGCAACTGGAATTACTGAAGCCTGCATGCCCTAGAGCCTGTGCTCCACAACTGAGTTCAGGCTACTGGCATCAAGTCACTAAATGCAGGGTTGGGAGGAGAGGCTCTTCCAATAGGTGTGAACAGGCTCCAGCCCACCACTTCCACTTGCTCTTCACACAGTCAGAACCACCTTCCCCAAGTTCTTCTACTTCTCCCCATACATTTCCAGACCAATTGCTACAAAGCTTCAACTAGCGGCAAGCTGCAGCCACCTTGCCTGGGGGCAATGCTACTCCTACCTGCTTCCAAGTCCCCAGTGTTTCCCTTTAACACAGATGCTTATGGGTGTCTCCATTAGAGCCTGAGCTCAAGGCATCCACCAGACTGTGCACAGTAGCCAGCACACAGTGAGTTCTCCAAAATACTGATTGCAGGCATGCATGAGATACTCTGTCTAATGAAATCTCTTCATGGGGGCAGCTGTCAAGCTGACCTGCTATGAGGGCACACAGAATATATGTACTGAAGATGTAAACAGTGCAGCTTGGAAAAGACTTTCCAAGAGTTGGGTTGGTCACTGGCTCATTCTCACTTCATTAAGATGCTTGTGCCCAAGAGATCAGTAATTGCATTTTTTGGTCCCTAATCCTGCATTTGCCTTCCTGTCCCTGAAGCCCCAGGGAGGCATTCATTAGTGAATGAGCACCTCTCACAAGAATGGAAGAGGTCTGTGTGCAAGCTGAGCACTGCACTTGTTTTGGTTTGTGAGAAATGCTTGTCAGAGGGACAATAAAGCCATTGGGCTCAGGTGTGTATGGCACAGCAGAGGATTCTGGGGTGATGGTGGGAGGGATATGGGGACAAGGAGCAGTCAGGAAGAAAATGTGAAGGGTATTGATTCATTCTCAACATGTTTTCTGAGCTTGGAGGGAATGAACATTCTGTATTCAAGGGACTTTGAAGGTTGGCTTAATATTGTGCCTTTTTTCTGGAAAATCAGAGATATAGATCCTTCTGACTCTTAGCAATAAAAAAAATAGACCAGCACCTTAAAGAAGAGTCAGTATCTATTTGTACAGGAGATAGGAAATGAAGCAGGTAAGCCTCCTGGGTACATCGTGGAAGAGACTCGTATGCCCCTGTCCCTGACCTCCCTGCACCTCCACCCCAAGGGGCAGTTAGGGTTGGATTTGTAAATGAGCACACATCCACGGGCACACTGGCTGCAGACAGGAAGTGGACCACCAACAGCTGCTGCCTTTTGAGTGTGCCTTTATCATCCTGTGGACTCTATTGAAAGGGAAGGGAATCATCATGCCTTCAGCCTTGTAATATCCATAATATCATTGTTATTGGAAGAGATTTTTCCCCTTTATTCTCTGCTTCACTGACTCCTCCTATTTCTTTCAACAGTTTCTAAAACATTTTCACATAAGAGAAAACATTTTCAGAAACCCACCACATAATATCAGCCCTGAAGTTGAGTGGAGGTAGAAAAACAGAGAACTTTACAGACAAAAGAAGTGGTTCTTTACCTGGGACCACGATCCCCAAGGGAGTCCATGGATGGCCTTCATGAGTAAAACTTCAACTGTTTGGGGGAAGGGTCCATCACTTTCACTGGTGTGTCAGAACGGTTCCTTCCTGAAGCCCTCAACAGTGTTAAGAGTTGGGCTGATAATGTCATAGAATAAGGCTGAACTCAAGGTATTAGGAAAGCACATGGTCTCAAAACAAGCCCTTGTGGGGGGTCAGAGCTCAGAGGTGATGTACTGAAGGAGAGAGAAGTGGGCTTGGGCCCCAGACAGGGGAGCTTCAGATCCAGGCTCTGCCCCTGAACCACTGGGGGACCCTGGGTAAGTTGTGTGACCTTCCTGAACCCAGGTCCTCACTTGCTGCGAGATCTAAGTAGGACAGAGTCCTGTGTGCTTGAAAAGCTGGGCAACATGGCACAGGTTATTTTTAAACAGTATGTTGGCTATATTTTCCAGTGCTAGGCTTAGTATATTCTTCCATCTTTAGACATTTTCAGGTGAAAAATTCTAACTTCAAAGCAATGAGTCCAATTGTTCATCTGGAAAAGTACAAGAAGTACTCAGACTTCTGTGAATGTTCTATGGTGTACTGAAATTTAGAAAAAAATTTACCTGGAAAGGTATCTGGGGGCTAAAGAAAGAAATAGCAAGGAGCATATTATTCGAAAATGCAGTAGTACATTGTTTAAAAATAAGTTTATTCTATGTGGCCAGACTTTTTCAGACACACTCTATATTCAGGTTGTTGAGACACCATTTTATTTATTTTTCCCAAGGCAATGACACCCCACTCCAGTACTCTTGTCTGGAGAATCCCATGGATAGAGGAGCCTGGTAGGCTGCAGTCCATGGGGTCCCTAAGAGTCGGACACGACTGAGCGACTTCACTTTCACTTTGCACTTTCATGCATTGGAGAAGGAAATGGCAACCCACTCCAGTGTTCTTGCCTGGGAATCCCAGGGACAGGGGAGCCTAGTGGGCTGCCATCTATGGGGTCACACAGAGTCGGACACCACTGAAGTGACTTAGCAGCAGCAGCAGCAGTGGTTGAAGCAGAGGTTTGTGAACCCCAAAGACACCAATCGGCAGCACAGTGAGAGGTCTCCTCGTTCTGGGGCTGCGCTCTATCAGCGGTTCATCCGCGCTGGTGTGTGTGGCTGGTCACACGCCCTGTCCGCTGCCCCTCCCTCTGTCACTCTCAAGCCCAGGAACATGAGGGTGTCTAGCAGCCCTCCTCCGTGCTCTCACCCTTGACACACTACCACCCTGGGTCTGTCCTGAGGGGAAAAGAGTGCTGCTCAGAGAAGACTTCAGTTGCATCTATTCACATGATCATGGTTTTCTAAAAAAAATGATAGTTTTGATGGGAATGTAAATTGATATAGCCATGATGGAGATGGTATGGAGATTCTTTTAAAAAACTAGGAGAAAAACTACCATATGATCCAGCAATCCCACTACTGGGCATGTACTTTGAGAAAACCATAATACAAAAAAACAACCAAAAACAAAAAAGAAACATGTACCCTAACACTCAGTGCAGCACTATTTACAATAACCAGGATGTGGGAGCAACCTCGATATCCACTGAGAGATGAATGGATAAAGCTGTGGTACGCATATACAGTGGAATATTACTCAGCCATAGACAGGAACAAATTTGAGTCAGTTTGACTAAAGTGAATGAGCCTAGAACCTGTTATACAAAGTGAAGTAAGTCAGAAAGAAAAAAACAAATATTGCATGTTAACACATACACATGGAATCTAGGAGCTTCCTCATGGCTCAGTGGGTAAAGAATCTGCCTGCAATGCAGGAGACAACAGTTTGATCCCTGGGTCAGGAAGATCCCCTGGAGAAGGGCATGCAACCCACTCCAGTATTCTTGCCTGGAGAATCCCATGGACAGAGGAGCCCGCTGGGCTATAGTTCATGGGGGTGCAAAAGTCCGACATGACTGAAGGGACTGAGCAACATACATGGGGGAATCTGGAAAAATGGTGCTGATGAACCTATTTTCAGGCAGCAATGGAGACGCAGAGAACAGACGTGTGAACACAGGGCAGGGGAGGAGAAGCCGGGATGCGCTGAGAGAGCCCTGAAACATACACGTTACCGCATGCGAAACAGATAACTAGCAGGAAGTTGCCGCCTCACACCGGGAGCTCAACCTGGTGCTCTGTGATGGTCCACAGGGGTAGGATGGGTGGCGGTGGGGCAGTGATGGAGGCAGGGTCAAGAGGGCGGGGACATCTGTACACTTATGGCTAATTCATGTTCTTGTGTGACAGAAACTAACACAATATTGTATAGCAGGTATCCTCTGATTAGAAATAAATTTTTAAAGTAATGGGGAAAATGATGATTAAAAAGAAGCCTGGAGGGGTCTTTGTCAGCCCTTCTTCAGGTGGGCGCTCCTGCTGAGTGCCCCTAGAGGCCCCTCCTCTTTCCTTCTCTCAGCTCTTTGCGTCTGGATCGCAACTGCTTGCTGAATGCTCTGTCTTCCTCCCTGGCTCACGTCCAGTTCTCATCAGCACAGAAAGTATCTTTCAAAGTATTATTTCTTAAAGAAACTAAAAGCTTCCTGAAAATGTTGCTATTTGAGATTACTGGGTTACACTTGGAGAAAAAGTTACTCAGATAAGAAATGTCTCCTTAGTAAAGCCAAACATCAGAGCTACAACTTCCCAACTTGTTTTCTTCTGTGAAGCCATGACGTTAAGGTAAGAAGACACACAGGAAGCAAACAAGCTCATCAGCGTGCTAACAGATTTTTACTAATCAAGGAGTATGCAGGTGCCCTCTCAAAGCCCTAGATCCGCTTCACAGACGTTTCCTCTGTAAGTGTTGGTCACTCATTCCCACCCTTTGTGATCCCATTGACTGTAGCCCACCAGCCTCCTCTGTCCATGGGGATTCTCCAGGCAAGAATACTGGAGTGGGTTGCCATTCCCTTCTCCAGGGGATCTTCTTGACCCAGGAATCGAACCCAGGTTCCCACATTGCAGGCAGATTCTTTACCATCTGAACCACCAGGGAAGCCTCTGTGAGGAGCATACCAAAGACAACATTGGGTCTGCAAATGTGAGGGAATCGGTTCCCAGCCAAAGCAGGGCAAAGGATCTCCTAGACAGATTTTGGAAAATGTAGCTTCCCAAAATATAGTCCTGGAGATGCTGATTCCAGAGGTCTGAAGTAGGGCCTGGAATCTGTATTTAATAAATGCTGCCTCTGATTCAGTCGATCAGTTAGGTTTGGGGACTGACTTCTGAGGAACCTGTAACTGACTAGTCTTGAAACCATTCTCCATGACTCATGTCTCTAAAGCCAGGGATGAGTATGTGTAAGAATCGCCCACAGAACTCATTACAAATGCAAATTTCACATCCAGTAGAAAGTGGCTAAAATGACAAAGAGAGACAACAGCAAATACAGGTATAGCAGGGGAGCAGCTGGAGCTCTTATAACATTGCTGATGGAAGTGTAAAACTGTACAGTCTTTCTGAAAAGCTGTTTGCCAATTTCCTATAAGGTTAAACACATACCTACTCTGTGATCAAGCAATTCCACTCCTAGGAATTAACTCAAGAGAAATGAAAGCATATGTTCACATAAAGACTTGTGTACTAGTAGGAGAAAAGACAGTCTCATCAGTAAGTGGTACTGGGAGAGTGGACAGGTATATGTAAAAGAATGAAATTAGAGCATTCCCTAACACCACACACAAAAATGAACTTAAAATGGATTAAAGACTTAAATATAAGGTCAGATATTATAAAACTCTTTGAGGAAAATAGGCAGAACACTCTCTGACATAAACTGCAGTAAGATCTTTTGACTCATTGCCTAGAGTAATGAAAATAAAAATAAAAATAAACAAATGGGATCTAATTAAACTTAAAAGCTTTTGCAAAAAAAAAAAAAAAAGCAATAACCCATAAACAAAATGAAAAGACAACCCACAGAATGGGAGAAAATATTTGTGACAAAGTAACCCACAAGGAATTACTCTCCAAATATATCAATACAAACAGCTCATATAGCTCAATAACAAAAAACCAAACAACTTAAACAATGAGTGGAAGATCTAACAGATATTTGTCCAAAGAAGACATACAGATGGCCAAAAGGGCATATATCTTTTCATACAGATGAAAAGATGCTCAACATCACTGATTATTAGAGAAATGCAAATGAGGCACCACCTCACACTGGTCAGTATGCCCATCAACAAAAGATCTATAAACAATTAATGCTGGAGAGGATGTGGCAAAAAGGGAACCTTCTACCTTGTTGGTCGGATGGTAAATTGGTACACCCATTATGGGGAACAATACGGAGGTTCCTTAAAAAAACTAAAAATAGATCTACCATATGATCCAGCAACCCCACTCCTGGCCACATGCTAATGCTAAGTCGCTTCAGTCGTGTACGACTCTGTGCGACCCCATAGATGGCAGCCCACCAGGCTCCCATCCCTGGGATTCTCCAGGCAAGCATACTGGAGTGGGGTGCCATTTCCTTCTCCAATGCATGAAAGTGAAAAGTGAAAGTGAAGCTGCTCAGTCCTGTCCAACTCTTCATGACCCCAAGGACTGCAGCCTACCAGGCTCCTCCGTCCATGGGATTTCCCAGGCAAGAGTACTGGAGTGGGTTGCCATTGCCTTCTCCCACATACTCAGAGAAAACTATAATTCAAAAAGATACACATACCCCGGTATTCATTGCGGCATTATTTACAATAGCCGGGACATGGAAGCAATTCAAATATCCATCAACAGAGGAATGGAAAAGGAGATGCGATACATATATACAATGGAATACCACTCAGCCATTAAAAAAGAATGAAATAATGCCATTTGCAGTGATAGGAATTTACTAGAGAGTGTCATACTGAGTGAACTAAGTCAGAGAAGAATAAATAATGTATGATATCATTTATATGTAGAATCTAAAAAATGGTAAAAGTGAACTAGTTTACAAAACAGAGTTACAGATATAGAAAAAGAGATTATGGTTACAGGAGGGAAAATGGGGGAAAATTGGAAGAGTGAGATTGACGTATACACACCTCTATATATAAAATAGATAATCAACAGGGACCTACTGTAAACACAGGGAACTCTATTCAAAACTCTGTAATGACCTACATGGGAAAAGAATCTAAAAAGAGTGGCTATATGGATATGTATAACTGATTCACTTTGCTGTATAGCAGAAAGTAACATAACATTATAAATCAACTATATTTCAGTAAAAAAAATTTTTTTTAAGACTTGTGTACTAGTATTCATAATAACTAAAAAATAGAAACAATTTCTGGTAGATACACTCCAACATGACTCTGGATAATCAACAGCCTTGTATACTTCCCTCTCCTAGAGCTGGGTGAAATCTGTGACTTGTTCTATCAAATACAGCAAAGATGATAGCGTGCCATTCCTACAATTGTATTTTAAAAGATTCTGTTTAAATACACTGAAAGGGGAGCTCTCCTGCTGGCCTTAGTGGAGCATATAGCCCTATTGTAAACTGTCTATGGGAGGGCCACGTGGCAGGGAACTGCAGAGGGCAGCCTCCAGCTGATGGCCAGTAAGAAGCCAAGATTCTGAGTCCCATAACTGCAAGGATATGATTTCTGAACTTGGAAGAGGTCCCTGACCTCTAGACAGGAATGCAGACTGGCTAACACCATGGATCCAGTTTTGTGAGACTCTGAGCACAGGACCCAGCTAAGCCATGTCTAGACTCCTGATGCATGGAAATTGTGAGATAATAATTGTGTATTTTTTAAACTGCTACACTTGCAGTAATTTATTACATTGCCTGGGGCTTCCCTGGTGGCTCAGTGGTAAACAACCCGCCTGCCAGAGCAGATGTGGATTTGCTCTCTGGGTCAAGAAGATCCCCTGGAGAAGGAAATGGCAACCCACTCCAGCATTCTTGTCTGGGAAATCCTATGGTAGGAGGAGCGTGGCAAGTTACAACCCATGGAGTCCCAGAAGAGTTGGATATGACTTAGAGACTGAGCAACAGTAATTACACTGCCTAGAAAAGGAATCACAACTCAAACGTCTGTCAACAGGTGAATGTATAAACAAATCGCAGATTATTCTTGAAATGGAATATTACCTAGCAATAAAAAGGAACTACCAATACATGTAACAACACGGATGAATATCAAAACATGTTGAACAAAAGAAGCCTGACTCAAAATGGTATATGTGGTGTGATAGAAATGAGAATAGTGGCTGCTTCTCGAGAGTGGGGTTAATTGACTGTAAGGGGCCTAAGGAAGCTTTCTGGAATGATAGAAGTCCTGGATGGCATGGTGGTTACATAGGGTGTACATATTTTTCAAATCCCATTGAACGATATACTTAAAAAATATATATTTAATTGTATGTGAAATTACACTTCAATTTTAGAAAAACACAAATATCTTCCAGATTCTGACTCAGTGGGTCTAACCTGAGCAGTAGGATGTAGCATTCTCAACTAATGAACATCACCAGACAATTCTAATGTAGAAGTCCTTGGACCACATTTTAAAAAACACCACCAAGCAGTGGATTATTCAAGGAGGAAGGATGGAGGAACCAGAAACATATGCTTTCTTCTGACTCAATCTAGCTTTCTCCCAAGAGATTTGTATTCTAATTAGAACAACAATGTCTTCATCTGTTATTTAGCCAGTCAACAGGCAACTTCATTTCAGTTCAATTAATTATTTTCCAAGTACTTGTTATTTATCTTATTCAAAGAAATCACAAGACAGCCATTCTTCGAAAGAAGTTAAACTTTTGATTGAGGGAAAATGTCCATATATGCATAAAACTGGTAACTTCAAATCCAACACAAAGAAAACAAGACAATCACTCACTCTCTTCAGTTATCAAACCTAGTTACTTGGTCACTTTCCAAAGTATTCCCAGTGGCCCCACTTCTCCCATGACATTCTGTCTTCAAAGTCACCTTTTTATGAGATAGTTAATCATTTTAATGATCTTTCAGATGTTCCCCTTCCCAGGTTTCCTCCATTTGTTCAATCTTAAGGTTTTTTTTTTTCCCCTCTCATTTTTTCATTTTTTTTCTTGCTGACCATGAATCATGCTGCTAGGAGATTTCAGGAACTCTCACCTGAGGATAATGACAATAGGAGCCCCATTTGCCTTCCCTGATGTCTTCACAAAGCTCCTGGTATCGCCTCCTGTTGTAAGAACCAAGGAAGGATATTTATTGCAAGCAGAGGTCCGGCTGGACAGATTAAATACAACATCTTAACCTCAGATGCTGCTGTTCTTCACTGAGTTTATGTCACCTGGAGAAATCCTAAGCATTGGATTTTAATCCTAATTAAATATCACAATCTATAATATTCATGCAGATTCATACTTTTGAAAGCTTTTTGACAATTTTCTATTTCATTGTCCTCGATTCCAGGTCATTCTAAATGATGTTTTTCTATTATGGACAATAAAATGGTTAATGATCCAGAAAAATAATGTTTATCTTCAGTAACACAGACAAGAATGTTCTCCTTTATAATAGAAGAGTAAGATACTCCAAATTGGCAAAGGCTTTTCAAACATATTGTTGTTATGGTAAATTCACATTTATCTAGAATGCAAATCCAGGGAACTAAACAAAACAATACGTTAGAGAAAAGTAACTAGGGTGGAGAATGCCCAGGGAATCTGGACCAAAGAAAGGAAGGAAGGGTCAAATGGGCTGTATTCTAAGAAAGGACATGCTGTCTACACAGCTCCAAGAAGTAAAATTAAGTCTAATGGTGGACAGAAAGGAGTGACAGGTTTTAGTGCAATAAATATTCAAAGGTAAGCTTCTTGGGAAAGTATTCATCTTCCATGGCTGTCACAAGAAATCATCATAAATGTAGCAGTTTAAAACACTGCTCATTTATTACCTCACAGTTCTGTAAGTTTGGGGGTCATGTGTTACGGAGCAGTGGAGAATGAATACAATAGCTCTATCCCTAATTCCTCTTTTTTGCTCACATTCCATGTCTAATCCATCAGAAAATCTTATTGGCTCTAGTCATACCCAGAATCTATCTGACCATCTCAACCATCGTCACTGCCACCCCCTGGCCCATCATCTCACTGCTTCCATGCCCTATTCTTAAACTCATCCTGTTCTTAAAGAAGTACCCACCATCTTTGTAAGACGTTAGGTAGGTCATGTCACTCTGCTGCTCAATATCATGCAGTCTTTTTCTCATTCCATTTATGCACGTGTGCTAAGTCATTTCAGTCATGCCTGACTCTTTGCAACCCTATGGACTGTGCCCACCAGGCTCCTCTGTCCATGGGATTCTCCAGGCAAGAGTGTTAGAGTGGGTTGCCATGCCCTCCTACAGGGGATCATCCCAACCCAGGGATCAAACCTCATCTCATATGTCTCCTGCATTGGCAGGTGGGTTCTTTACCACTGGCATCACCTAGGAAGCCCATTTCACATATACAAAAGCCAAAGTCTTACAAGGACTCTATATGATGTTCCCTCCCCTCCCCCATCCTCTCAGATCTCATCAACTATTAATCTACACCCCCCATCTCCCCTCCCTGATCTTCTCTAATACCCTACTCTCACCAACTCACCTCTTGGTCTCTATTTAAATTTGCAAGCCCATCCACCCTCCACACACCTCCCTACATCCTTGACACTTATCATCCCCTGACTATTGTTTGGGGCTAGGCCCCTTGCTGCCTAGCCAGGTTCAGTTCAGTGGATCAGTTGTCTGACTGGGACCCCATGGACTGCAGCATGTCAGGCCTCCCTGTCCATCACCAACTCCTGGAACCTACTCAAACTCAGTCCATTGTGTCAGTGATGCCATCCAACCATCTCATCCTCTGCTGTCCTCTTCTCCTCCCACCTTCAATCTTTCCCAGCATCAGGGTCTTTTCCAATGAGTCAGTTCTTCCCATCAGGTGGCCAAAGTATTGGAGTTTCAGCTTCAGCATCAGTCCTTCCAATGAACATTCAGGACTGATTTCTTTTAGGATTGAATGGTTGGATCTCCTTGCAGTCCAAGGGACTCTCAAGAGTCTTTTCCACACCATACTTCAAAAGCATCAATTCTTTGGTGCTCAGCTTTCTTTATGTCCAACTCTCACATCCATACATGACTACGTATGGAAAAACTATAGCTACTATGGAAAAGTAGGAAGTCAAGAAACACCTGGAGTAACAGGCAAAAGTAGGAAGTCAAGAAACACCTGGAGTAACATGCAAAAGTAGGAAGTCAAGAAACACCTGGAGTAACAGGCAAATTTGGCCTTGGAATGCGGAATGAAGCAGGCCAAAGACTAATAGAGTTTTGCCAAGAAAATGCACTGGTCATAGCAAACACCCTCTTCCAACAACACAAGAGAAGACTCTACACATGGACATCACCAGATGGTCAACACCGAAATCAGATTGATTATATTCTTTGCAGCCAAAGATGGAGAAGCTCTATACAGTCAACAAAGACAAGACCGGGAGCTGACTGTGGCTCAGATCATGAACTCCTGATTGCCAAATTCAGACTTAAATTGAAGAAAGTGGGCAACACCACTAGACCATTCAGGTATGACCTAAATCAAATCCCTTATGATTATACAGTGGAAGTGAGNCCCATCACTTCATGGGAAATAGATGGGGAAACAGTAGAAACAGTGTCAGACTTTGTTTTTTTGGGCTCCAAAATCACTGCAGATGGTGACTGCAGCCATGAAATTAAAAGGCGCTTACTCCTTGGAAGAAAAGTTATGACCAACCTAGATAGTATATTCAAAAGCAGAGACATTACTTTGCCGACTAAGGTCCGTCTAGTCAAGGCTATGGTTTTTCCTGTGGTCATGTATGGATGTGAGAGTTGGACTGTGAAGAAGGCTGAGCGCAGAAGAATTGATGCTTTTGAACTGTGGTGTTGGAGAAGACTCTTGAGAGTCCCTTGGACTGCAAGGAGATCCAACCAGTCCATTCTGAAGGAGATCAACCCTGGGATTTCTTTGGAAGGAATGATGCTAAAACTGAAGCTCCAGTACTTTGGCTACCTCATGCGAAGAGTTGACTCATTGGAAAAGACCCTGATGCTGGGAGGGATTGGGGGCAGGAGGAGAAGGGGACGACCGAGGATGAGATGGCTGGATGGCGTCACAGACTCAATGGACGTGAGTCTGAGTGAACTCCGGGAGTTGGTGATGGACAGGGAGGCCTGGCGTGCTGCAATTCATGGGGTCGCAAAGAGTCGGACACGACTGCGCGACTGAACTGAACTATGGAAAAACCATAGCTTGGACTAGACGGACCTTTGCTGGTAAAGTAATGACTCTGCTTTTTAATATGCTGTCTAGGATGGTCATGGCTTTTCTTCCAAAAAGTATCTTTTAATTTCATGGCTGCAGTCACCATCTGCAGTGATTTTATAGCCCCCCCAAATAAAGTCTGTCACTGTTTCCACTGTTTCCCATCTATTTGCCAAGAAGTGATGGGACTGGATGCCATGATCTTAGTTTTCTGAATGTTGAGAAAGCCAACTTTTCACTCTTCTCTTTCATTTTCATCAAGAGGCTCTTTAGTTCTTCTTCTCTTTCTGCCATAAGGGTGATGTCATCTGCATATCTGAGGTTATTGATATTTCTCCTGGCAATCTGATTCCAGCTTGTGCTTCATCTAGCCCGGCATTTTGCATGATGTACTCTGCATATAAATTAAATAAGCAGTGTGACAATATACGGCCTTGATGTACTCCTTCCCCGATTTGGAACCAGTCTGTTGTTCCATGTCTAGTACTAACTGTTGTTTCTTGACCTGCATACAGATTTCTCAGGAGGCAGGTCAGGTGGTCAGGTGTTCCCATCTCTTTAAGAATTTTCCACAGTTTGTTGTGATCCACACAGTTAAAAGCTTTGGCATAGTCAGTAAAGCAGCAGTAGATATTTTTCTGGAACTCTCTTGCTTTTTTGATGATCCAGCAGATGCTGTCAATTTGATTTCTGGTTCCTCTGCCTTTTCTAACTCCAGCTTGAACATCTGGAAGTTCACGGTTCACATACTGTTGAAGCCTGGCTTGGAGAATTTTGAGCATTATTTTGCTAGTGTGTGAGATGAGTGCAGTTGTGCAGTAGTGTGAGCATTCTTTGGCATTGCCTTTCTTTGGGACTGGAATGAAAACTGATCTTTTTGAAGGAGGTCACCATTATTTTCATTACCTCCACCATAATCTGGCCTCAGGTCAAGCAACAAGGAGGGAACACAGCCCTGCCCATCAACAGAAAATTGGATTAAAGATTTAATGAACATAGCCCCGCCCATCAGAACAAGACTTGTTTTCCCCTTAGTCAGTCTCTCCCATCAGGAAGCTTCCGTTAGCCTCTTATCCTTATCCATCATAGGGCAGACAGAATGAAAACTACAGTCACAGTAAACTAACCAAAATGATCATAAGGACCACAGCCTTGTCTAGTTCAATGAAACTATGAGCCATGCCATGTAAGGCCACCCAAGACAGAAGGGTCATGGCGGACAGTTCTGACAAAACATGGCCCACTGGAGAAGGGAATGGCAAACCACTTCAGTATTCTTGCCTTGAGAACCCCATGAAAGGTACAAAAAAGTTTAATGGTATGACACTGAAAGATGAATTCCCCAAGTCAGTAGGTGCCCAATATGCTATGGAGAAGAATGGAGAAATAACTCCAGAAAGAATGAAGAGACGGAGCCAAAGCAAAAACAACATTCAATTGTGAATGTGATGGGTGATGGAAGTATAGTCTGATGCTGTAAAGAGCAATATTGCATAGGAACCTGGAATGTTAGGTCCGTGAAACAAGGCAAATTGGAAGTGGTCAAACAGGAGATGGCAAGAGTGAACGTTGACATTTTAGCAATCAGTGAACTAAAATGGACTGGAATGGATGAATTTAACTCAGATGATCATTATATCTTCTACCGTGGGCAAAAATCCCTTAGAAGACATGGAGTAGCCATCACAGTCAACAAAAGAGTCTGAAATGCGATACTTGGACGCAGTCTCAAAAACGACAGAATGATCTCTGTTCGTTTCCCAGGCAAACCATTCAATATCACAGTAATCCAAGTCTATGCCCCGACCAGCAATGCTGAAGAAGCTGAAATTGAACGGTTCTATGAAAACCTATAAGACCTTTTAGAACTAACACCCAAAAAAGATGTCCTTTTCATTATAAGGGACTGGAATGCAAAAGTAGGAAGTAAAGACCTACCTGGAGTAGTAGGCAAATTTGCCCTTGGAGTACAAAACGAAAAAGGTCAAAGGCTAACAGAGTTTTGCCAAGGGAACACACTGGTCATAGCAAACACTCTCTCCCAACAATATAAGAGAAGACTGCACATAGACATCACCAGATGGCCAACACCTAAATCAGATTGATTATATTCTTTGCAGCCAAAGATGGAGAAGCTCTATACAGTCAGTACAAACAATACTGGGAGCTGACTGTGGCTCAGATCATGAACTCCTTATTGCCAAATTCAGACTTAAATTGAAGAAAGTAGGGAAAACCACTAGACCATTCAGGTATGATCTAAATCAAATCCCCTACAATTATACAGTGGAAGTGAGAAATAGATTGAAGGGTTTAGATCTAATAGACAGAGTGACTGAAGAACTATGGATGGAGGTTCATGACATTGTACAGGAGACAGGGATCAAGAACTCCCCAAGAAAAAGAAATGCAAAAAGGCACAATAGCTGTCTGAGGAGGCCTTACAAATAGCTGAGAAAAGAAGAGAAGCAAAAGGCAAAGGAGAAAAGGAGATATCCATTTGAATGCAGAGTTCCAAAGAATAGCAAGGAGAGATAAGAAGCCTTCCTCAGTGATCAATGCAAAGAAATAGAGGAAAACAATAGAATGGGAAAGACTAGAGATCTCTTCAAGAAAATTAGAGCTACCATGGGAACATTTCATGCCAAGATGAACACAATAAAGGACAGAAATGGTATGGACCCAACAGAATCAGAAGATATTAAGAAGAGGTGGCAAGAATACACAGAACAACTATACAAAAAAGATCTTCATGACCCAGATAACCATGATGGTGTGATGATCACTTACCTAGAGCCAGACATCCTGGAACGTGAAGTCAAGTGGTTCTTAGGAAGCATCACTACTAACAGAGCTAGTGAAGGTGATGGAAATCCAGTTGAGGTGTTTCAAATCCTAAAAGATGATGCTGCCTAACCCAGGACTCCTCTAATGCGCAGCCTTACCCAGAGTTCCCCTGTGGGGTGGCAGAGTTGCTATCAGATCTGCGAATTGGCCTCAAGGCTTTCCTTGCCCAATCTTGCCTCCTTTTCTCTTAATGGCATTACACCAATAATCCTCTGCACTCCAGTTCCATCTTTGTGTCTGCTTCCCAGAGACCAAAACTTACACATGTACTGTAGAAGCACTTTACCTATATTAAGTCACTTAAATGCTTGGCTTTTTCCCCCCACTTCTAGCTTCTACTCAGAGCTTTCAACATTTCTTAGGATCTAAATCCCCAGCATCATGGGAATTAACTAAGTTTCCTAAATCCTTATTTTTAATCAGTAAAACTCTCCTGTTCTTACCCTTAAACCATGGCAAAATTACCTCATTTTTCTTATCCTGTGAAGAACATAAACCTCTGTTAGACCGTTTAGCACCCTGCAATGATCTGTCTTCTCACTGCCACACGCCCTAAATGAGCTGGCCCTTTTTCCTCTCTACACGTTTGGGCATGAACTGGCCATCTGATATCCCACCGCTCTCCTGGGACTCCTGCTGAAGCTGCCTCTCAATAACTCCCTGATTGCCTCTGTTGGTTAGTGGTCTACATTTTCTACGTCCTTGCCCTCCTCGCTTGCCTGTTTCTTCTGGACTTCTTTCTCATCTTCTCCCTTCACCCCTGACCTGGACGCTTCTGAATGCACAGCACTTGGCCCCCCTCTCTGTTGTCTCTGTGTGGTTTCTTCCAGAGGATTCACTTATCCTCCAGCTTCACTTGTCACTTGCAGATTTCCCATGATGTTGATCTCTAACACTTCAGAGCTTTGTTACCACTTCAGAAGATATTCTACAGACGAAATCTTGACAGGGAAATCAGAAGCCATAAACACAGACACTGGTAAATTTGATGACTAAAAATTTAAAACACCTGCATAACTAAAAATCCAACAAAGGAATGTAAAAATGACCAACAAACAAAAGCTACCAGAAGCAAAGTTAACAGATGAATCATAAGTTGAGAAAAATATTTATAATCCATATGGAAAGTGACTGATTTTCTTATTATACCGATGACCCTTACAAATTTATAAAAATGCCCCTGAGCAGCCCAATAAGGAAAAAATGAGGGAAAGGTAAGACTAGAAAGCTTATAGGGTTAAAAAAGGCAAGTGGGTGCTGGGACAACTGGATATTGACATTCAAAAGAATAAATATGGACACCTACTTCATAGCATATACAAATACTAACTCAAAATAGATCAAAGTTCTTAGTTTAAGAGCTAAAACTAGAAAACTCATAGAAAAAAACACAAATGTAAATCTTTGTGACCTTGGGTTTGGCAAAATTTTCTTAGATATGATGGCAAAAGCAGAGCAACCAAAGACAAAAATAAATAAGACTTTAAAAAAATTAAAATTTTTTTTATGTATCAAAGGACACTATCAAAGTGAAGACGTAAGTCACAGAATGGGGAAAAAAATATTTGCAAGTCATGTAATAAGGAATGGTAGTGCTGACTGTATGTGAAGAATACTTACAAGTCAACAATTAAACAATTTTAAAATGAACAAATAAATAAATAAACCAATTTTCAAGTGAGCAAAGCATTTGAATGATATTTCGTTAAAGAAGATATTCAAATGGCCAATAAGCACATCAGAAATTGCTCAACCTCAGTAGTCACTAGGGAAATACAAATCAAAACCATGATGAGATACCTCTTTCCATGTACTAGGATGGCTATAATTTGGGGAATTATAGGACAATAACGGAGGAGCCTGGTAGGCTGCAGTCCATGGGATCGCTAAGAGTCAGACATGACTGAGCAACTTCACTTTCACTTTTCATTTTCACGCATTGGAGAAGGAAATGGCAACCCACTCCAGTGTTCTCTCCTGGAGAATCCCAGGGGCGGGGGAGCATGGTGGGCTGCTGTCTATGGGGTCGCACAGAGTTGGACACGACTGAAGTGACTTAGCAGCAGGAGCAGCAGGACAATAACAAATATTGGTAAAGATGTACAGAACTGGAACCCTCATGTACTGCTGATTGGAACACAAGTGGTACAGTCAGATGGAAAACAATTTGACAGTGCCTCAAGAATTTAAACATAGAATTGCTATATGACCCAGCGATTCTATCATAGGTATATACTCAAGACAATTAAAAATATATGTTCTGACAAACATGTGTACACAATGTATATAGCAACATTATTCATAATAGGAAAAAAGTGGGAACAACCCAATGGTTATCAATTTATGAGTATATAAACAAAATGTTGATACAGAGTGAAGTAAGTCAGAAAGAGAAAAACAAGTGTCATGTATTAACGCATATATATGGAATCACAAGCTGGAATCAAGATTGCCAGGAGAAATATCAATAACCTCAGGTATGCAGATGACACCACCTGTATGGCAGAAAGAGAAGAAGAACTAAAGAGCCTCTTGATGAAAGTGAAAGAGGAGAGTGAAAAAGTTGGCTTAAAGCTCAACATTCAGAAAACGAAGATCACGGCATCTGGCCCATCACTTCATGGGAAATAGATAGGGAAACAGTGTCAGACTTTATTTTTTGGGCTCCAAAATCACTGCAGATGGTGACTGCAGCCATGAAATTAAAAGACGCTTACTCCTTGGAAGAAAAGTTATGAGCAACCTGGATAGCATATTCAAAAGCAGAGACAATACTTTGCCAACAAAGGTCCGTCTGGTCAAGGCTATGGTTTTTCCTGTGGTCATGTATGGATGTGAGAGTTGGACTGTCAAGAAGGCTGAGCGCTGAAGAATTGATGCTTTTGAACTGTGGTGTTGGAGAAGACTCTTGAGAGTCCCTTGGCCTGCAAGGAGATCCAACCAGTCCATTCTGAAGGAGATCAATCCTGGGATTTCTTTAGAACGAATGATGCTAAAGCTGAAACTCCAGTACTTTGGCCACCTTATGCGAAGAGCTGACTCATTGGAAAAGACTCTGATGCTGGGAGGGATTGGGGGCAGGAGGAGAGGGGACGACCGAGGATGAGATGGCTGGATGGCATCACGGACTCAATGGACGTGAGTCTGAGTGAACTCCGGGAGTTGGTGATGGGGGAGGCCTGGCGTGCTGCGATTCATGGGGTCGCAAAGAGTCGGACACGACTGAGCGACTGAACGGAACGAAACGGAGAAAGATGGTGCTGATGAACCTATTAGTAGAGCAGCAATGGAGACACAGACATTGAGAACAGACTGTGGACACGGTTTGGGGGTGAGGAGAGAGTGAGACGAACAGAAAGTAGCATGGAAACACATACATTACCATATGCGAGATAGATAGTGGGAATTTGCTGTATGACTCAGGGAGCTCAAACCTGTGCTCTGTGACAGCCTAGAGGGGTGCAGTGGGGTGGGGTGGGGAATGCATACCCATGACTAATACAATACTGTACAGCAATTATCCTTCAATTAAAATAAATAAATCTTAAAAAACCCAAATGTGATATATCCATACTATGCAATATTATTCAGCCATAAAAAATAAAGTACTAATACTTGCTACAACATGGATAACCTTGAAAACATTATGCTAACTCCACAAAAGTCCATATACTACTGTATGCAATTTCATTTATAGGAAATATACAGAATGTCTTGGAACTAGGCAGAAGTGGTGGTTGCACAAGCTTGTGAATATAATAAACGCCACTGACATATGTACTTGAAAATGGTGAATTTATGTTATGTGAACTATATGCCCCCCAAAATGGAAAAACAGCAAGTGGCTCATAAGCATGGAAATAGGTGATCAAACTCACTAGCAATCTTGAATATTCAAATTAAAACAACAATCAGGATTCATTTTCCCCATCACTAGACTGTGAAAATTTACAATCTATAACACACACAACATTTCATGGTTGTAGAGAAATCCTTGTATCCTGTTGAAGGGAGAATAATCTGGCATATTGTGTTTGTATTCTTATGAGTAAATAACCTCAAACCCAAGAATGTACTCTATGCTTACACTTGTATATATAAGTAATGTTTAAAGCTGTTAGCTGTGGGATTGTTATTAAGAGTTAAAAACTGAAAACCATTTAATTGTATAAGCATACAAGGCATGGAATGTTAAGCTACTGTTAAAAAAATAAGGTGGGCTCATATGGAAAGAGTGCCCCAAATGTAATTTTTTAAACAGTTATCATATATACATATATATGGTATGCACATATAGGTGTGTCTGTATTTATATATGTATATATATATCTCAACTGTAACTTTTTAAAATGTTACATTATGTATACACTTATATACCTTATATATAGGGGTTTCCCTGGTGGCTCAGAATGCAGGAGACCCATCAATTCCTGGGTCGGGAAGATCCCCTGGAGAAGGAAATGACAACCCATTCCAGTATTCTTGCCTAGAGAATCCCTGTGGACAGAGGAGCCTGGTGGGCTACAGCTCACTAGGTCACGAAGAGTCAGACACGACTGCGGGAGTTCACTTCCACCTTAAATATAAACATATATATATATATATATATATATATATGAATATATGTATAAATGCATGTTAATTTGCAGTATAAGACCAGAGGAGCATACACTGAATAATGGAAGATGAGATTTGGGGGAGTCTTACTTTCTATCTATCATTATTGTTTAAAGTTTTAAAAATAAGAATGTTTAAATCTTCTAAAATCAGACAGGGGGGCCTGGTGTGCTGTGATTCATGAGGTCACAGAGTTGGACATGACTGAGTGACTGAACTGAAATGAAGGATATCCTGGGATCCTTTTTTTGAAGTATTTCTTTACATGTGTTCATCAGTTAATGTTTTCTTTCTCCCTCTCTCACACAGTTACTAAGAGTCTTTATCTTTTTCTACATGAAACATAAAAGAGCTGGGACTTTGGAAGTAAGAGGCTTCTGTTTTTGGACCATAATCCTGCTACACAGGATCTCTGTGCCTGTGAGCAATGATTAATTACTTAGCATCACTGTGATCATCAATAACTTCCCAGCTAACAAAGAACTCAGCGCATCTCACCTCACTGAACTGAGGGGCCTAATGCTATTCTAGGTTTCTTCAGAGCAGATTCCTGTCTCATTAACCACTGTGTCCCTGAGAGCTGCCTCAGGCAGTGTGCACAGCAGGTGTTTTCTAAACTGAACTGAATTTGGGGAGAGAAAGAGGCAGAAGGATCCCAGTGATCCACATGTATTAAGGGGAATATAGAGGGCGAAGAGGAGAACATTAAAATAGGACTCACCCTGAAATCTTTTAGTAGGATTTCAAATATATTCCCCGTTCTCCATCCCATCTTTAAAAAGGCAAGACAGGAAGTACAGAGGAAAGTGACAAGAGGGAAGCAGACAATTGTAAACAACAAAGGCAAATTTCTCCTGGGCCCCGTTTTCCAGAAGCCAGTTATACCCACTGAACTACAGGGTGAAGACTATGAAGCAAGCCTCCATCAGATAAAAGCACCAGACGTTTTACTGTTTGCCTCCAATCATAGTGAATAGGTCTGTTGGTTTTTGTTATTGTTGTTGCTTCGTTTTCTGTTTTTCTTAAAAGCTAACCATGGTCTGGTTTCTCTTCAATATTAGCTGATTTATTCCAGGAGGTTACTATTTGAAATTGTCACACTTTTCAAATACTTCACCTGGTGGTGAGCATGGCTATAATGCAAATGATCCAGTGTCTCCTTTGAAACTGCCAACCTTGAGGTTTCAGGTTGAGGCTTGCAGTTGCTTTAAATTCTCTTTTTTTCTCTGAATTCTGCTCAGTTCAAATAAAATTCATGATTCCTACATCAAGAAAGATGGAGCCATCTGAAATTTCCTGAAACACCTGGTACAAGGCAGGTTGAGGCAGGTAAACCTGTCATGCTGTCCTTGACAGGTTTGTGATAGCATCTTTTTTCTTTTTCAGTCTTGATGTTATTTACTGACAAATTCTAAGTAATGACAGGGCTGATGAATGCAAAACAGCTACTGTGACAGCGCTGTCACCACCCCCCAGAGCACAGACTTCGACTGATCTAGAACAGAGTTTTGCAAACTGGAGGTGGTGTGACCCATTGATGGGTTAGAAAAACGTCAGTGGATCGTGACAGTGTTTAAAAATAAAACCAAGTAGGATTAAAAAAAAAATCAGAGTTTATAGGTTCACAGAAAAAGTAAAACAAATACTGTATATTAACCCATAAATGTGGAATCTAGAAAAATGGTACAGATAATCCTATGTGTAAAGCTGAAATGGAGCACACAGATGTAAAGAACACAAATGTATGGATACCAAGTGGGGACAGAGGGGAGTGGGATGAATTGGGAGACTGGGATTGACATGTATACACTGCTGCTGCTGCTGCTGCTAAGTCGCTTCAGTCGTGTCCGACTCTGTGCAACTCCATAGACGGCAGCCCACCAGGCTTCCCCATCCCTGGGATTCTCCAGGCAAGAATACTGGAGTGGGTTGCCATTTCCTTCTCCAATGCATGAAAGTGAAAAGTGAAGTCGCTCAGTTGTGCCCGACTCTGTGCGACCCCATAGACGGCAGCCCACCAGGCTTCCCCGTCCCTGGGATTCTCCAGGCAAGAACACTTGAGTGGGTTGCCATTTCCTTCTCAATGCATGAAAGTGAAAGTGAAGCTGCTCAGTCCTGTCCAACTCTTCATGACCCCAAGGACTGCAGCCTACCAGGCTCCTCCGCCCATGGGATTTTCCAGGCAAGAGTACTGGAGTGGGGTGCCATTGCCTTCTCCCACTCATTGCTCTATTGAGACCTAAGCGGTAAGGAGATCCAAAAGAGAGGGGATATAAGTATATGTATAGCTGATTCACTTTGTTGTACAGCAGAAACTGACACAACAGTGTAAAGCAACTACACTCCAATAAAAATTTTTTAAAAAGAAAATGTAAGAACTATTTTATGAAATGTTTTAGTTACACATATATATGTATATAGGTGTTTATGTATGTTTTAGGTTATAACACAATATTAAGCGCTTTTCTTACAGTCGTGGTCAAATTGAAAGCCATTGATCTAGGGCAGAAGTTGGCAAATTGGTTCAAAGACCAATTTGTTGCCTATTGTCTGTATGGACTACAAGCTAAGAATGGCTTTGCATGCAAAATTGCTAAGTTGTGTCTGACTCTTTGCAACCCTATGGATTGTAGCCCAACAGGCTCCTCTGTCGGTGGGATTCTCCAGGCAAGACTACTGGAATGCACTGCCATGTCCTCCTCCAAGGGATCTTCCCGACCCAGGAATCAAACTTATGTCTCTTACATCTCCTGCACTGGCAGGTGGGTTCTTTACCACCAGTGCCACCTGGGAAGGCCAAGAATGGCTTTAAAAGAAGTATATATCATGACATGTGAAAATCACATGAAACTCAAATTTCCACATTTCCTACTGTTCATGAAGTATTACTGGAATGAAGCCACGTGCATTTGTTGATGTGTTGTCTGTGGCTGCTTTTCCAAGTGTTGAGTAGCAGTTGCAACAGACACTTTGTGGCCCAATAAGCCTAAAATATTTACTATCATTATAAGAAAAGGTTACCAACCCATGATCTAGAAGATACTTTCTTGATATATGTTTTTTAAGTCTGTAATCTGTTCAATCTGGCTTATCAAAGAAATAGGCAGCAATCTGACAGAACTGGAGTATGATATGGGGGAGTGTTGTGGAGGCTGCTGCTGCTCCCCACATCACCCGGGTCCCCATCCTGCTCTGGGTGACCCTCCTCCGGCCTCTGTGCTTCTCAAATGCCCGCATCTGCAGCTTTCTGCAGAGGCCTGCCCCTGGGTTCCTGGAGCAGCTTTACTTGCCCTGAGGGACTTGGCAGTGCCCCGGAATTTCAGCTCCTGCAGGCAGGCCCTTGGCCAGGAGGCAAGGTTATGAAACACTAACCTCCTTGCCTCAGGTCAAGAGGATGAAACCCTCCCCTTCAGAGGTGCTCTGTGGGGTCAGGCATGTATCCCCTCCTCCGGGCTTGCCCGAATCACACACTTGCTTGACTTCTCTCCCCACTCTGCCCACCTGCCCCATTCCCTCTGAGAGCGCTTTCTTAACTCTTGGGGACACACAAATCTTAGTCTCAGCACGGTTCCTCTAGGGGACTCAGTCTCTGAGAGAGGGAGCAGGTGGGGAGGGGGACAGAGAAGTTCTTAAAAGACAACTTTTTAAAACAGAACTCTGGCCTTAGTGGGTGCCACCAACCTGTCCCACTGAATGCAGACTATGCATGCCGCTGTTGGTGGTTTTCAGAAAGGGGAAAGGCGGTTTTTCTCAGTGAGGATGAATTTGCAACGTGTTATAATTTTAAAGAGTTCTGGGCTGTCAAGAGAATTGGATTCTAACTCCAGATGATCCACTGGGCAAGCAGGAAATCTCTTTTAAGACTCTTTTTCTTCCATTTAATAAAGAGTTACACCAGTGAGTTTTTAAGCTTTCCTCGAACCTTCTGAGTCTCCTTGTCAAGGGGGTGGTTGAAACCATCTTCAAGAGGCTGACCAATCCTGGTTGGGTCACCGAGCCCACCAACTTGGCTAGGCTGCAAAGTCCAGACTCTACCCACACAGCAGAAGTGTTAGACCTGTCAACTCAGGTGGCCACCCAGCGTGCAGCAGAGTCCTTCTGGGGGACTCTGTGCTGCCCCTATGCAATCCAGACCTTGGCAGCCAGTCAGGGGCACTCTGAGAATCTGCTTTACTAATGTGGAGCCACTACCTTTGGTTTTAGGCTTTAAAAATTTTAAAACCCCTCAATCACAGCCTGCACTCTGCTGTACTGGGCTTCTGACTTGGCACCAAATTCTTGGTCTGCTCTTCTTTTCTGTTGTGGTCACTCTCCATCACTGGCTGCCAATGAGAAAGAGCATGTCACACACAGTGAGAGGGAAAACCCGAAAAAGGAGATGGGGAGCGTGGGGTGGGGTGGTGAGAAGGTAGGTAACTAAAAGATGGCACCACTTTTACTTTTATCTCACTCATTATAAAAATTTTCAACAACACAGAAGGGTATAAGGTGTTTCTTCAGCCAGGTTTAAGGACCCCAGTGGCACCCAACTCCAGTACTCTTGCCTGGAAAATCCCATGGACAGAGGAGCCTGGTGGGCTGCGGTCCATAGGGTCACTAAGAGTCAGATACGACTGAGCGACTTCACTTTCACTTTTCACTTTCATGCATTGGAGAAGGAAATGGCAACCCACTCCAGTGTTCTTGCCTGGAGAATACCATGGACAGAGGAGGGTGGCAGGCTACAGTCCTTGCAGTCACAAGAGAATTAGACAAGACTTAGCTACTAAACAACCACAACAATTTGTAATTGTATCTGTTCATTTGCATAGCTGTCTTGATACTCAAATATGAAAAATATCATCATCCAGGTTCTAAAAGATGACTGCATTCAATTTAAAGCTAGACCTCAGTTTTATCAGGGCTTCCCTGGTGGTTCAGATGGTAAAGAATCTGCCTGCAATGCAGGAGACCCTGGTTAGATTCGTGGGTCAGGAAGATCCCCTGGAGAAAGGGTAGGCTACCCACTCCAGTGTTCTTGGGCTTCCCTTGTGGCTGAGCTGGTAAAGAATCTGCCTGCAGTGCGGGAGACCTGGGTTTGATCCCTGGGTTGGGACGATCCCCTGGAGAAGGGAAAGGCTACCCACTCCAGTATTCTGTCCTGGAGATTCCATGGACTATACATGATGCAAAGCATCAGACATGACTGAGCGACTTTCTCTTCACTTCACTTCAGTTTTATCACCTTGGTTTTCAATTGTGTTTATAACTTCAGGAGTCAAGTGAGAAAATGACAGCATACTTTCTTTTTCCCCACAATGAAACCAGTTTTACTGTTTACATTTAAGATTGTGTCAATAATCATGATCATTGAAAAACATTCCAATTACACATGAAAGGACAGGAAAAGTAAAACTCACTAAAAATCCTACTTCTCATGCCATAAACATGACTGACTTTTTCTGGTTTTTAACAGTTCGTAAGTTGGAAAGCAGGTCTAACTGCCAAAATGTTGTCAGGTCGCAACATCAAAATGATATCTGTCAACCTTAAGTTCAATTATTTTTTAATTTGCACTAGAGTGGCATTTTTGTATATAAAGACAAGTTTTAAAAGGTATTTAATAAGTTGAGAATTCAAGTTGACATCCTGAAAATTAACATAATTAAAATAAGAAATATACTACTTGAATTAATGAGGAATAATGAGAAAAAGCCAGAAGCAGACTTAATATGTGGATGGTGAATTGGGGCTATCTGAAAGCCATGGGACATGGTACTGATGGTTGTTTGAACACTTCATTTACAAACAAAATAGAAACAATGATAAGAAAACTTGAATTATGGTGATTTTGTAAATGATATGAATGACTCATTAACATTTTCTTTCTAAGCTTTGACTGTGAACGCTGTGTTGAAACTGCATTTCTTTTCAATATCTGCAAAAAATAGAGCAGTTTCAGATATTTTCCTGTTCCCCACAATACTTGATGTTTTAAAAACATTGCAATAGTAACCTTACTTTTAATTTAAAAATTTTTTTAAATTAATTTATTTATTTTAATGGGGCTTCCCTGGTGGCTCAGAGGTTAAAGCGTCTGCCTCCAATGTGGGAGACCCAGGTTCGATCTCTGGGTCGGGAAGATCCCCTGGAGAAGGAAATGGTAACCCACTCCACTCGTGCCTGGAGATCCCATGGACAGAGAAGCCTCGTAAGCTACAGTCCATGGGGTAGCAAAGAGTCGGACACAACTGAGCAATTTCACTCACTCATTTATTTTAATTAGAGGCTAATTTACTTTTAAGGGAGTAAAACCAGTTAGAGTTATCATGTCATATTATTAAAAATATCCATAGATTTAATTAAATGTGGTCTGACAATCTTGAATTTCAAACACAGACATGAAGCTTTTCATATTTCATAACATAATAGCAATATAAAGAGTATTACTGGACTTTCCTGGTGGTCCAGGAGTTAAAAATCTGCCTACCAGTGCAGGGGACACAGGTTAGATTCCTGGTTGGGGAAGATACCACATGCCTCAGGGCAACCAAGTCCTTGCCACAACTACTAAGCCTGCATTCTAGAGCCTGCAGGCCACAACTACTGAACCCACAAGCCACAACTACTGAAGCCCGCATGCCTAAAATCATGCTCAGCAACAAGAGAAGCCACTGCAGTGAGAAGTCCATGCGCAGCAACTAGAGAAAGTCTGTGCACAGCTACAAAGACTCCGCATAGCCAATGAATAAATAGAAAGAGTATTAGCACAGTCAGGAGCAAAATGACTTAATATAGACTTGTAGTTGAGATTACACCTCTCCCTAATGGTAGTTTCATCAGAGCTCTCATTTCAGCAAAGCATGATCATCTATTATAGAAATTTTTAGCACATAATTTATAAATCATCTTTGGATTTATATACATATTTTTAATTAGAGGATAAACACATTACAATATGGATTTATATTTTTACTAATGCTCTAACTCTCTGGGATCCCCTAGTTGCTGCTAAGTGTATAAAGAGTATTGCTGCTGCTGCTGCTAAGTCACCTCAGTCGTGTCCGACTCTGTGTGACCCCATAGACGGCAGCCCACCAGGCTCCCCCGTCCCTGGGATTCTCCAGGCAAGAACACTGGAGTGGGTTGCCATTGCCTTCTCCAATGCATGAAAGAGAAAAGTGAAAGTGAAGTCGCTCAGTCGTGTCCGACCTTCACGACCCCATGGACTGCAGTCTACCAGGCTCCTCCGTCCACGAGATTTTCTAGGCAAGAGTACTGGAGTGGGGTGTCATTGCCTTCTCCAATAAAGAGTACACGGATCTCTAATATTTGTATCTACCTAAGTAAAATATAGGATTAAAATTTTTAAGTTAATAGAGAATATCCAAAGAACTATTTTCCTTTAGAGGATCCATACATTACTTGAATTTGAGAAATTCAAGTGTAAGGCTAAAAAATGTTGCTTATTCCTGTTGCAGACTGTATGTATATGTGTATACATGTGTGTGTGTGTATATATATATATATATATGAATCAATGAGATCATCCCATACATGCTATTTTATAACTTGAATTTTTACTTAATAATATGCCATAGAAGTTATTCTTTTCAATGACTATAAAGTATTTTATTACATGATTGGTTAGCTAGTCCCTCATGAAAATATTTTTGCTGTTTCCAGATTTCATACTCTTTCGAGGAACATTGCAATAAGTATCATTCTTCATTTTGTAAACATGTGTAATTTTATAGATGTGGAATTGCTGAATCAAGGAGAATGCACATTTAAATTTTTGATAGATATTGCCCAATTACTTTCCAAAAAGGTGGTATCAATTTTCTACCCCATTCATAGAGTATAAAAAACTTGCCACATTCTCACTTTTAAATCTTTGGAAACTGGACAGTTGAGAAATTAAGAATTGTATATAAACTGAGTTGATAGTATTATGTTTCAGATGTGTACAGATGTTGCTGTGCTTATTAAAATATAGTCATTTCAAAATTTTATTGAATTTCTATTGCATATCTATTGTTAATGCATTTTCTCAACCAACAGCTACTTAAATCACTATCATACAGAAGTTTTATGATTTTCTTTGAAAAAAGAGTGTTCATGGTGGAATATCTGGAAGCCTGTAACTATTTTGGTTCTCTTGTCTACATGAGAAAACTATCCAATGTAATGTAGGACAATGGAAGAACAGGGCTTGGGATGGGGCAGCCCTGCAGCTACCCATTCCCTTTGTACGGACATAAATACTACCCTAGTGGCCTCTGGATTCAAAGAGGTCCCAAGGAAAGATGGGGTTCCTCACTGAGAGGAGTTTTTACTTCACTAAGGAATAAGAATATCCTTTATCTTTTCTGTTTCCAAGTTCCAGAGTCTTAATTTCCACTGCTGTGGAATCAGTTTAAGTAGACATTAAAAAAAAAAAAAGGCTCAGCCATGTAGAGGCAACATGAAAGGCATATTCAGTGGTACAACTGCATTTGAAGCTCCTTGAAGGAAGATTGTATGACCCCTCCGTTTCTGCATCGCCCAGGGCCTGACAGGACACCGGCCACACTAATGCATGAATGAATGCTGTGAGCCCTCATGTTCACTCCACAAACCTGCACAGGAAGCAGAAACATGCTTTCTAACACTTTTTTCCTTCTCACTCTTAATTGGATTTCAGCCTTAAGAGAAATCTTTTTAGAAATTACTGTTGAGAGGGCAGCATAGCCCTAGTTCAGTTGAAACTTTTCCAAAGAGAAAGTTTACAACCCTGCTAGTGTGCTAAATACTGAGTCAACCACAGTTAGCAGTTCTACTTGTCACTTTCATCCAGAGGAGAAAGGTTTGATTACAAATAGTAAATCTGTTACTAAGGAAATACCAAACACCACATTTCTGATGACCTGGAAAACTCCATAACATATTGGACTTCCCTGCTGGTCCAGTGGTTAAGAATCAGTCTTGCAATGCAGGGGACATGGGTTTGAGACCTGGTTGGGGAACTGGATCCCACATGCCCCAACTAGGAGTTCAAACACCTCACTGAAGATTGAAGATCCTGAGTGTGGCAACATACAGTCAAATGAATATTTAAAAATAAAATAAAAAGCAAATCTAACAATAACCAGTAAGAGAAGCCTCTCTGCCCTCTCTTGCTCTTCACTTCCTTCAAAAAATTTTAAAAACTGAGATATAATTCACATACCACAAAATTCACTCTTTTGAGTGTACAGTTCAAATAGTTGTTAGTTATTCACCTTCCAGCACCATCTAATTTCAAAACTTTCTCATCATTCCCAAAAGGAGTCCCGTATCCTCCCCGCCCCCGACTTCAGGATCCCAACACTCGCTAATCTACCTTATTTCCTTTTACTTTGTTATGTTGTTGTTGTTAAGTCACTTCAGTTGTGTCCGACTCTCCTTTTACTTACCTATAGTTAATAGTGCCTCTAGGCTTGGGGAGATGGTGCCCATTAGAATCACAGATATTGAGAGAGTTCTGTTTCCCAAGATGCTTTTCTTTTTCTGCCACCATCAGTAAATACTATTGACCAAGCACAGAAATCACAGAGAGTTCTCTTTAGGGCAATTCCTCTTTGTCATACAAAAAAATACACAAAGTGTGTGTGTTGAAGGTGGTGGGTGTCTGGGGAAAGATGAACTGATGAGCACGTGGATGGCTGCCTTTGCTGAAGTACAGCATTGATTGTCATGGATGGCTGACGATCACATTCTCCTGAAGACACAAAGCAGTGAGGCAATCTCTTTCAGAATTAAACCAAGGCATCTGCCATCACAGAGTCAAGACTGGCTCTTAAATTCATTAACATAATACAAAACTCTTGCTGACAATTTGTATCTGGCATTTGCCTGAAAATGGAACAAGGCAGTTCAGGAAGGAGCTACAGAGGAAGATGTAAGAAAGAAAAACAGCACAGCATCCAGGAGTTGGTCTGGCACTCCCAGCTAAGCCTTGTGCTCCTGTTAAACATAGACAGTTTTACAGAACAGGAACATAAGGCAAGGTCATTCTATGACCACATGGATCAAAACAAAGACCAGACCACTCTGTTCTTACGTATGAACAGGCACTAATAAGAATGTTTACAAACCATAAAAATGACCAAATATCCTCCTGTCCTGGCTAATACGGGTGAGTGCTGCTTCCTTATCAACCCCAGCATTGGGTTTTCTTCACTTCCTCACCTTCTAGATAAGAGGTATTAAAATGTCAAATCATAGACTCACCTTTGACTTCTGACAGAACCCAATCAGAGCAAGGCCTACTTCCTTGACCCTCCTCAGAATCACATAGTAGCAGCAGTTAGTTGCTCAGTTGTGTTCAACTCTGTGATCCCAGAGACTGTAGCCTGCCAGGCTCCTCTGTCCATGGGATTCTCCAGGCAAGAATACTGGAGTGGATTGCCATTCCCGTCTCCAGAGGATCTTCCCAACTCAGAGATCAAATCTGGGTCTACTGCATTGCAGGCAGATTCTTCACCATTTGAGCTGCAGGGAAGTCCTTCAGAATCACATGACACAAACCCAAATCGCATCATAGGTCCTTTCTCTCATCTCTTGCTGAGATGTTCGTTTTCCCTCATTGAAACAAGTGATGTATCCAACTTGTTCGTCTACAGATTTGTTTCTTCTGTTGGTCTTCGGCTGAGAAACACTGATGGGGGAAGCAGGTCATCTTCTATAAGGGTTACTTCAGGGGACCACACAGTGGCTCTTGCCTGAATCCATTTCACATACCCATCTGCCATAGGTAAGACCTGGCATTCCACCATGAGAATGTTATTGCTTTGGGTCATCACTTAGTGATTATTTAGGCAGAAATGATCTCAGAGAAGAAAATGATCTTTAAAACACTCTCAATCATAGATGTTTGAGTAAGCCACTTTCATATTCCATTTATTCATTAAATTTTCTTACATTTTAGCCCCTTGAAATTAAGACACGGCTATGATTCACAGCATCTTAAATTCTTTGAAATATAGTGATACGTCTGAGCTCAAGTTTCATCAATTGTGATGAGTTAATACTATTTTCCAAAACTCAATCATGCACACACAACTCTCACAATTTTTGTTATATGCATATGCTACAGTGAGGGCTTCCTGGGTGGCTCGATGGTAAAGAATCTGCCTGTCAATGCAGGAGATGCGGGTTCGATCCCTGGGTTGGGAAGATCCCATAGAGAAGGAAATGACAACCCACTCCAATATGCTTGCTTGGGAAATCTCAGGGACAGAGGAGCCTGGCAGGCTACAGTCCATGGGGTTCCAAAGGTCAGACATGACTTCAGTCAGCTGCACATAACCATGGATATTCTGTCTTTTGACGTGAGCTACACTCCAATCTTTAGGTATAAGAGAGAAAATGTTTTATTTTTTGCCTATTCCTTATTCCATTCTGAATTCAAAATATACAGACTCCAATACTGCTACCATTTTCTTTTTGTGCCTTATTTTACCAATATATTTAAAAATTTTCCAACTAGCCTCTCAACATTAGTTGTGGGGAGTAATGAGATGTTGCTGTCAGAATATTATCTTATAATTAAATGAAATAATGGACTTTGATATATCCATGTGAATAAGAGTAATGAGTCATTTATTTGAGTTTAAAGGTTCCCCACTAAGAATATTTTGATGAGCACATTTCAAATCTTAAATATTAATGTGATTTAGTTCTCTCCAGGTATTCCTAGCAAAGAGGAAGAGTGGGAAGGAACGGCAAAATACTCTGCTCCTGTTTGGTACCCAGACAGCCTCCTGGGAGCTTGGTGACAAATAAAGATGGACAAAATACTAGAATAAAAGATATCACAGGTGACCTACCATGTACCAGGTATGCTTCAGACTCTTGTTTCAGGCAAAGTCTAACATAATGGTTCTTGGTAATAGTTGTACAGTAGAATCACCTGGAGACATTCAAAATATGTACTAATACCTGGATCTCATTCAAAGCAATTCAGTTGGTGAGGTGGAGTTGATGACATTGGAGGTTTTTTTTTTTTTTTTTTTTTTAACTCCCTGGGTGATCTGCTATGGGCCAAAGTTGAGAATCACTGCTTTAAAACATGTGCATTATAGTATTATTTTAATATCATTCATATGTAAGAGGGGTAAATTTATTGAGATTTCAGTGTACATAACAGAACATCTTCCTTTATGATTCTTGAGAACATGGGCCAGGTTTTCCATTTTCAGCACCTATTACAGTGTATAATTGATAAATGTGTTGAAAATCTTAGTGATGATGATTGGGAAGTTTTTTTTTTGGGGGGGAAGCTTCTTGAAGTCATCTTATACTGCCTGGCCCATCTCAGTCACATATATGTTTATCAAATGAAAAAAAATGCTTAAATTAATGAGTGATGATGGGGTGTGTAAGTGTTGGTCGCTCAGTCATGCCCAACTCTTTGCGACCCCATGGACTGCAGCCTACCAGGCTCCTCTCTCCGTGAGATTTTTCCAGACAAGGATACTGGAGTGGGTTGCCATTTCCTTCTCTGGGGATGATGGGGTGACATATTGCCATATCACTTCCTTAGAAAAAGGAGACAGAGAAACTCTGCTGGTTCCACTGTTCCTAGCTCTGTGGAACTTTACTGCCCAGCAGGAAATGACTAGCAGGAGTTCTTTGCCATAGTTGAACCACAGAGCCCTGAGCCCATCTCTGGGCCAGCTGTAGAGGTCCTTCGACCCTCCCCTCCTTCATCTGAGGCTCCCCCTTGCTAGGGTCATGTTGTGATCAAGAAGGGAGAGCCGGCAGGGAGGGCCTTCAATGAGGGTGGAGTGGGGTGGGATGAGACACAGTATTGGCACCATAAGAGAAAAAAGAATTCCAAGAACATTGGCAGCCAGTGACTGAATTCTGCTGTGATAATCCTTTATTTATTTACTTGGAGTCAAACTTTTGCCCTTTTACAAATTCTTCCCTTTTTGATATGGCTAACTATGGTGGAACTGAATTCTCAGGCACTGAATGAGAGTCACAAGATCCAGGGATACTGTGCATGTTTACCTGTGTCTACAAGCTGTATTCAAATGTTACCTTCTATGAAAGAGTTCCTTTGAACAATTTGTGATGCTAGAATCTAGGTAATGTATCTTGTTGTCTTGGTTCATACTATATAAAATGTATCACATTATGTTCTTATCATAGGCGCATCCCCTACATTATAACATTTTATTACAGAAAGGTGGAAGTTGGGAGTCAAATTGTTTCCATGAAGCCTATAATAAAGGACATGTTCTGATATTGGCAGCCTCTTTGGTAGATGTTAGTCTCTTTCCCAAACCCCAGTATAATAGAAAACTCTCCACCCTGGATATTAATCTATGTATCCAGTGGCTCTTATGTAGGATATTCTAGGAGGAGGTCACATGCTGCCCCCATACCGTGCAGTTAAGAGTTCCCAAGCGTCTCACTTTGGAAGACGCTAACTCTAATAGAAGCATCCACTGTTTCTGACAGGTGCACAAGGAGCAGCCACTAGAACACACGCAAAGGCAGCAGGAAGTCTCTTCATTCTAGGAGCTCGGACTACACACAGATCTATTCCCCAAGACCATCTGGAAACAAGGACACTGCCAGGAGGGTTCACTTCTGCGTGAAGGCATAATTGTAGGCGAAGGACCTACGAAAATATTAAGCAACTTTTCCCGGCTCTTGCCTCCTCTCTGGGTCTATCTCTCACTAATGCTCTTATTCAAACCTTCACTTTGTGTTCTTGATTACATTTTTTAAAACACCTCATTTCTAGAATAAGGAGATAAGATAAATCCACATGTGTATTATACAACATATAAAAAGACCCAAAGATCTCATTCTTTCACTGTTGTTATAGTTCATCCCACTTCACCTGCAAACTGCCTATTTATCAACTTCTGCCATATTTCTTTACACTTTCCTCTTGTAATTTTGCAGTAGCCTCTTATCGTTCTAGCATCTTCAAAACTTTCAAACATCCTTTTATCAAACCAACTCTTTCCCTCCCCCCCACCCCCCACCCCCACTGATGAATAACATTAGATGAGGTGTCAGTCATTCTGTCTTTCTTTTCCTGACTCCAATCATTCCTGGGATTTCGTTTGCAAAGATTGACTACATTGTCCATAGTCTGATCTTTTTACCCTTTCACATTTCTTTAGTTTCTCAGCTTCTTTATTAATAGCGAGTGATTGCAATCATCTAGGAAAGTGTATCTGAGAAGGACATCAGATGGGATAGTTTGCTAGAGTTGCTGTAACAAAATACCACACATTAGGAGGCTTAAACAACAGAAATTTGTTTCACAAATCTGGAGGCAAGAAGTTGGAGATCAAGGTGTCAGCAAGGTCAGTTCCTCCAATGGCTGTGAAGAAGAATCTGTCTCATGCCTTTTCCCAGTTTCTGGCCTTTCATTGGCAATCTTTGGTGTTCCGTGGCTTGTAGAAGCACCACCCCAATCTCTGCCTTCATCCTCACATGGCTTCCTCCCTGTGTGTCTGTCTCCAAATTCCCCCTTTTTATAAGGACATCAGGCATATCGGATTAGAGCCCACTTTAATGAGCTCCTTTTAACTTGATTACCTCTGTAAAAACCCTGTCATTAAATAAGTTTACTTCGTAAGGTATTGGGAGTGGTTAGGACTTCAAATTTTGTGGGGACACAATTCAAGCCTTAACAGGGTTGAATTAACAGGGGATTACTTTTTCTGAGCTGTGTGTGGCTTAACTGGGCTCTGTCTGGCTTCCTCAGCAGCAGACTTGACTAGACAGTGGGCAGAAACTCTAGGTTTCATTCAGCCTTTTGCCCACACAGCAGTGGATTCACTTGGTGTCATTTCAAAGGAGACAGTCATTACTGAAGAGTGAAAATAGTGGCTAGGTTTCAAAGGGCCTGCCCACTCTTCCTATGGGAGAACACAAACTCTCCCTACTCTGCACATCCTTGTTCTTCTCTCTCTTCATCCCTGCCCACACTCCGCCCCTTCTCCCAAGCTGTAACCACATCTGATATTTTCCTCTGACCCTCCTCAGAAGTTACTGTGGCTGGTCACTACCTGCTGCTTTGCAGAAAGCCAAGGAAGCTGCTTATCGAGGTGTCTTTCTCAAACAGCAGATGTGCTAAGCCTTCCCGCAGTGAGCCCTTTGTCCCTCTCAGCCCGGAGATCAGCAACAGGCTTATCTGTGAGTGAAGAGGTCAGTGGGATGAGCCAAAAACCCCACATGGAGGTGAGGGGGTGAAAGGAGTTGAATGAAATGGATAGTCAATGAAGAGTTCACATAACCATCTAGAGAATTCTGCTTGAAGTTTTGGTTCATTTTCCCAACCTGTCCATGATGTTTCTATACCTCCTTGTTAAAAGACAGAATATACCCCTTACTGTCTCTCAGGCCTAAGGGAATAAAGCTGCAAACTTGAGTGGTGGTGTAGGTGGTTCTGTTTCTACCACCCTACCCCACCCCCACCAATGGAAAAGCCAGCAGTTTGTTCTCAACTAAACCTTTTACAACACTTGTGTTCTTCTGATTCTCTGACATCAACCAAAATAAAAGGTACTTTTGCCTCAGGGAAACTTGTAAGCTAACTGAGTTCACACAGAGACCAGGAAAGATTATTGAAAATCATCTCCCAATATATCTGGACATTAGACTTTTGGAAAGGTGATTACTAAGGGGAATTGAGAGACTAAGAAAAGAGGAAAAGAAAAGCACCCTTTGTTTGAGAAGACTTTTAGCAAAGGGCATAACCTGGGTGTGGTGGACAAGGTAAACATTTACCTCTTACCAGTGCTGTGACTTAACCTTTTTGAACCTCAAGGTTTATCTTTTAAACTTGCCAGATGGGAAATAATTCCTGCCTCAAGGGTGAATATTAAGTGAGATGATGCAGAATGACAATGACAGGTCATTTGTAGGCAAATTCTCCTGCCCATTTCAATAGAAGGATTTCAATTTAGTTTTGATTCAAAGGTAGGAAAGAAAAATGAGAAACACTCAAAGAGAAAAGGAAAGCAGCTACATAATGCTGAAGCATCTCTCTGCATGGAACTTGCCCACAGGGCACCACATACTATGAGGCAATGGATTGGCCAAAGCAAAGTTGAGACCAGGCACGCTCTGGCCATATGCTCCCCAGTCCAGACTCAGTCTCTTTCTAAAAGCAGGTTTTTGCACACACGTTTACTGATCAACAGAGATACTTTGGTGCTGTTCTGGTGTAGGAGTTGAAGAACCAAGGGGAGTTCCTTGAATTATTATAGTTCACTCTAGTGCCTCCCTTCTCTCCTAATAGTGTACTCTTATTGTACCATGCAGTCACTACATATGTGTTTCTCCACATGAATGAAGGGCAGAGAACAAGTCTGTTATTTCTCTTTTATGCACTGAAGCACCACAATGCTGGCAAATACTAGACGTCCAGTGAGTGCTTTGTTAACGGGATTTTCACTCTAGCTATAACAGTAAATTTACGATGGACCAACTTTCCATTGAGTTGATTCCCTGGTGGTTCAGATGGCAAAGAATCTGCCTGCAATGCAAGAGACCAGGGTTCCATCCCTGGGTCGGGGAGATCTCCTGGAGAAGGGAACGGCAACCCATTTCCGTATTCTTGGCTGGAGAATTCCATGGACAGAGAAGACTGGCAGGTTACAGTCCATGGGGTCAGAAAGAGTCAGACACGACTGAGCAACTAACATACAACTTTCCACTGAACACAACTAGAAGGGCTGGATTTTTAAAGAGTGATCTGTCTGAAGTCATCAGAGAATTACCACAGTGGGACTGCCCTGGTTAAGGCACCATGTGTCTGATACCATTTTCCTCAGATTGGGATACGAACTCATGTGCTGAGACTCGAACCCAGCCAAAACCTATGGTCTTCCAACTAAGATCAAAGACCTGGTTTCAGGACCTAATAAAACTCAGGTTCTTGATGTTTCATCACAGAAAGAATTCAGTGAGAGACTACGTGATAGGTAAGAAATAGATTTTTTCAGAGAGAGTTATTCCGATTTATCTACAGAGTGTGTGGGTTGTTGCAGAGGGTGAGTATGGCCTCAAAATGTGGTGTGGTTAGCTTTTTTTATGGGCTGGGTAATTTCATAGGCTAATGAGTAGGAGGATTATTCCAAGCATTTTGAGGAAGAGGGCAGAGATTTCCAGGAATGGGCCACTGCTCCCTTTTTGGTCTTTGATGGTTAGCCTTGGAACTGTCACAGTGCCTCTGGGTGTGTCATTCAGCTTGCTGATGTGTTACAATGAGTATATACTGAAGATCAAAGTCTAGTTGAAGTTGACTTGTCTGCCATCTTGGACCCATTTGATTCTAATCAGTTTATGTTGTGTCCTAGGGATAGGTCATTCTACCAAAAGTTGTGCTCTGCCCTCTTTCCTCCTGTTTCACTTCCAATGCAGGGGACCAGGTTAGATCCCTGACTGGGGAACTAAGATCCCACATGTCCTGAGGCACAGCCAAAAAATAAAAATTAAAAATGAAGTCTATTTTAAAAGAGGGAGAGAGAGATACTCAGCAGCAGAAATTAGGGGCAGGGTCCTAGAGAGAAAGGAAATGCATCTGGGTGAGACGAAGGTTGGGTTTATTTCTCCTCTCCAGGAAGTTGCTGATTCACAGGAGAAGTGGAGCTGAGAGGCTGAGGATACAATCAGAAAGTGACTGCTAATCGACTGTATCTCAGTAAAGCTAGGGGCGGGGGTGGGAGGTGCGGTGGAAACCCCAAACAAATGCTTCTAGGGCTCTGAGGAAAAAGGAAAGGGATGACTAAGAGACAGAGAAGCTGAGCAAAGTCTCACATGATTGAGAAAATGAAAACTGGAACTGGGGGTTCCCAAGGAGAAGGGGCCTTGGGTTCACAGTTATGATCCCTGGAGGACTGCACCAAGATGTAACAAAGAACCAGAAACAGCTCTGTCAACAGCAAGATTGAATTCCAATGCAGATCAGGGCAATCCCAGTCTGGATTAAGGCAAATAGCCCTATTCTAACTGTTTTCCAGAAGCAAAATAGTCCACTCTGGAGGAAGAGAACACCCTTCAGAACCTCCATACTTTTTCATGCAATTATTCAATGATGTTTACCTTTATATAGCTCCCCTACCCTTGCCTTTCAGATCCTTACTGAGATGTGGAAAAGGCGCAGAGAACCCTGGCCTCTAAATCTGTTTCCTTATTTGGAGGGTAAGACAGGTTTGCCCAGCTTTGACATTTTCTGTCTCTGTGTGGAACTGAACTCCGCCTCACCTTCACTGTGCTGCGTCCTCTGTGAGTCACCACGAGGCGATTCACCTCGCTGGTGAGGGAGAGACTCCTGCCCCGGGGCTAGGGAATGGCTGAACAAGGACACCCCAGCACTGGCCATGCACATTCACATGTACTCACAGCCACGTGTGCTCAAAGTGCTCACAGCCCAGGGAAGGAGACACTCATGGTGTGAAGTCACAGGAGGCTTGCACCTGGGAACAGTGAACAACCAGGGGCTGTGGGAGGCAGGTTTTTAGTATCAGGAGAGTGGGGGTGCAAGGGGCTCAGCCTGGTGCTCTGTGATGACGCAGAGGGGTGGGATGGGGGGCACTGTGAGGGAAGCTCAAGAGGGAGGCAGTATTGGTACACTTAGAGCTGATTCACAATGTTGTGTGGCAGAAACCAACACAACACTGTAAAGCAATTATCTTCCAATTAAAAACAATTTTTTTTTAAAGAGGAGGGTGGGAGTGATCCCTGCTTCCCATGGAAAGATAAGATTGGCTTGTTTGAAAGAGTCTGTGGGCTGGTTGGGAAACTGGAATCCACCTCTAGGGACAAGCAGGAACAGTGCCTGGTCCCTTTGATGAGGAGGGCTTTTTGGCTAGAGGATCTCACCTGTGGGAGCCAAGTAGGGATAGGGACTTGCTGTTAGACCATTTGAGGCTCTTTGGATTTTACCAGTTGACAGTATTACTTATAATGTAATGAGCAAGATTACATCACTCTTTGTAATCCCATGGAATAGTCCATGGAATTCTCAAGGCCAGAATACTGGAGTGGGCAACTGTTCTCCAGGGTATCTTCCCAACGCAGGGATGGAAACCAAGTCTCCTGCATTGCAGGCAGATTCTTCACCAGCTGAGCCATGGCTAGAGGATCTCACCTGTGGGAGCCAAGTAGGGATAGGGACTTGCTGTTAGACCATTTGAGGCTCTTTGGATTTTACCAGTTGACAGTATTACTTATAATGTAATGAGCAAGATTACATCACTCTTTGTAATCCCATGGAATAGTCCATGGAATTCTCAAGGCCAGAATACTGGAGTGGGCAACTGTTCTCCAGGGTATCTTCCCAACGCAGGGATGGAAACCAAGTCTCCTGCATTGCAGGCAGATTCTTCACCAGCTGAGCCACCAGGGAAGCCCAAAACCAGTTGTCAAGGTAGCACACAATTTCAGGCCTTCATTTTAGGCCTTACCCTGTGTCTCTCCCAAGAGACAAGGCCACGTGACAACATACCCAGTGCCCAGCTTCTGCTCCTCCTTGATTGCCTTGACTTTTCATGTACTCCTGCACTCCTGTACACCTCACACTCCTTTCTATAGTCCCATGGCTCTCACCAGAGTTTGGGTCCTTATTACCTCTGTGGCTACCCGCCCCAGTATTCTGGCCTGGAGAATTCTATAGATTGTACAGTCCATGGGGTCACAAAGAGTCGGACCTGACTGAACAACTTTCACAGTGAAACATTTTTGTCTGCCATATCAGCAAACAAAGGGTGTTGCATCCAGCCATCACATTACAAGTCAACCCTGAGGAGATTCAGGATGAGAAAGCACAAGACACTGTCTTCAGATAGCTGAGGCGCTTGTCAAACAGATGACTTCAATGAGCCTAGTCATTTGTGTCTTACTTACACAGAAAAGTGCTAAACTTATGGAGATGTCTGGTTTTCCTTAATTAACAGTAACCTTTCAATGTCTGACTACCTGGTCTTCATTGCAAACACTCCTATATAACCTAGTTCTTCCCTTGCCTCTTGGAGCAGTCTCTCAGAGTGTTCTGAGAGGCAGCCTCCTGGGCTTAAGCCTCAGTTCTATCTGCCAAATAAAACATACTTTTAACTTTGGGGGCTTCCCTGGTGGTCCAGTGGTTAAGAATCCGCCTTCCCGAGGGTGGGATGATTTGAGAGAATAGCATTTAAATTTGTATACCATATGTAAAACAGATAATCAACGCAATTCAATACATGAAGCAGGGCACTCAAAGCTGGTGCTCTGGGGCAACCCAGAGGCATGGGGTGGGGGAGTTCAGGATGGGGGGACACATGTACACCCGTGACTGATTCATGTCGATGTATGGCAAAAAACACCACAATATTGTAAAGTGATTAGCCTCCAGTTAAAATAAGTAAATTAAAAAAAAAAAAAAGAATCCGCCTTCCAATGCTGGGGATGCAGGTTCAGTCCCTAGTTGGGAAACTAAGATCCCATATGCCTTGGGGCAACTAAGCCCACACACTGCAATGAAGATCCAGCACAATCACATTAAAAAAAAAATCTTAACTTTTAGGTTATGCAAGTTTTTTTCCAGTTGACACCTCCCATCTGTTGTGGTAATATCAGGCAATAGGTTTCTCTGGCTCTGTTTCTCCCCTGGTGGAATCTGTTTTTGTCACAGCTGACATATTAATCTTCATAAAATACCACTTTAACCACATTACCGCCCAGTACCTGGGATTTGGCCTCCCCAAGTTGTGTGAAAATGCAAGGACAGCAAGCACAAGGACAGACCAACTGAGCTGACAGTGATCTACTGAGCTTCAAGAGTCAATCCCCTGACTTAAGAATGAAGAATTAGATACCTGGCTTCATGTTGTTACTTTCTAAACATGATCGGATGTGTGTACACGTTCAGTCACTCAGTTCATTGTGTCTGCCTCTTTGCAACCCTGTGGACTGTAGCCCACTAGGCTCCTCTGTCCATGGGTTTTCCCAGGCAAGAATACTGGAGTGGGTTGCCACTTCCTCCTCAGGGGATCTTTCTGACCCAGGGATTAATCCTATGTCTCCCGCATAGGCAGATTCTTTACCATTGCACCACCTGGGAAGCCCACGATCAGATAACTAAACTTACAAAGTAGAGTTAGTACCAATGACATCTTTCTTTTCAATAAAATAGATCACCTTGGTTGTAAAAATAGGCTTTTTATTTATCAGAGTCAAAAGGAACTATTTTCATTTTGAATGATTAGAAAAATATGTGGCTGCAATCATTTTTTATTTTTTCTGAGTTGATCCTTTGCAAACAAAGACTGAGGAGACAGGCCCATCATAGAGCTTCTCATTTTCCTTAACTCCCTAGATGCACTGCCCTCATAGCATCCCCATCACATAAATCCATCACTCATTCATCCAACCAGCTTTCCCCCCTCTTTTCTTAGCTCAATTTTAGGTTCACAGAAAAACTGAACAGAACGTGTAGAAAGTTCCCACGTACAACGTGTCTCCATACTTGCATAATCTCCCTCATTACTGACAGCCATCAAGTGGTACATTTGTTACAGTAGATGAACCTACACTGATAGAATGCAAGCTATCGTTTACATTAGGGTTCATTCTTGGTATTGTGTGGATTGGACAAAAATGTAATGATGTGTATTCACCACTGGAGTGTCATACAGGATAGGTTCCCTGCCTGACAAATCCTCTGTCTTCTGCCTATACATTTCTCTCTCCCAGCTATACCCTGGTAGCCACTGACCTTTTTACTGTCTCTATAGTTTTGTCTTTTCCAGAATGGCAGTATAGTTGGAGTCATGCACTATGTAGCTTTCCAGTTCAGCTTCCTTTACTAAGTAATATACATTTGCTTCCTTCATGTCTACTCATGGCTTGGTAGCACATTTCCTTTTAGTGCTGAATAATATTTCATTGTCTGGCTGCACAGTTTGTTCATTTACCTACTGAAGGACAATTTGGCTACTTCAAAGTTTTGGCAATTAAAAATAAAACTGTATCTTGCACACTTTTGGCCTTATAGGCAAATCTACCTGGGCTGGCCAAGCCAAATGAGACTGTGGTGGGATTCCCAATAAGTGTATTTCTCATTAAGTGCTACTCTATGCGGGTTGTGTTTGAGTAAGATACCGCCTGCTAACTACACCCATACACAGGGCTGCATTATAAAATTCACATCTGGGCACTTTTCAGGGATACCAGATTTTCCCCCATAGACATTAGTCAGCCTGACAAGGATTTATTGTGTATATTCAATGTCTGGATGGAAGATGAGGTGACTAAGATGACTAACTGTCCTCAGCAAGGCTTGGGAGTCATGTAGAGAGCCTGTTACTACAATAATGTCTTTTCAACAAATACTTATCGAGCAAATACTATGTGCCAGGTGCTACTGGAAGGTTTTTCATCCAGTTCACACAGTGTACTAGCCAGGACATTTTACAGAAACAGGGAACTGAGGCTTAGGCAGGTTGAAGGAAACCCTCTCCCCAGCTGAACTGCAGAAACTCGAATGGTTTCTGGACAACAACAGGACAATTCAGACCAGCCCCTGGTCTATGTGTTGGTATCCACGAGAAGCTACTCCTCGGACCCTAACGTCCAAGATTATGTTCTCTATTACCATCCTTTTAAGGCAAGGGCAGAGTCAAGGATGCCAAGGAAAAACACACACATATAAATCACAAAAAGTAAACAGGTCTCTTATCCTAGCAAGGTACCTTAATGACTTCCTGACAATAGTTTGGTCTCCTAAATTATAGCAAGATGAAGACATACAGCCAGGAATTAATACCCATTTAGGAGGGGAAGGGAAGATGGGAAGTCATTCTGGGCCTTTGGGGCAGCAGACTCTGCAGTTTTGGGCTGATATCTGATCCAAGATCTTTCCATGACAAGTCATTCAAGAGAGAACGCTGACTGACAAAGAAGTGTGGCCAGGGATATCAGGAAAAAATAAAAGAAAAAAACTGTCATGACAAAATAGCAAGATTAAATAAAGCAAAGCAAGAAAAAGGAATTAATAAAAACTTGAGAAATTAATAAACTGAAAACAATAAAACTAATATAAACAACCCCCGAAGCTGATTAGTTAACAGGAAAAAATACAATAGGTAATCTATATTCTTACTTACCAAGGCTAGTCTAGTTACAGCCACTGCTGAATGTCTAACAGACTGGCAACAGGAGCAATGCTGAATTCCCCATAAAGTGGGACCAACCAGTCAACTGATGGTAACATGGTTACACCGGATCCTTCCATTCTGCAAGCTTCCTCTTGACTGGAATGGACACGTGTCACAGGTTTCAATTTTCCTTTCCAACATCACTGTCCAAGGGCTTCCAGAATGTTTCATTTGTCAACACAGAATCCTGCATAGTAACATAAGAGACCAAGAGATTCATTTTACAGCCAGGGAGGCATGCTGTGGACACAGGGCCATGATTCGATACCATTCTAACCAGAATTCGCCAACCTGATTAAATAATTGGATGACAAAATTGAGGTGCTGTCTTCTAGGATCCAGGATGCACCCTAAAATAATGACCATTGTGAAGGGTTATATCCTTAGCAGGTAGAATTCATGTGTACAGGACTCAAGGGGCAGGGGGAAGGATGGGAGAAGATGATTGTGCTTATAGCTCCTGCAAATCTCTGCAGGTTGGTGGTCATGATTTCCAGAGGGAGAAACTCTTCCACCAGGAATCATAGGAAAAGCCCCACTCAGCTTTAAGCCCTATTCACTAGGGCTCCTTGAGCAAAGAGGCCAGCAGACAAGCAGAGGTGTTACTCTCTTGGTAGGAGAGTACTTACTCCTCATCAGCAGGAGTAAGTAGACTGCTTTTACACAATGGGACAAGGTAGGTTATATTTGGCACCCAGATAATCCACTGGGTGTCTCTTGATACTCCTCCTGCCCATTTAAAAAAATTTTTATTGAAGTATAGTTGATGCAATGTTGGGTGAATTTCTGCTGTACAGGAAAGTGATTTAGTTATACACACACACACACATATGTTGTTGCTCAGTAGCTAAGTCGTGTCTGAGTCTTTGCGAGTCCATGGACTGTAGCCTGCCAGGCTCTTCTGTCCATGGGATTTCCCAGGCAAGAATAATGGAGTGGGTTGCCATTTCTTCCTCCAGGGAATCTTCCTGACCCAGGGAATGAACCTGTGTTTTCCACATCTCTTGCATTAGCAGGTGAATTTTTTATCACTGAGACATCAAGGAAGCCCATATATATGTATATGTATATAATTTTTCATATTTTTCCCATTTATTATCACAGGATATCGAATATAGCTTCCTGTGCTATATAGTAGGACTTCGTTGTCTATCGTATACTTAATAGTTTGCATCTGCTAATTCCAAACTTCCAAAACTTCCTTTCCTCTCCTCACCGCCCCCGCCCTACCCCAGCTTGGCAACCGCAAGGCTGCTCCCTGTGTCTGTAAATCTGCTTTCTGTTTCCTAGTCCTCTGCCCAGTCGTGATGGTAAGCCAACAAGTGCAGCAACTCTGGCCTGAGGAGTACATGGTAACCAGGCACTCAGAAACCTCAGGGATGATTCCCAATCCACCCCCCGCCACAGGCTAGCCATGGAGACTACCAGAGGTGCTAGCTGAGGTTGAAGAAAGTCAAGGATGGGTAACAGGTGATGGGCATCAGCTGTATTAAGACCAGCTCCAGCAGTGGGAGCTGGGGTTTGTATCACCAACGTCATTTTCAGTTCCCCAAAGGAAACTGAAGGAGGATGTTTCCTCCACTTGAGGAGAGTACAGCGTGTGCTTCCAGGGGGATGAACTGATGACTCTAAAAGGCATACTAAACTCACAAGGGGTGGACTGTGCTGGATGCTGTGGTGCCTGGCCTGGAGTCCTTCAGGACTGAGGCACTTACTCCTTCAGCTGCTGGAGGAGAGCTGTTTGCCAGTGGCTCGGCTTGCAGTTGAGCCTGTTCCCAAGAGAAGGAAGCTACCTCACCCAAGGTTATACCCCTTTCTGGTCAGCTGGGATCTAGTTGACAATGAGGGTCCAAAGGCCTGCCCCCTGCTTTAATTTGAGACATCTCCAGAAGGTCTTCCTAGCTTCAGAGGAGAGGCCTCCCCATCACAGTTCATTACAGTTCTCCCTCCATCCATTCTGTTTCCCTCACTCCCTCACAGCGTTGTTCTTGAGAGCACACTCCAACAATCCACCTGCACAAAAATCTCCATCTCACAGTCTGTCTTCTAGGAAACCCAAATTACAATCCTGGTAACTGGATGTTTTAGAAGCTGGTTCCACCTGCTTTTTGTGGACACCAATCATTGCATCCTTGAGAAGCCAGAGGTAAGGTGAGGATGGGGAATGCTGAAAGATTGCAGAGAAATCTCAGAAATACCCCCTCACATCCTTGGCTAATGGCTGTCTCTTCAGGGCAGCAACAGCAGCAGGAGCGAAGCTAGGAGTCCCACAGGCTCAGACATTTCCATTTCTCTCAAGGTTTCTCATAGAGCCTGATGCCAGAGGACCCTCCCTACTCATTGCTCTTTTGTGCTGATTCTTCTTTTTGTGGCATCCTTGACAGCATCCCATCAAGTGATCAGCAAAAGAGCTAACTACCACCACTGGAAAAGACCCTTATGCTGGGAAAGATTGAAGGCAGGAGGAGAAGGGATGACAGAGGATGAGATGGTTGGATGGCATCACTGACTCAATGGCCATGAGTCTGAGGAGACATGAGTTTGAGTAAGCTCTGGGAGTTGGTGATGGACAGGGAAGCCTGGCGTGCTGCAGTCCATGGGGTCGCAAAGAGTCACACATGACTGAGCGACTGAACTGAACTGAACCGCCAACAGTGAAAATAAAGATGCTCCTTCCATTCTGCTCTTAAATGTCTCCTCAAAGAGAAACTAGGGGGAATGTCCCAAGCAGGACCTGGCTTAATATCTTCCTTTCAAAATATATTTTTAGTAGCCTACAGTAAAAGGTAGATTTAACCAAAAGGAAACTTCATCAACCTCAAAACCATTTCTTCATATTTCAATTCTCTTCAACTTTTTCAGTGTGCCTTTACAGCCTATTCATCACCAGAAAGACATTTAGAGGAGACCAGAAACAAAGTTAAAGACAGTGAATGAATCAGAAGATAACCCTGTGTTTTGGAAGCCTAGCACAAAGTTAGAAGGTGGCTGTGTACATTTTAGCCAGGTTTTCCACAGACCCAAATGTAAAATTCGCCCCATTTTAAGGTCAGCATTGGGGTAGGGACAAGTGGCAAGTAGAAGAATGATAATAATGGAAATAAAGACTTGCTGCTGCCATTCCCTGCTGCCAGGCACTCACACAGATGGAGCTGGAGGCCACGGGCAGGTTCAGAGACACCTGCTCAATCAGCCTGCACAATACTCTCAGCACCCAGTGCTCACTGTCCAGGCCCCAGAAGCACTGGCAGGAGACTCCCACTTGTTTATAATTCTCTCCTCTCAGGCAGAAAGTAGGGTGTTGTGAGTGCCAACCAGTGCAGGGGAGGAGATGACTGGATGGATTTAGTGCTGCCTGTCCCTGACTTCCTGTCACACAGGGAAGGACTGGTTTGTAGGAGGGACGTTATCTGATACATCTGAGAGTCCTTAGGTCATTTAAGGGCCAGTTTACTATAAGATGGATCAATGCAGCATCCCATTGACCTCATAATCAATTTCCTCATAAGTCTCTCCTCTCTTACAAAGGCTGAGCCATTAAGTGTGCGTTACCTCTAGCAGACAACTTTGCATCTAAGGCAGGAATAGGCAGTTATAGGAATTAGTGCAAGCTGAGTAGAGCCCTGCCCAGGCCCCTTGCTCTTCCTCTGTGGGCTCCTCAGTCCAGATCTTCTTCCTTTCTTCTCTTCCTGGCATCATTCTCTGACTCCTTTCCTGAGCACTGGGATGGGGATGTTTCCAGAAAGCTTTATCAAGCTGGCCCCACAGAAGAGCCACTTTGTACCTACCACCACTAACAGAGCCAGGATGAGGTCACGCTAAGAAACACTGCCACACATTCTCAAGGTGTCTCAGGCAGCGTGTTCACACATGCCCACACTACTTTCACGAGTTCACACCCAGGTCTGGGAAACATTAGCCCCAAAGGACACATTACCTATGGCAGTCCTGAAAGCTTTTTTTTTTTTTTTTTTTCATTTAGAAATGCTTTTAATCCGTGAGGATGACTGCAGTCCAGCAAACATGCTCACCCTGAGGCTTAGGAAGCCTTCTGGTTCAACATAAGGACAGAGCACTCTGCTCCATCATGGCATAGATACTTTTATTGAACACTTTTCTGAACCTTTACATCATTTGCCAGGCTTCCTGGTGGCTCAGAGGCTAAAGCATCTGCCTGGAATGCGGGAGACCTGGGTTCGATCCCTGGGTCGGGAAGATCCCCTGGAGAAGGAAATGGCAACCCACTCCAGTCCTCTTGCCTGAAGAATCCTATGGAGGGAGGAGCCTGGTGGGCTACAGTCCGGATGGGGTCACGCTAAGAAACACTGCCACACATTCTCAAGGTGTCTCAGGCAGCGTGTTCACACATGCCCACACTACTTTCACGAGTTCACACCCAGGTCTGGGAAACATTAGCCCCAAAGGACACATTACCTATGGCAGTCCTGAAAGCTTTTTTTTTTTTTTTTTTTCATTTAGAAATGCTTTTAATCCATGAGGATGACTGCAGTCCAGCAAACATGCTCACCCTGAGGCTTAGGAAGCCTTCTGGTTCAACATAAGGACAGAGCACTCTGCTCCATCATGGCATAGATACTTTTATTGAACACTTTTCTGAATCTTTACCTCATTTGCCATGTCCTTTCACCAGAAGCCTTTCTACTGTGCTGATCCAGCAATCTTGTTCAGTCTGTGGTGTCAGTCAGCTGGTCCACAGAAGAAATGAAACAAGACCAACTGCTGTAGTGGCGTGAGATGGTGAAGATCACTCTGTAATCAGGCTGCTTCTAGGAAAATGTCTCCACTCTGACAAACAGCTGTGTGCTTACTTAGGATAGAAAGAGGACTGATAAGGCAGCATTCTAAGGTTCTGCCACTGAGGGGCGGCCCGTGTGATGACAGGACATACAGAAACTGCATGGGAAGAACCAGAGTATGTTTTCTTTTTTCTCTATTCTTTACAGGTTTGGGTTTTTTTAAACATTTCTTTAAAAATATTTTTTTGGCTGCATTGGGTCTTAACTGCAGCACGAGGGATCTTCTATCTTTGTTGCACCATCTTTCGTTGCCGCCTGTGGGATCTTTCAGCTGCAGCATGCAAACCCTTAGTTGCAGCATGTGGGATCTATTAATAGCTCCCTGACCAGGATCAAATCCGCCCTCCTATCCCTCATGTTGAGAGCATTGAGTCTTAGCCATTGCACCACCACGAAGTCCCTTGAGTTTGTGCTTGTTTCTCCTTTGAAGAAGCGGTGGTCAGGAAGCCTTACAGAGTAGACAGGTAAATGGGATGTTAAAACATAGCCCATAACATTGATGCAGGATTCACAGGAAGAAATAAGTGTTGCAACTAAGACCCAGAGCAGTGTGGGTCCTGGAGCCATGCGTCAAGGTCCAATTCTGACTCTGCTCTCTGCCAGCTGTGTGTCCTGGGGGAAATGACTTAACCTCTCTGTGACAGGATTTCTCATTTAGGAAACAAAAGTTCCTCTCCCACAGGCTTATTGTGAGGACTGGATGAGTTAACATGTATGAAGCTCTTAGCACAGTCCCAGGCATACATTCAGTGCTCAGCACACATTAGCTAGTAGACAGTTTTAGAATATCTGCTTTTATCTCTCATGATGGAAATTTTCCCATCTTTCCAGGTAGATATAAAAGTAGAGGAAAAACACGACCCAGGAGATGGGGAAGGAAGAAGAGAGGGGAAAAATGGGGCTGGAAGAGTGAAAAAAAGAGAAGCAGCAGGAGGCTTCAGATCCCTGGGGTGGGTGGGGGGTGCCTCCCACATGCCTCTTGGACAGAAAGGAGGGCTTCTCCCCTGGGGACAGAGTGCGTTATAGATTGCAAAGAAGGTACATCACCCAGGGTCTCACGGGAGCCAGAGCGAGAACATTTACAGGATTTCTGAGAAGCTGAGAGGCCACAACTGTGAATACACACCTCACAGTCTCACCATGTCGAATCAGGAAAAAAATGCAGTGTCAACAGTCCGGGAGTCATGATTGGGCTCCTACAGCCATCAGACCACACATTCTGCATTTGTTATGCGTGTTATATATGTTTTTTTATGCAGAATTTTCTATTGGTTAAATTTTCTGATGTAAGTATAAAACAAGAGTGTTAATCCTCTACATGGAAGGGGAAAGAGCAGGGAGTTCCATGTCATTTGAGTATTTTCATGTCATTGATACCTGGCAAGTATATGTCATAAAATGCCTTGATGTGGGTTCCACCAAGGGATGAAGACGAGTCTCCAGGTAGACAAGTAGGAAGGAGACAGACATACAAAACAAGAGGAGAAGGAATCTAAAGTCTAAATATGGTTTGGGCAGAACACACCAGTGGTAGACGGCAAGGAGAGGAAGATGAGGTTGAGAGCTGGGGCTAGGCTAGGACTTGGTATATCATGTCTGGGCACTTGAACCTGATCTTTCTAAGCTGTGATTACCACTGAATGGTGTTGAGCAGGGGAGTCAGGTTAGAAACACAGTGGAGTAGGGTTTCAAAGGGACCACTACTGGATATGGGGAAAAAACGAGATTCTCAGCAATAGCTGGAGTAGGTCAGATGAAGGCTTGAGCTAAAGCAAGACCCTAGAAGGGAAGTAACCTACTCCAGCCTTCTTGCCTGGAGAATTCCATGGACAGAGGAGCCTGGTGGGCTACAGTCCATGAGGTCACAAAGAACTGGACACAAACTGAGTGACTAACACACTCTGGAGGTGGCAATTCACCTTCTGGAATTGAAATTAGTAGAAGCTGGAGAGCTTATCAATACGAGAAGGGATGGCTCCCTGGTTCTGGTTTGTGTGGTTGAGAGGATGATGGCAATTCTAGAGACAGTGTGTGTAAAGGCGGAGGAAGATAACTTCCTTTTTGGATATAGAATGGAGAGGAGGGGCTGGTGAGAAGGGGAATGTGTGTGTATATATAAACAGAAGTGGAGTTAGTGAAAGATGCTTTCCAAACCTGAATAGAGGAGACATTTATCTTATCTGCTGTTTCATATTGTCTTTGCCACTTCTCTTCTTTAGAGAAAGAATATTTAAAGATACACCAAATGTTGATGAACCTAGAGTCTGTCATGCAGAGTGAAGTCAAAAAGAGGAAAACAAACACATATTAACACATATATATGGAATCTAGAAAAATGGTACTGATGAACTTACTTGCAGGGCATGAATAGAGACATAGATGGAGAGAACAGACTTGGGGCACAGCTGGGGAAGGAAAGGGTGGGACAAATTGGGACAGTAGAATTGACATATATACACTAATGTGTAAAATAGCTAGCTAGTGGGAAGCTGCTGTATAGCACAGGGAGCTCAGCTCAGGACTCTGTTGTCAGGAGTAGGATTGGTGTGGGAGTGAGACTCAAGACAGAGGGGATATATGTATACCTATAGCTGATTCAAGTTGTACAGCAGAAATACAACATTACAAAGCAATTATCAGTTCAGTTCAGTTCAATCACTCAGTATTGTCTGACTCTTTGCGACCCCAAGGACTGCAGCACGCCAGACCTCCCTGTCCATCACCAATGCCTGGAGTTTACTCAAACTCATGTCCATGAGTCAGTGATGCCATCCAACCATCTCATCCTCTGTTGTCCCCTTGTCCTCCCACCTTCAATCTTTCCCAGCATCAGGGTCTCTTCAAATGAGTCAGCTCTTCATATAAGGTGGCCAAAGTATTGGAGTTTCAGCTTCAGCATCAGTCCTTCCAATCAATATTCAGGACCGATCTCCTTTAGGATGGACTGGTTGGATCTCCTTGCAGTCCAAGGGACTCTCAAGGGTCTTCTCCAACACCACAGTTCAAAAGCATCAATTCTTCAGTGCCCCCCCCGCCCCCCCCGCACAAAAAACCAAAAAAAAAAAAGGGCATGCCAAAGGCAGAACCAACAACTGACATTTACTAGGTATTTCTTTTGTGACTTCTTCAGGTGGTTCAGTACTTTACCTATATTACCTCATTTGATCCCCAAAAGGGGATCTTATGAAATGAATATCATCATTTCTAGTTTACAGATGAACAAAGTAAGATACAAAGAGATTAAGAAATGTTGTAAAAGCTTCACAGCTAATAAATGGTAGAGATGAAACCACTCCATAAGAATAAAGAAAGTCTCAGGGAAGAAGTAAGACTTTTTCATTGCTCATATTTGGTGGGGAAGGGGATAGGCTGATGAAATGTTAGAGTAAATAAATGCACTTCAGTTCAGTTCAGTTGCCAGTTGTGTCCGACTCTTTGCGACCCCATGAATCGCAGCACACCAGGCCTCCCTGTCCATCACCAACTCCCGGAGTTCACTCAGACTCAGGCCCATCGAGTCCGTGATGCCATCCAGCCATCTCATCCTCATCTTACATTTATAATATGTTCATGCTTTCAAAACTTGTTCACATTCCTTATCTCAGATTTCTCACTAAATATCTACATGAGGATACCAGGTCCTATACATACAGCTCTATCAATAAACAAACATTTGTCAATCATCCCCAGGAAGCAAGTCAGTCACTGCTCAAAGTTTGCTGAAGTTTCCCTCTGGTCCTGCTGGCAAGGAGTTTACAGCTGCTACAGAGTTGCCACAGGGGGCCTCCTAACAGCATAAGGCAGGTGGGCAAAGTGCCAAATGGAGGCTACAAACCCGCTAGTTTTCAAATAGTATCCTAGTGCCTCCAGGGCCATGGATCTCAAAGATTGCAATGATTTTGCCCTTTGGCAAAATTTTGCCATTTGGCACTGTCAGGAGAGATTTCTTTGCATCTCACAGCTTTGGGTGAGGCGGGGCCGGGGGTTGGTGGGGGTAGTGGTGCAGCACCTGGGGAGGTGGTGCTGACATCTAGTGGGTAAAAGACAGATGCATAGGTAGAAAGGGTTAATCCCTCAGTCGTGTTTGGCCCTTTGTGACCCCATGGATTGTAGCCCATCAGGCTCCTCTGTCCATGTGATTCTCCAGGCAAGAATTCCCCTGGAGAACATTCCCCTCTCCAGGAGATCTTCCCTACTCAGGGACTGAACCCGGGTCTCCTGCATTGTAAGCAGATTGTTTACCATCTGAGCCACCAGGGCAGAGAGCAGGGAGGCTGACAATCAGCCTACATGGCACAGAACAGCGTCCCCTCCCCTGCCCCCCAACAACAAAGGCTTATCCGCCCCAAGACAGCAATAGGGGCAAGGTTGAGAAACCTGCTCCAGGCTTCTCCAATTTCCTTGATTTGAATTTCAGTTTTAAAATTACACTTTAAGATATAATAAAACAACAGATTTGCTGAAAATTATTACAGACTAAATTTTCACACATTGTACTCAGCAAAGGATTAACTTGTGCTGCCAAATTAAATGTTTTTGTGGAGAACTTGGATGGAATATTCCTAGTGTAGTGATTGTAAAGGAGAACAATTTAACAAGATTACACACTATGAAGAATATCCTAAAATTTCCAGATAAGTGATTATTAAAAAATTTTTAAAACTAATTTCTAACTATTTGCATGTTTCAAGGTTTTCTCGACAAAATACAGAAACAAATTTGGAGGCAAAAAGTGACAGTGTCATCCACATCACTTAGTTTCATATTTTTGTGTTTATCAAACAGCCTAAATGATTGACTTTAACAGTAAAGTTTGTTAAGTTTGAACTAATATGTTTGACTTAAAGAAATAGTGGTCTCATTTGGAAAAAAAAAAATAAAGGCCTATGCAACTAAAAAGATATTGAAAAGCACTGGTAGAGGGTGTGAGATCCATGGCTTGGCCTTTAAAGTGTGTCATTCAGACCAGCATCAGCGTTGTCCTCCTGTTTCTACAAATGCAGACTCTCAGGCCTCACTCTAGACCTTCTGGATCAGGATCTGCATTTCAATAAGAGCTCATATACCTTAGGGCTTGAGAAGCATTTGATCTACAGGACTTCACAGAAATGGAATCAAGTAGGGCTCATGGTAGAAAGAGTAAGGCCTAAAAGCAAGGTGGAGGTTCAGCAAGGGATGATTCTAAGTAACTAGACTAGGAATTAGTGGCAGGGCACTCCTTGGGGGAAGGAACAGATCATCCTGGCCCCACAGAGGGTTCTGGTAGCAGAACAGTTAGGAAGAGTCTGACGAATCTGGGGCTGAGAAGAACTTGAGGCTGAGGAAGGCCAGGCCCCAGCCGGCTTCCCCACCCCCATGCTGCTTCGGGTGCCCTTACCTTGTTGGCAGCAGCCTCTGCTGGATTCCAGGCCAGGATTCCCAAGCATGTCGCCACCATGAATCAATTAAACCTTCAATAGCCCGAGATGTTGGGGCTCATTATCTGCATTTTCTAGATGGGGAGCCAACCACTTCCGGAAGCTGTAATCACGGAAGATCAGAGGGCACCCAAGGCAGGAAGTCTGGTCTGTAACTGCACATTCTTGGCCCTTCCAGCTTTTCCCACCTGAGGGGCTCAGAGGCTGCTGCTGCAGCGCTTCCAGAGCTCAGGGCTGCTCAGAGCTGGCAGGGAGGAAGAAGGTGGTTGACGTCTCCTCTCAGGCCGGACTCTGTGGAGAGAACATTACTTGAAGCATGGCTGGGAGGGACCGGGTTTGCTGGAAAGATTCTGGGACAGGACAGCGTTGGGGAGTAGAGGAGAGGGGCTAGAGAGGAAATCAGAGGGCAGGCCTGCCTGCCTGAGGAGGGAGGCCTCTGTGGGTGTTCCCAAGAGGAAATGGAACTATAATGGCCCTCCAGTCCAGCGTCGGGGTAACTTCAGTGGAGGCAAGAATCACCTATTCTTCTTAAGAATACAGGCAGGTTGAACTGAATGTGTTGAACTTATGTGTCAGCTGAATTCTTCATTTTTTGTTGTTTGTTCAATAGCTAAGTCTTGACCCACTCTTTGTGACCCCATGGACTGCAGCACACCAGGCTTCCCTGTCCTTCATCATCTCCCAGAGTTTGCTCAAACTCACGTCCATTGAGTTGGTGATTGCCATCCAACCATCTCATCCTCTGTCACCCCCTTCTCCTTCTGCCCTCAATTTTTCACAGCATCAGGGTTTTTTCCAATGAGTCAGTTCTTTGCATCAGGTGGCCAAAGTATTGGAGCTTCAGCATCACTTCTTCCAATGAATATTCAGGGCTGATTTCCTTTAGGATTGACTGCTTTAATCTCCTTGCAGTCCAAGGGATTCTCAAGAATTTTCTCCAGCACCACTGTTCAAAAGCATCAGTTCTTCAGTGCTCAGTCTTCCTTCTGGTCCAACTTTCATATCCGTACATGACTACTGGAAAAAAATGTAGCTTTGACTATATGGACCTTTGTCAGCAAAGTGATTCTCTGCTTTTTAATATGCTATCTAGGTTTGCTATAGCGTTTCTTCCAAGGAGCAAGTGTCTTTTAATCATGTGTCAGCTGAATTCTTTACAGGCTCCCCTATAAGCCCTGGGAAACAGAAGGTGCAATTTGGCTGGTGGCCTGAAGTGTTGATTCTGCCCAAGACCCCCTGACCAGCCCTGATTTTGCTAGGAGTCTATCTCAGCCTTCTCTTTACCTCTTGAGCAACCCAGCAAAGTTCCTAAGCCCAAGCAACAGCCTGGACTCTAGCAGAAGGACCAGGGACCAACGGATAAGGGAAAACCACTCCATCTCTGTAGAGCCCCCTCAGCTATTCATCCTGAAGATGAAGCAGCTGGGATGCCCCTTGGCCCATCCTCCATGGCTCAGGATATATGCTGACATCCAGCTGGGGCCCCTTAGTTCTGCCTTGAGGCTGATTCATCAACTCCCAAAGACTGGGTTTGAGGCCCCCTATTCCCCTTGATGCTGCCCTTTGATTCCAGGTTAATGACTCCCAGCTGTACAGGGTCGAGTTTGTTCAAACCTTCTGGTAAGAAAAGGCCGTGAAACCTGAGCTCTTTACTGGATGGCCATGGACAGCTCTGGGGACAGCACACAGGTGGCTGGTCCTGGTGGAGGCTGCACCTTGGCTGGGGGATGTCTGTAAAGGGAGGGAGACAGATGCCAAGGCTGCTTGTGGGGGCACCTGAGAAGTCTCATTTACCTCCTGGCCTCTCAGGCCTCAGGCATGAGATCTCTCCCTAAATTCAAGGAATGGTCTTTGGGACAGGCCTCAGCCTAAACAGTTTAGGATTTCACAGAGAGCAGAGGGATATGGATTTCTTGCCTTGCCCCCAAATTCCTGAAACTGACTCTTTTGGGACACTGAGAAATTATCAGTTGCAAAAACCCACAAAGTGGGTAATGTTAAGCTGAGAATATTTTGCTAAGGAAGGCTTCTGCAAGGTGCAGCTAACAGAGAAGTTGGCAACGGTGGGGAGAGGTATGAATATAATACGGAGGCCCTAAGTTCATTGTTATGCACCTGGTTAAGGGGTTCCACCGGAGGGGTGCTCCTCAGACAGGAGGCCGTGTGGGAACATGAGACTCTCTGGAGAAACAGTTCTGGGGAAGGTGACAGCAGGAGAGAGAACAGAAGACAATGAGGCTCAAAGCTGATTGGTCAGCCCAGCACGAGCTCAGGTGACAAGGAGAGCAAGGCCATATCCTGGAATATTACACAGCCACTGAGCATACTACATAGCTACATGCTACTGGACCACACTGCTTCTTTGAGGCTATTTAAGTAGATGGGAAATTTTCATGATGTATCCATAAGTGGAAAAAAGCTTGTATTACAAACCGCATACAGGTTCCCCTTATTTTGTTGAAAGCACACAGAAATACGCATGTACACTCTGGAAGTGTGGTAACTGGAAGTCACCAATGTGTCCACAACGGTTAGCTCTGTGTAGAGGCATTGTGGTGGTTTAGTCATTAAGTCGTGTCTGACTCTTGCGACCCCATGGACTGTAGCCTGCCAGACTCTTCTATCCATGGGATTCTCCAGGCAAGAATACTGGAGTGGGTTGCCATTTCCTTCTCCAGGGCATCTTCCTGACCCAGGGATCAAACCCGCTTCTCCTGCGTTGCAGGCAGACTCTTTACCAACTGAGCTACAAGGGAAGCCCCACAAAGAAGCATTGTGGGTAATGTCTACTGTCCTCACGTCTTCCTTAAGTTACAAATTTTCTGTATCCAACGTGTCTTGCTTTTTAAACAGGACAGTAAGTGCTTACTTAAATGTGGCACGTGTTTCCTTTAAACTGTGGGAAGTGTCAGAGAGTCAGCAGGCTGTTGTCCAGGGAGTTGGGAACTTGGTGGGCGTGGCTAGTTGCCTCAGAGCAACTATTTCCCCTTCATCTTTCCTAGAGAAGCCTCAGCACTGTCTGCATTATGCTTCATCCGTATCTTCCCTTCCCAGACCCGCTTTTCTCTTCCTTACTCTGGGCCCTGAGAGGCTGACCTTTGTGGAAAACATAAAAGTTCTGGTTGGGTTTGGCTAGTGTGGGATTCCAGTAGGAGATCAAAGGGAGACAGGAGTGTGAGGCTGTGGCAGTGATTCCTCTGGCTTCTTCCCACTGGGCTGGCCTTGTCTCTCTCTAGGAGCCTGTGGCTCCCTCAGAAGGCCCACTCCACACAGCTCTCCCTGTCTCTGTGTTCCCTGCCCTCCTGCTGCAGGCCTTGGGGTGATGCAGTGGGCAGAATGGCAGCCACCAAATGACATCCACAGCCTCTTTCCCAGATGGAAAATGTTAACTGATTCGGGAAAAGGGTCTGCAGATGTAGTCGAGTTAAGGCTCTTGAGAAGCGGAGATAACTCTGGATGATCCAAGTGGACCCTAAATCCAATGACGTCCTCACAAGAGAGAGGCAGAGGAGGGTCTGACAGACAGAAGAGAGGAGGCAATGCAACCAGAGGCAGAAGCGGAGCCATGCGGCCTCAGTTGAGGACTGCCACAGCCAGCAGAGTCTGGAAGAGACAAAGCCCAAACTCCCCGAGAACATCCGGAGGGAGGCCTCAACTTCTAGCCCCCAGAACCATGAGAAAAAACATTCCTGTCATTTTAAGCCACCTGTTTGTAGTCATTTGTACAGTAACTTCCAGAAATTAAGAACAGGCGGTAATTGTGTTCCCACTGTTACAAGCCCTGGGGGCCATGGTATTTTTCTGGTCTCTCCATGCCTTCCCCACACCTTTGTAAAGAGTCTCAACTCTTTAACTCAACTCACCTTACCTGGTTTTCATGAGCCACCCGTTTCCTGCCTGAAGCCAGTCTCACACAGTGTCTGCCTGTGCCCTTCCAGAGGTGGAGCCTGACTTGTCCGTGCAGTCTCCTAACTCTGGCCAAGTCAGAGGGAAATCAGCAGACTTCTGAGACTGTTCATTGCTCCAGTGTGGGAGCCACAAGGAGAGATGGTCCCTTCCACCCATCCCTCTCCTTCCTCTAGACTTGGGCATGTCTGGGCAGGATGCCTGCAGCTGCAGCATTGGTTTCGACACAGTTTGAATCAACTAGTGAGCCAACGAATCAAGCTATCAGCCCTGAAGGTGGGCCTGCTCCTCTTGTCACATAATACATTTCTATATGGCTTATTTCAAGGTGCAGTTATGTTGTTAGTGGCTGGAAGCATACTGACTGATAGAGAATTAGATTGGTTAAATCAGCTTTAAATATCCCAATACCTTTAAAAAAAACTTGAAAAATCTTCATAAAAATTGTTCATGAGTACATTCAATGTACTCACACTTAGTTGGAAAATGGTAGAAAAGCAAAATGTGTAAAGATTTATAGTCAACCACTATATTAATTGGGGAATATTGCTGAAATAACAGCAATAAAGTCTGCTAAAAACAGTTCTGTGAACATAACTGGACACTCAGTTTAGCAAATAACTATTAAACCTACTGCATGCTAGACACTTACAAGAAGCCCTAGTGGCTCAGATGGTAAAGAATCCACCTGCCAATGTCAGGGACATAGGTTTGATCCCAGGGTTGGTAAGATCCCCTGGAGAAGGAAACAGCAACCCACTTCAGTATTCTTGCCTGGAGAATCCCTCAGACAGAGGAGCCTGGCAAGCTATAGTCCATGGGATAAAAAGCGTCAGGCACAGCTGAGCATGCACGCATGCTTGTAAAGTATTACTTGGAACTGTAGCAAGTGTTCTCTAGGGGCCCACTTTGAAGAGAATTGGCTGAAGGGTTGTGGTGGTGTGGTGGTGCTGGGCCCACCACCCAGATTCACAGAACAAGACAGATGGAGATAGAGCTGTTTCTTCATCAGCCAACCACTCTGCCTCTCGGTTCCAGGACCTGGAAGTAGACATCCTTCAGTAAGGATAGATGGGTTCCTCAAGTCAAAAACCACCCCCACCAGCCTGAAATTCAATAGACAACCATCCCTTTGGGTCAAGTAGGACCATTCCATAAATCCTCTTTAAAATACTACTACCCTTGGGAGAGATATTCAAATTAACTCACACCAGCAGATGATTCTTTCAGTGTTTCTACAGAGCTCTGAGGGATGGGACACAGAAGATGATGAAGGGACTGTTTTGGGGAATGCTGGAACAGGTGGGTCATTTAGATTACAAGTCCCTGGGAGGCAGAAAGCTGAGGGAGGGGCTTGGTGACAAATCACTTTCTTGTGCCTCTCTCCTTGGTCCTGTTTCTCATCTCTGCTCAGCCTTTCTAAGAAAAACTTAAATGAAAGCCAGCCTCCTCCAGTGAACCTTCCCAAGGGTCTCTCCACGGGACACAGGTCCTACGAGACAATCAGAAGAAGCTCTGTACTGAAAGCCCTTGGTGAGTCACAAGTAGGTTAGCACACTGATGCCTCTGAGAAGTCCTGGAGCTGGAAAATTCTAATTTGTTTGCATAACCCAGCATTTTCCAAACTTTTTTTTTAAATGAAAAACTCTTTGTTGCATGATCATATCTTAGCAATCAATTCTGAGAAACACTTATCTGATGCTTGTGGTCTTCAATTGCAGTGTTTGCCATCTGAGTTTTCAGATAACACAGCCTTAGACTTCCTTCTTTTGCCCTTTTCCCTGGCTAATGGCACCCCAGAGCACATGAACAGGAAAGAGAAGAGGCCAAATGCATACTGAACCCTCTCCTGGTTCATGTTGCCTTTCCTAGCAAATGATTTAGTTGGGAACAGATTTAAACAATTCCTCACTTTATAGTTAACAGATTAGCCACAGATTGCAATTATCTAGACTCTCATTTATTACTTTGGAAAAATTGGACTTGTTCTCAACCAAACTTGGCTCCTTTAAAAGCAGTAGCCTCCATAGTAAGCATCTTCTAATTATTCTGGAATCTTTGGAAAGAGCTCAAACATCTCTCCTCCCCAAGGAGAGTTGGTTCAGGAAAACTACCATTGTTTCTGGCCAGAGAATAGTTTAAATACAATCAGTACAGATGTGACTGGATGTCCAGGATGTTGCCTGGAAGCTGCAAGTGTTAGTTGCTCAGTTGTGTCTGATTCTTTGTGACCCCGTGGACTGTAGACTCCCAGGCTCCTCTGTCCATGGATTCTCCAGGCAAGAATATTGGAGTGGGTTGCCATTCCCTTCTCCAGGGGATCTTCTCAACCTAGGGATTGAACTTGGTCTTCCTGCACTGCAGGTGGATTCTTTACTGTCTGAGCCACCAGGGCAGCCCAGAATCTGCCAAACTACCAAGTATTTGAGACCAAGTGAGCCCTCTGAACCAGACACCTTGTTAGAAATGCAGAAACCGGGGTCCCACCCAGATGAATCTCTGAACAGATCCCCAGGGGAAGTGTACCTCTTGTCCCTCAAAATGAAAGAAATACCAGAATTCATCCCATCTTTTTTTCATCTATTCAACAAGCAATTATTGAGCACCTCACTATTCAACAGCTCTGTATTGAGGACACAGTGGTAAAAAAAAAAAAAAAAAAAGCTGAGACGTTCCCAGTTCTTATGCACTTTACATCCTACTGTGGGAGACAGACATAAACAGTTTAAAAAACAAAAGATTTCAGAAGTGTTAAGTGCTGGAAGAAGTAAGATCACTATGGATTAGAAGACAACTGAGGGTGAGATACAGTGGTCAGGAAGGGTCTCTGAAGAGGGGAGAGTGAGGGAGGGGGAGAAAGAGAGAGAACACAGACAGGTTGGAGCAGGCATATTCCAGGCAGATGGCACAGCTGGAGCAAAGGCCCTGAGGAGAGTATGAGCCTGGGAACAGAAAGAAAAAAAGCCAGTGTGGCTATAAGAGTTTCAGAGTCAGCCACTCTGGAGCAGCGCCCCAAAACTGCATTTCTAACAAGGTCCAGGTGATGCTGATGCCTCTGGTCCAGAGACCATACTTGGATCACCATTGATATCAAGCCTTGTAAGGCCTTGTCAGGAGTTCAGTTATACTCTGTTTGGTGAAATGTCATTGGAGGATTCCAAGCAAGCGAGAGACAAGATCGGACTTTATTTTCCTCTATCGCCACCAGAAAAGCAGACCTTTCCAGTATCCACTGCCACCTGGAGTTGCATCTCTTTCCCGGTTTGTTCATCAAATGATTTGTCCCAATTTTCACCCTTCCTTTCCATTTCCTCACAAACATTTCCATTGTGTCTTCAGACACCCCTGACCCCCAACTCCCTGAGTTCAGCCTGTAATGATCTTCCCCGCTCCTCCTTGCCTTAGTGAGAGCCTGGCTGGTCCTGAGCACACTATTTCGACAGCTCTCTCAAGGCCAGGAAGGAATGTTGGTGCCTACTTGTTCTCCACTGTTGCTCCCAGAGTGTAACTCCTATCCCCTCTCACAAAGGCCTTGCCCATTAGAGGATCCTGCTATCTGATTCAAAGATGAGACCACATGTTCTTGTTCACCGGGGGCTCCACCTCCTGTTCTCCATCTCTGCACAGCTACTGTCAACAGAGATGTTAACCATACAGATGTCCCTTCTAGCATCTTGGCTTCTCATTCTCCTTGACCTTCTCATCTCTAATGACCTTTTATTCCTCCATCTCACCTCAGGGTCATAGTCTGAACTATGTCACCACCAGACATTGTCCGGCTTCTGCAAGCTCAAATGCCCACCATTTGCACGGCCTCCTTTCCTTCAATGCACTCGTTCAAGTGTCCATTGCAGCAACTCAACTCTGTCAAGATCACCCTTCTACTGACTCCACCACTTTTTACTATCCACCAACTTCCACTTGTGTTCACTCTTCCTGTCCAGCTTAGGGTTCATGGTCCATCACCGTGTACACGCCCTTCAAAAAACTCTCATCCTCACATTCCCCTCATCTTTTATTATAGCATGCTATAAAATGCCATCCTTTTCTCCATACCTACACTCAAGTAATTTACTGTTACTATGGAAAAGCCATGTCAGAAGACTGTTTTCTCTATAAGTTCATGATCACAGATCTCAAAGGGGTACTCAAAATAGCTCAACACTACTACTGTGTTTTTCTGGTAAACCAGCATTCATATGTTCTGAAGCAACTTTGCTATACCCTTTCTTATCTTTAAAACTCCTATAGCCCTTCCTGCTTCTCTCAGCTGATAAACTCTGTTCATATTTCACTGGGAAAAGAGAAACTCTCAATGTGAATTACCTCACTTTCCTACCTTCAATTTACACTTCCACAGTCGTTGGCCTTGTTTCCTTCCCTCTGGTCAATGTGTCCATTGCCTGTCAAAGGGCACTCAGTCCCTGAGAGACCTCTCCTCGTTCATTCAATCTCCCTCTCTGTTGGATCAGGCCTACTGGCATCCACCCATGCGTAAGTATCTCCCATCTGTTTCTTCTGTAGTTTATATCTGTACTTCTAAATAATATGTCTATTTTTAGCTTCTTCAATTTTAGACATTTCCAGTTGCTTTCCTTCATCGTCCTCACATGCATTTCCCCCCTTCCATCCTCCCAATGTAGTAATATCACCATTTGGGACTAAGTCAGTGTTCATTGCTTGTATTACTGTGACTTAAGTACTCACAGCTAAACCATGTAGGATGTTATTCTTTGATGGAGCAAATTTGTTTCCTCTCATTTGTTTCCTAAATGAGTTACTAATTAACTCATTTTTTCATTGCTTAATTTTAAAAGTAACTTCTACTAAGTTTTTACCAAGCCTTTCAAATTGTAAAATACCTCTCATGAATTATGGGGAATGAATTAGGATGGCTTCATCACTCTTGAGTCTGGTGTTTTGGCTTTTGTGGCTGAAGTATGACTTATCTGGGAGTGGTGACGTGCATCTTTGAATGTGCTGGCTCCAGTATGGTGGCCATAAACTAGCTGGAGTTTGCAGCTCAGAGCTCCAAGAGTAAGTGTCCCAGCAAACAAGAGGGAAGCTGTAGAAACTTCTAGGACCTTTTAGATGGAAAGTAACATAATGTCACCATATTTTACTGGCTGAAGTAGTCATATGCCTATGCAGACCAGAGATGTGACTGCTGATAGAAGCAAGGTCTGATGCTGTAAAGAGCAATATTGCATACGAACTTGGAACCTTAGGTCCATGAATCAAGGCAAATTGGAAGTGGTCAAACAGGAGATGGCAAGAGTGAATGTTGACATTCTAGGAATCAGAGAACTAAAATGGACTGGAATGGGTGAATTTAACCAGATGACCATTATATCTACTACTGTGGGCAGGAATCCCTTAGAAGAAATGGAGTAACCATCATGGTCAACAAAAGAGTCCGAAATGCAGTACTTGGCTGCAATCTCAAAAACGACAGAATGATCTCTGTTCGTTTCCATGGCAAACCATTCAATATCACAGTAATCCAAGTCTATGCCCTAACCAGTAACGCTGAAGAAGCTGAAGTCGAATGTTTCTAGGAAGACCTACAAGACCTTTTAGAACTAAGACCCAGAAAAGATGTCCTTTTCATTATAGGGGACTGGAATGCAAAAGTAGGAAGTCAAGAAACACCTGGAGTAACACGCAAATTTGGCCTTGGAGTGCAGAAGGAAGCAGGGCAAAGGCTAATAGACTTTTGCCAAGAGAACACACTGGTCATAGCAAACACTCTCTTCCAACAACACAAGAGAAGACTCTACACATGGACATCACTGAAATCAGATTGATTATATTCTTTGCAGCCAAAGATAGAGAAGCTCCACACAGTCAGCAAAAACAAGACCGGGAGCTGGCTATGGCTCAGATCATGAACTCCTTATTGCCAAATTCAGACTTAAATTGAAGAAAGTGTGGAAAACCACCAGACAATTAAGGTATGACCTAAATCAAATCCCTTATGATTATATAGTAGAAGTGAGAAATAGATTTAAGGGACTAGATGTGATAGACAGAGTGCCTGATGAACCATGGACGAAGGGTCATGTACAGGAGGCAGTGATCCAGACCATCGCCAAGAAAAAGAAAGTAAAAAAGCAAAATGGCTGTCTGAAGAGGCCTTACAAATAGCTGTGAAAAGGAGAAGTGAAAAGCAAAGGAGAAAAGGAAAGATATACTTATTTGAATGCAGAGTTCCAAAGAATAGCAAGAAGAGATAAGAAAGCCTTCCTCAGTCATCAGTGCAAAGAAATAGAGGAAAACAATAGAAAGGGAAAGACTAGAGAGAGCTCTTCAAGAAAATTAGAGTTACCAAGGGAACATTTCATGCAAATTGGGCTCAAAAAGGACAGAAATGGTCTGGACCTAACAGAAGAGGATACTAAGAAGAGGTGGCAAGAATACACAGAAGAACTGTACAAAAAAGATCTTCACAACCCAGATAATCACGATGGTGTGATCAATCACCTAGAGCCAGACATCTTGGAATGCGAAGTTAAGTGAGCCTTAGGAAGCATCATTATGAACAAAGCTAGTGGAGGTGATGGAATTCCAGTGGAGCTACTTCAAATCCTGAAAGATGATGCTGTGAAAGTGCTACACTCAATATGCCAGCAAATTTGGAAAACTCAGCAGAGGCCTCAGGACTGGAAAAGGTCAGTTTTCATTCCAATCCCAAAGGCAATGCCAAAGAATGCTCAAACTACTGCACAATTGCACTCATCTCACACGCTAGCAAAGTAATGCTCAAAATTCTCCAAGCCAGGTTTCAACAGTACGTGAACCGTGAACTTCCAGATGTCCAAGCTGGTTTTAGAAAAGGCAGAGGAACCAGAGATCAAATTGCCAACATCCGCTGGATCATGGAAAAAGCAAAGGAGTTCCAGAAAATATCTACTTCTGCTTTATTGACTATGCCAAAGCTTTTGAGTGTGTGGATCACAACAAACTCTGGAAAATTATTCAAAAGATGGGAATACCAGACCACCTGAATTGCCTACTGAGAAATCTGTATGCAGGTCAGGAAGCAACAGTTAGAATTAGACATGGAACAACAGACTGATTCCAAATAGGAAAAGGAGGACATCAGGCTGTATATTGTCACCCTGCTTATTTAACTTCTATGCAGAGTACATCATGAGAAACGCTGGACTGGAGGAAGCACCAGCTGGAATCAAGATTGCCAGGAGAAATATCAATCACCTTGATATGCAGATGATACCACCCTCATGGCAGAAAGCGAAGAAGAACTAGAGAGCCTCTTGATGAAAGTGAAAGGGGAGAGTGAAAAAGTTGGCTTAAAGCTCAACATTCAGAAAACCAAGATCATGGCACCTGGTCCCATCACTTCATGGGAAATAGATGGGAAATAGTGGAAACAGCGGCTGACTTTATTTTGGGGGCTCCAAAATCACTGCAGATGGTGATTGCAGCCATGAAATTAAAAGACGCTTACTTCTTGGAAGGAAAGTTATGACCAACCTGGATACCATATCAAAAAGCAGAGACATTATTTTGCCAACAAAGGTCCATCTAGTCAAGGCTATGGTTTTTCCAGTGGTCATGGATGTGAGAGCAGGACTGTAAAGAAAGCTGAGTGCCGAAGAATTGATACTTTTAAACTGTGGTGATGGAGAAGACTCTTGAGAGCCCCTTGGACTACAAGGAGATCCAACCAGTCTATCCTAAAAGAGATCAGTTCTGGGTGTTTATTGGAAGGACTGATGCTGAAGCTGAAACTCCAATACTTTGGCCACCTGGTGCAAAGAGCTAACTCATTTGAAAAGACCCTGATGCTGGGAAAGATTGAGGGCTGGAAGAGAAGGGGACAACAGAGGATGAGATGGTTGGATGGCATCACTGACTCAATGGACATGAGTTTGGTTAGACTCCGGAAGTTGGTGATGGACAGGGAGGCCTGGTGTGCTGCAGTCCATTGGTTGCAAACAGTCAGACACGACTGAGTGACTAAACTGAACTGAACGGATGCAGACTCAAGGGGAGGGAGCATACACCTCATTTCTCAATGGGAGGAATGCCCAAGAATGTTTGTGGCTATGTTTTTCAGCTGCCACAGAGACACATGCATTTATGCATGGATTTGAGTAGAATATCTTTGGAGGGAATCACAAGAAACTGGTAAGGGGAGAAACTGGATGACTGAGGATGGAAGTCGGAAAAAGACTCATTTTGCCCTCTAAGCCATTTTCTTTTATAATTTTGCATCATCTGCTTGAATTAACTTTTTAATTATAAAAATTAAATATTTTTGATTACATCACAGCTTTTTTCTGAAGCTACATCCTCCCCTCGAGGTCACATCAGTTTCTAGGACACTCTAGACCACTGCTGTCCGATAGAATTTTCTGTGATGATCGAAATATCTCTCACTGTCCAATATAGTAGCCATTAATCACATGAAGCTATTACAACTGAAATTAAGCTAAATTTTAGCTTCTTAATCACAGCAGCCACATTTCAAGTCCTAAATAACAACATGTGACTGGTGGCTACATCTTGGTCAGCACAGCTCTAGAATGTGGGAGGTGCTCACACGAATGGAACGAGGGTGGGGAGCATGACATTCTTTGGGTGAATGGTCTCCAAACATTTTTAGACATGTATTTCTGAAAAAAACTCTAAAGAAATATATACCCACTTGCAGAAATTAAAGTTAACATCTAAATGCTTCATCCTTAGTTTCAAAGTTTATTTTTGTTAGGAGTTATAAAAGATTAAACATTTCATAAGATGAGAACAAACTATAATTAGAATAAATGTTTCATGAGATGGTTTGATAAGATAGGTTTAATTACTGAATAATGCAGACTGAATCTGAAAGAAATCATGTAAAAAATTTAGCACCTCTAACCTATCCTGCTTTAGTTGTTCTAAATTTAGAGCATCTCAATGTGGGCCATGCTTAGCAGAAATACGTACAAGACAGGGAAGGACAGAAAGCCCTAAGGGGCAAAGATGCCTTGATGAATCATTAAAGAAGCTCCCCAGAAGCTAATACGTCAATCTCCCCATTTTTTTTCTGGCTCGAGGAGGTTTTTTAGACCCCAGCGCAAAGCTCCACATGAAGTTGCAGTGGGTGAGGGGAACACGGGAAATTTCATGAAATGGTTTTAGAAATCTGTACTTGGAAGTTAACACTCTGGAAGTGGATTCTCTTTAGATCATTCATCAACATTTACCCCCTTGAAAGTCTGTAGACCCTCAGGTGTACTTGAACCTGGATTTTAAGACAGTGGCCCCAGGAAGATGGAGGCTGGGTTTGACACACCAGGGTGGCTGCTGCTGCTGCTGCTGCTGCTGCTATGGAAGTCTCCACTGAAAACTGCCAAGGAGTAAAGATGAGGACACTTCCTTGGTTCCCCTCAAACCAAGACCCAGTGGCCTTGTCTTGTCCCTACCACAGACCTCTATCCCACTCTCCAAGGCTTGCTTGTCACTAAGGCAGAACTATGCCCAGGGTTTCTTCCACAGAAGCTTGCTTCTCTTGTCTGGAATTTTTAAGCCTGTTCCATGTGGGAAGGACCAAATGTAGGGCAGCCTTCTTTCAGGACTTGGGAAGAACCCAAGGACAAAGCTTAGTTCCTTCCTACTAGTAGGTTCAGCTCCAGCATGTTCCTCCTCACCAGTACCTCCTTCTCCTCTTCCCATCGAATTAATTCAGATGGAATGGAGATGGACTTGGAGAAGCACAGTTCACTAGAAGAGGGGGAACGGGGCTGGGAGGCAGGAGCTGACTCATTGCAGCACAGTTGACAGTAGGCTGAGTCGGGGCTGGTTACAGGGTCCTCCTCATGGTGCAGTCAGAGCTGACCTGGGGAGCAATCATGCGATGAAAATTAAATGTGCTCAAAGCTTTTCTTTTAAGTCTCTGAAATTGGCCTCTGAATACAGCTCACAGGGTGGTATTTTTGTGCTACACTGGAGACCCTCTCTCAAAACACCCAGTGGGGGGACTTTTCCCTGGTGGTCCAGTGGTTAAGACTCTGCACTTCCAATGCAAGGGGTATGGATTTGATCCCTGGTCTGGGAACTAAGATCCCACATGCTGAGTAGCAGGGGAAAAAAAAAAAAATCCAGTGGGAAAACCACATTTTTTTTCTTCTGGCCAAATAAGGACAAATTGGTGTCTCTTTGGTCAAACACTAGAGGAGTGGTTGGCTTACATGTAAGCATTATATTCTATATAAAGTATATTTCTTTAAACCTGAGAATCATACTTAGTACGTGGGTGCTCACGTGGGGCTAGAGGGAGCTGGGAGTTCCGAAGGCAGAGCAGAGCCCCACTTCTCATGCCTTCCTCGTGTCAGTGCAGGACGTGTGGGCAAAAGCACTGAGAGCACTTACGTAGCCACTGAAAAATTCCCCTCTCTCTCTTTCCTGGCCCTGCAACTTAGAGCTGAATTTTGTGAGTTGCATCTGTGTATCAAACGTCTCTACCATATCCCTTCACCCCTCCACTGTTTCTAGTCATTGCAGGAAGGGAGCGGATATCTGTGGGTGGTTCCAGGCCAGGCCCTGCACTGGGCAATCTGTGCAGCTCTGTCAGACAGGGGTTAGCACAGGAGCCCCGCAACCTCACCCCACAATCCATTTAAAAACTCCACCACTGTCTACTTGCAGAGTCATAAGAGATATGGGTGACAAGAAAGGTATACACATTTGGCCAATTTTCTCACATGCAAGGTTCCTGAGACTGCCAGGAAGTGGCAGCAATTAAACACCTCATGATCAAATGGGGGTCTAGATGGAGCCTGTGCTGGGGAAAGGCAAAAGGAACCCAGAGACACACAGCAGCTGAACAAATCGAGTTGAAAGTGGAGATGGATGAGCTAAGTCTGGAAAATAAAGGCCCTTCATTCGCCAAGAGGAATGCCAGCTTGATCTTCAGTGGAAAAAGCTTAAGCCAGCAAGGCATTTCCCTCTCCTTTTCTTGCCTTGGGATGGCATCTAAAACATCAATTAATAACCTCTCCAGTACATTATCAATTTGCCTATAGTTTTCACTTTAGAGAAAAGCAAGTGCCTACTATGAAGATGGTTGGTTTAACAACTTTAAAGACTTGTATCCATTTATTCTATCCTGTCCATTTTGGTGACACGTGCTCATCTCTTCTTTGAAATTGAGTCCGTATGAACACTGTCCCAAGATCATTTCCACGCTGCTGATTTTATTCTCCCACTACATCCCCTTCATTAAACTTACACCTGGGGCTTCCCTGGTGGCTCAGTGGTAAAGAACCCATTTGCCAAAGCAGGGTTTGATCCCTGGTCCAGAAAGATCCCACATGCCACGAAACAACTAAGCCTGTGAGCCACCACTACTGAGCCTGTGCTCTAGAGCCTGGAAGCACAACTACTGAGCCCTTATGCCACAGCTACTGAGGTCTGTACTCTCTAGAGCCTGGGCTCAGCAACAAGAGAAGCCACAAGAGGGTTACCACAAGGAGAAGCCAGTGCAACACAGCTACAGAGTAGCCCCTGACCATCGCAACTCTTGAGAGTCTCTTGGGCTGCAAGCTGATCAAGCTGGTCCACCCTAAAGGAAGTCAACCCTGAATATTCATTGGAAGAACTGATGCTGCAGCTGAAGCTCCAATACTCTGGCTACCTGATGTGAAGAGCCAACTCACTGGAAAAGACCCTAAAGCTGGGGAGGATTGATGGCAGGAGGAGAAGAGGGTGGCAGAGGATGAAATAGTTAGATATCATCACCGACTCAATGGACATGAACTGGAGCAAACTCTGGGAGACAGTGAAGGACAGGGAAGCCTGGCATGCTGCAGTCTGTAGGGGTCACAAAGAGTCGGCTACAACTTAGCGACTGAGAAACAACAATCACCATGAGAAAAGCACTCACAGCAATGAAGACCTAGCACAGCCAATACATAAATAGATATACAAAATGATACATAAAAGAAACAACTTACCCTGTCCTTTTCTCAAAAGGCCAAGGGGGTAGGTGTGCTGAGGTGAGCTCTCAGAGGGATCTCCCTTGGACTACTACCTAAATAGCTCATCTCACCCTACACAGGTCAGAGAAAGAACAAGGACAAACCAGCCTGAGAACAAGAGGTCAACAGTGGGTGACATCAGCTGCTCAAGGACTCCTGGGTGGCCTCTGTCACTCTGGGTGGGATTACACTGATAGTCAAATGGTGTTGACACCCTCAAGCAGCAGGGATCTATTAAGATCACAAGATGGAAAGATCCAAGGTAGGCCATGCCTTTGCTGTATCTCTTGCTTGAATTCCTCAGACAAGCGAAAACCAACCTTTCCATTTCCACGCACCTGAACACTGTATTCACTGTTCCTAGTCCTGCTGCCTCCCCCGGCTCTGCGCTACCCTGCTTCCTGCAGAGGAATTGTAGCCCTTCCATGAGGTTGGGTTGGAAATGTCCTGGCTCAGTTTTTGTTTATTCAGAGGTTTATTGCATGTCTACCTTGTGCCAGTGAAAAATCAGATCCCTGCCCTCAGGGAGCTTACCATCCAGCAGGGGGGAAGGCAGGCAGCAAACCATGCACTTAATCCATAATAGCCTCATGCAGGAGGCTGGGCGGTTATTCACTGTGCGGGGGGGAAAAAAGCAGCTGGAGTAGGCGGGGAAACACAATAAGGCAGTGAGGGTCAACCAACCACCACAAATATTATGGGTTACAGAATTTAAATTTCTAGAGAGCTCTGTCACTTATGGAAACCTCAGCTTTATTTGCCCCAAGGAAGATTTCAGGTAAGTACTGGAAGCCTGGTGAAGTTCAGGGTTGGTGGCAGAAGAGGCTCTAGAAGCAAGTCCCTGGGATCTTCCCGATGGCATTTGTATTCACTTCCTAGGGCGACCACAACAATGCCACAAACTGGATGCCTTAGAACAACAAATATTTATTGTCCAACAGATCTGGAGGCTGAAAGTTCAAAATCAAGGAGTCAGCAGGACATGCTGTAGGAGAACCGCCCGCACTTGCCTCTTCCTAACTTCAGGTGATTGCTGGCAATCTGGGTATTACTTGGCTACACCTGTATGACTCCAGCATCTGCCTTTGTGTCAAATGGCATTCTCCCTGTGTTTTCACATGGTTGTCCTCTTATAAGGACACTAGTCAAATTGGATTGGGTCCTTTTAAGTAGGGGCTCATCCTACTTCATTACAACCTCATCTTAACTAATTAGTTCTGCAATGATCCTATTTCCAAATATCTTTCATTTTGAGGTACCACGGATTAGGACTTCAACATATTCATCAGGGAGACACACTTTAACCCCCACAGTATCAGATTGGGAAGAAGTGGGGTGAGGGCCAAAGACACAGGCATGCTCAGTCTAGTTCAGCAGGAGAGAGCCAAGGATGCCATAAAACTCTCTTGAAGTGGAACTATTTCCAGAAAGCAAACATTAATGGGCACATGGGTATGGGAGAAAAGAAGTTTTGCAGAGGAAAGTAAAAGGAAGATAAAGTAGGGCAAAGATAAGGATTGAGTTGGGGAGAGGGAAAGCGGGTATCTGAGCCCAGGATGATACACAGGCAGCGAGAGGCACTGGAAAGGAGGGCAGGAAGCCCGTTCTGAAGGGCAGGAAACCACAGACTCAATGTAGGAAATCTCCTCTCTGTGATTAATTATTTCTGAGTTCATTAAGCAACTTCCTGCATGAGGCTAGAAGGGCAGTGGGTGTTTTGACCGGCAAGCAGAGACTCTTACTTCATCTTGGTTTAAAAGGTGAAGGAGCCCATGGGAGAAGCCCAGGGCTGTGGCATTTTGAGACTGGTTTCCCTGAGCTGCGGGCCTAAGACCAAGCTGACAGACACCTTAGCTCTGGTGCTGGCAGAACTGCCTGGAGGAGCAGAGCTCTTCCACATGGGGGAGCACACACAGCCCAGTCCACCCAGTTCCTACAGACAGGAACTCACAGCAGCTTGACTCCCCAATAGCACCCTGTTAATCTCTGCTCTGAGAGCTTCAACCAGAATTGCAGCCCAGAATGAAACAGCGGGGGCTGGTGGAGCCCATTTTTCCATCTGAGATTCTAGGGAAAAATGTATCACCTCCTTCCAGACATAGTGCTGTAATCAGCACAGATCACTGTGAAACACTGAGCTATTTTTCAGGGTCATCCCTCAGCAGATTTGGAAAAGAGGTGACAGGTTCTCTACAACCTCTAGGCACCCAGCATCTTACACTAATACTCTTGACTTCTAGATGGAGGTGAGTTCTGAGCCTCTCACATCTGCTGCAGGGTCCATCAAAGTGTCCCTATCCTGGAGTTCCTTTTGCTTCATAATAGCTGGCAAGACAGAACATCATAAAAGAGCTAAGGTGTTAATAGATGATTATTCTCAGCTGACTGAGTCAGAGATTTCAGTTGTCCGGATCTGAAAGTGACTCTAGGCACTTAAGCAGAAAAGTCACTTACTGAAAGGCAAGGCAGCATTCAGTGTAAGCACCAGGCACAAACCAGGGTGCAGTGGGAAACGAGGTCAGGCAAAGGTGAACCTCGGGAACCATCTCCTGGTTGCTGCCTCTGTGACTCTGGATGCTCGGTACTGTTTCCTTGGACTCGACGTGGCCGTGGCACCTCTGGACACTTTCCAGTTGGCCTGGACCGCTTCTCTAAGCTGGATGGTCCCAGCTACAGCATTTGGTTGGAGCACCAGGTTCTGGGTCTCTCTCCAGCTGTCAGGAGTTGGGAAAAAAGATTATCCATAAATTTTGTTTCCATAGTAGAACATGGAGCTTGTTTCACTATTTTAGAATTCCTCTTATTTTAGAATTCCTCCTAAATAAGAAGTATTCAATGTGGGCAGCCCAAAAGAACAACTGTCTTCTAAAATAATATGCATGTATATTCATAAGAGGGGCTTCCCAGTGGCTCTGTGGTAAAGAACCCACCTGAGGGAGGTAGTTGCTTACCCAATGTCTCTTGCTCTCTGGCTCTTTGCTAAACCACCAGGGATGGGTTCGATCCCTGGGTCAGGAAGGTCCCTTGGAAAAGGAAATGGCAACCCACTCCAGTACTCTTGCCTGGATAATCCCATGGACAGAGAAACCTAGAGGGCTGCAGTCCATGGAATTGCAAAAGAGTTAGACACGACTCAGAACTAAACAACCCATGTTCATAAGGGTCCTCAAGACAACTCTAATCCAAAAGCTGCCCCTCTTGGGGTCTTTAGGTACCATGGCAGGTGGAGGGGGAGACCTGTCTGATGTCACAGGCAAAAGTCCTAGAATCAGTGCTCAATTTCTCTGATTATAGACTCAAGTGTTATTGACTGCAGTGGCCTCATTAAGTATTTTGCACATAGCTGATGTCAACAATTATTTGCTAAGTGGATGAATGAACTGTGGGTCTTCTACTATGTAATCACCTGCTTCAAACACATCATGAAAAGAGGTAGGATAGAATTATCAATCAATAAGTAAAGTCTTAGGGCTCTGGGATAAGTTGAATTTCTTCAAATCTCAGTGTCTTGATCTTCTTAGATAAAAGGTGGGATGACACTGATCTCTAAGAACTTACCTTTGAACAAATGAAAAAAAAAATGTTGGTCATATATGAGACAATTGGAAATTTGAACACTTGATAACTTGATGATTTTAAGGAATTACTATTATTTAAGTGAATTCATGATGATGTGGTTTGGTTTTTCAAAGTATTTTTGTCTTTTAAAGATGCAAACTAAAATAATTTTGGATGAAGTTATATGATGTTCAGGATTTGGTTCATAATGAATTGGAACAGGAAAACAGGAAGGAAAATAGATGAAAGGACCTTGAGTTGATCATTGTTAAGGCTTGGCAATGCACACATGGAAACTTGCTACACTGTTCTACTTTTTATATGTTTGAAAATTTCCATAATGAATGATTTTTTAAAACTCACAACTCTCTTTTCCTGCAGCCCCTGTACTGCTCATCCCAGTCAGAGTTAGTGGTGGACCCTGGTAGTTGCTAACCCAATGTCTCTTGCTCTCTGGCTCTTTGCTAAACCACTAATTCAGGCATTTCTGGATAAGAACTCCAGGACTTCCCAGTGGTTAAGAATCTGTCCTTCAATGCAGGTGACACAGGTTCAATCCCTGGCTCAGGAAGATCCCACATGCCATGGAACAACTAAGCCCATGTGCCCCAAGCCACAATTACTGAAGCCTGCACACTTTAGAGCCCGTGCTCCACAAGAGAAGCCATTGCAATAAGAAGACCATGCATCGCAACGAACAGCAGCCCTTGCTTGCGGCAACTAGAGAAAGCCGATGTGCAGCACTGAAGACCCAGTGCGGCCTAAATAAGTAAAGTTATATAATTAGAAAAGAACAATCAATTTTATCCAGGTGTCCCCTCTTACACACACAGCACCTGTGAACAAGGCAAAGTGACTGCATTCCTACCTCCAGCCCTATTTGTCTCAAACCTCTGGAGAGGTTTGCTGGGGTTTCTGAGAAGGTTCCTCTCTCCTCTCCTGGGGAGCTGCTGGAAGAAGCACTTGTCTCCTGGCAATAGCTAAGAGGTGGCCTAAATGCCGTTAGCAGCCATGCTGCATCCTAGAGGACAGTCGCCCAGGATGAAGCCAACACATTCAACAGCAGAGCAGAGACATGGACCTGAGTCCGTGATACAAGTGCTGAGCTTCTGGATCAAACAGACTTGAAGTCCATCTCTGTTTGGGCTCCCAATCATGGGATATAGTGGCTTTCCTTGTTGTTTGAGCAAATTTGACCTTTTTCAGCCAAGGGTAACCTAACAGATACAGTGCTCAGGGAACACTCACCCTGACGATCATGAAATGAGGTCCCCACTAAAGGGAGGGAGCCCCACCCCCCAGTGACCACCACTGTTTGCGGTGCGGGAAGCAGACAGTGTAAGATAAAAGAAAAGGGCAGTGGGTGGAGAGGTGTAGCAGAAGGAAATGGCATTGGGACAACCTGCACTATTTTGAGCCCAGAGAGATAATTCTTCCTAATGTCAGACCATCCTGCTTTGAATGCCACTAACCGGAAGCTCCAGACACAAGATTCTTGGCATCAGCAGGAATGTTGTGCCCAGACCTCGCTGCTGTGAATTGTCTTCGGAATACAATGGCCTCTATTCCTTGGCAGAACATTCATTGCAGATATTATGCTGATGCATTTTTATAACTGGCTTCCCTGGTGGTTTGTATGGTAAAGCATCTGCTTGCAGTGCCGGAGACACAGGTTCGATCCCTGGGTCAGGAAGATCATCTGGAGAGGGAAATGGAGACCCACTCCAGTGTTCTTGCCTGGAGAATTCCATGGACAGAGGAGCCTGGCAGGCTACAGTCCATGGGGGTCATAAAGAGTCGGACATAACTTAGCAACTAAACAACAACAATTTTTATAATAAAGGGATGCTCAGAAAGGCCATTCTCAGAAACAGGTGGCCAGGGAGGGTCTGCAGCCTTTGGGAGGCTCTGGCTTTCTCCACACATGAGATGAAATTGCTGGTCTTCTCCCCCAACCATATGTCCCACACTTCCCATCCTTCTTAAGTGGACTTAAAATTCAAGATGGCACCCTTGAATGGAGCATCTCTGCTTTTATGGGAGCTTGTGTGGAACATTCAGGAAGCAATGAATACTGTGGAAAACGGCAGAGTACGGGTCATCCTGGATTCTCCTCTTGCCCATGCCTCCCTTGACATGCAGCCAAGACCTAACTTTTCATCCAGTCACTCCTCAGTCTTTTGTTGAATCATTCTCCCCATTCTAGCCTTTCTGCCACTGGCCCTTTGGAAATCATCACCCTCTATCATCCAGATGATTTCAATAGCCCAGTAGTCTCTTTGAATCAATTTCCACTGTTTCCAACTCCATTCTTCCCAAACAGCCAGAGAGATCCTTTAAAAATGCAAATCTGGGAATTCCTTGGTGGTCTAGTGGTTAGTGCTTTCACTGCTGAGGGTTGCAGGTTCAATCACTGGTCAGGGGACTAAGATCTCAAGCAACAAGATGCGAATTTACTAGTGCTTTTCCTTACCCAGAACCTGTGGATTGCTTCCCACTGCCAACTACATTCTTGCTGCCTTTGCCGACCTCCCTGCACACTTCCCTTGTTCCCTCTGCTCTAGAATTCTGGACAGCTTGAATTCCTTAAACACACCCCTTTCCTCACCTCAGGGCTTTCCGTGTGAGCTGATTCCTCAGTTTGGAGCTGTGTGCTCTCTGCCCCCTCTTCATTTGTTCAAAGCCGACTCTTTGAGGGCTTAACCGCCACTTTCTTGGGGAGAAGCTTTCTTACTCTCCGTCACCCCTAGCCTAGCTCTGTCCCCTTTACTTGTGCCGGAGATATCACTTCCTTCTCCTTCATAATAAGCACTTTTGCTTCCTATCTTTTTTGCCCTTTAAATTTAAGCTTAAGGAGGGCAGAGATTTTGCCCATGTTGCTCCACACTCCATCCCAAGCAGCTATCAGAGTCTGGCCTACAGTCAACAATTAGTCAGTGAATATTGGTTGGCTTCCCGTCAGGTGTAGCCATGGCTGAGGCCTCCGAAAGTGTGGCCCCAGTGACCCTGGTGACCCTACTTGGTCTCTTATGCATCCCTGGAGCTTCACGTCCACCATGTTCCTGGACAGAGCATGGAACACACAGAGGAAGATGAGTCAAGAATCCAATTCAGAACCTGGAAGCAATGCTGTTGCCTTTAGGAGAGAAAATGACTTATTAGAATTCAGGAAATTCCCCTCATAAGCAGCTTTATTTCTTACTGTTTGTTCTAACGTGTTTGGCGTGACTCAAAGGTGCAGGCAGCAGACTTGAAACAGAAAGCAAAGGCAGAGAGGAGGAAAGGCTGGAGCCATTTCCTGTTCACCCGCAGCACGCACAGGCAGAGGGGTCCTTGTCCTCCTCCTGCTTCCTCGGTGATAAGTGGGAGCCTTTCAAGTCCTCACATCCGTGCTCTCTCCTGGGCTGTGGGCAGGCATCCAGCAGGAGAAGCCACAGCTCCGATGTCCAGGGTGGCGGCCACTGAAGAGCCATGTGGGGAAGTGCTGGTTTCGCTTTCTGAGGCATCGGAGGGGCTCAGCTTCCTGAAAGGGAAGGTGACCTGCGGTCACACTCTTTCCCTGCCACACAAGGCTCTGGGGCTCCTGGGAGCCTCATCTTCATGCTTCAGAATCCATCATGACCACTAGAAACTCACTGCCCTAATGTTCCCTCTGGAAAAACCATGAGGTCGCCTTCTCCTGGAGTCAGATGTGGAGTGGTTGAGACTGTCCTGTCTGGGATGGATCACTGATGGGCTGGAGGGGGAGTGAAGATAGGGGAGGGCCAAGAGAGCCTCAGGGCTGGTTCCTGGACACAGCCTGGCAGCTGAGGCAGCGTAGCCTCCTCCAGGACAGCCAGCCTCAGGGATCCTCATATTGGAGCTGAGGAAGGCTGGAAGGTGACAAGGATGGGGACACTTCATCAGAAGGTGCAGGAGTAGTGAGATTCAGCAGGCATGCAGCTGAGAGTTCTTCCCCTCCCTGAGGCTCACTGTCCTTGGGTGATGTGGGCTCATGGGAGACCTGCAGAGAAACACTGGATTCCTGGCACGGGAGGCTCTGGATCCAAGAGGCACTGTGTACAACTCCTGCACAGGGCTGAGCTCAGAACCCAGCTTCCTTTCCTCTGCCTCACTGCACCACCTTCAGAAAGGTTCCTCTAACACACAGGCCAACTCTGTGGGTTGTCAGCAAGAGAGCTGCGGGTGCCTCCCTGGGGCCCAAGCCAGAACTTTCACAACTTTTCTGCAAAAGGATCACTAACAAGAGTAATGCATGCCCCAGAGTAGCAGAGATGAAATTTCTTTTAAGTCTCTCGTTCTATCTTAAAAATTCATGTGAATTTTTGTATCTGATTCCATAATATATTCATACTTGTTTTAATATAAATACATCATTTTCTTCAAATATTCAAATAAGCTGTACAGCTCTATGAAGTTGCTAGGAGAAGGAGGCGGGGTGGGGAGGAGAAGATGCGAGGGCTTAACCCCCATATCTGAAACTCCATTTAATTTTCCCCATAACCATATGAGGTAGAGCCTTTTTTTTTCCTGTAAAAGAATCAAAACAGTACAGCCTTTCTAGAGAAGACTGTGAGCACCCCCCACAACAGAATTCCCTAAAGGAAACCTGGTATAATAATTTATTATATAGTGTCTGTGGCACCATCATGTCCACTGGCCTTGCCAGGTTGTTAACCATCCCTGGCCCCTGGACTCTGTGAGGTGTGTCTTGATCAAATGGTGACCTGCAGACATGGTTCTGACCCTTTTCATGGAAAGCAGTGGCTGCCTGCCCATATCCCATTCTGTTAATTAAATGCAAGCTTTGGCCTGAAATCAGCTGTCAGAATCGAGAGGTGACAGGTGGAATCTGCCTTCTCATGGCCTTTGCATGATCTTTATTTTAGCTGCTGTTGAACCCAATGGGGAGTCATTGCCAGGTGGAGTCACGAGCTATCAGGCAGCTCAGGGATCCGCTGGCATAAAAAGCAGAGGTGATGGACCTTGATTCAGAGCCTGGTGGGGAGGTAGGATGGAGTTGGGTGTCATGGCATCTGTCCCTCTGCCCTGTAGATGAGGGGATGAGATTAAAAAGAAGCTGCAGAGGGTCAATGAGCTGCTTGCAGCAGGGACTTTGGAGACCAGGTCCAGAGGAGGAAATACAACATGGGATGGCCCATGTCTGCGGGGAATATAGGGGCTCAAAGGGAAGGTGGTGCCCCAAAACATCAGGCCAAAGGGTCATGAGCAGCTTCGTGGGCTGCAGTTAGCAATGAGGGGCCAGGCAGAAGGTCTTGAGGGATGAGACTGTTCTTTCACACTGACAAGACTTCAGAAATACCCAGAGGGAGCCTTAAAGAGGGCTCCTGGGAAGAGGCAATGGGCCAGTATAATTTAATGTTAACGTTTAAGTGGCCTAATAAACACCCACATCCAGGGAAGGTATGGGGAAATTCAGTTTAGAGAAAATTTCCATCAACCAAGCATTTAATTACATGATCTTTTTTTCCCTATATAAGTTCCTAAAAACAAACAAACAAAAAAAACAAAATGGAATTTCTACATGGAATGAATTTACCTCTTTCAAGTGGCAGCTCAGACAACAATATGGATGGATTTGGAGGAGGCCTGGGGTGCTGTGATTCATTCTTTGCAATGGGGTCGCAAAGAGTTGGACACAACTGAGTGACTGAACTGAATGCTTAGTAAAATAACTCAAAGACAAATACTGTATGATATGACTTATATGTGGAATATAACAAAAAAGAAAGGCTCACAGATCTAGAGAACAAAGTAAGGGAACCAGTGGGGAGAGGGAAGGGGAAAGACAAGGGAGGGGCTTGCTACTGCTGCTGCTCCTGCTGCTGCGTCGCTTCAGTCGTGTCTGACTCTGCGTGACCCCATAGATGGCAGCCCACCAGGCTTCCCCATCCCTGGGATTCTCCAGGCAAGAACACTGGAGTGGGTTGCCATTTCCTTCTCCAATGCATGAAAGTGAAAAGTGAAAGTGAAGTTGCTCAGTCATGTCCAACTAGTAGCGACCCCATGGACTGCAGCCCACCAGGCTCCTCTGTCCATGGGATTTTCCAGGCAAGAGTACTGGAGTGGGGTGCCATTGCCTTCTCCGAGGGAGGGGCTTAAGAGGTGCAAACTACTATGTATAAATAAATCAGCTACAGGGATATACTGTACAGCACAAGGAATAAAATCAATATTTTATAATAACTATAGATTATAACCTTTAAAAATTGTGAAGCACTGTTACCTGAAACTTATATTAGACTGTACATCAACTATACCTCCATAATAAAATAAGTGGGACCATAAAGCTTGCACACACATTCCAAGACACTCAAGATATTTGCAGAAATGGTCTTTGGGAACTGACTTCAGAACCATCCCATGAGTCATACTTTACAGTCAGCTGGTTTGATCACCCAGCTTTGCCTTTGAGTAATTTTTGTTTGATTCCAAAGACAAAATTCTCTATCAAATAATCATGCTCTTTCACCAAGCTCATTTCTCTGGAGATGGCAAATTTCTTGACCCAGTGGGGCCTTGTCTGGTCTGTCTTTGGCTACCCGAGCCCTGACCAGGCCCTTCAGAAATCCTTGATCAGTATTTAGCTGTGAGGCTGTTCACTCCATAGCTGTATTTCCATCTCTGTTTTGTCTCATCCACATTGCAGGCATCAAAACATTTGCCTTCTCTCCTTGGGTGGCTTTTGGTATCAAATAGTTAAGGCTTACTCCAGAAAAGGAAGGGTTATTTAAATCTGCACCCACCAAAAACCCACAGTAGAAACAGTTTCTGGAATGAGCATCAATCATTCAGCTTTTTCTGTTGGCTGACGTCACAGAGAACAGTCTGTCAACATTTCTCCCTGCACTGCTTTTCTTTTCAGGGGCATAGAATCAAGATGAAAAAGCACAGCTCTGGGAGCACACGGAACAGAGAGCCGGCACTCAAGGGATTGATTATATATTCACTTATTTATTACAATTTTTAAAAATGGCCCAACTGCTTCAGCTCACACAAGCTGGGCTGAAATATTTCACTTGATAGGATTCTCATCTGGTGGTTACAGAACTGACTGATTCAATGCTAAGTGTTTTGTTTTTTTTTTAACCCTAAAAGAAGAAAATAAAAATTAAGTAAAAGCTAGTTTGTACCTGTAACTGGGATCAAACATTCAAGTGTGTTCAGGGAACGTCCCCTGCTTTGTTTCCCCTTCCTTGTAGGGGGAGATCCATGGCAGCCACATTCTTCCATGGTTCACGTGAGAACCACCTCCTCTAAAAGAAATTCTCCCATGTGATCTGAAGACCCAGGCCCATTTGTCTCTTGTAAAATGCTCTCAGGTGATTCTGATCCTGACTCCTCCTTGAGAACACGTGATCTATATCCTTCTGACCCCTGCTGTTCTGTGGTTTCTCTTCAGTGATCATCATGCCTGCTGAGTTATATTTTGGACAAACGATGGACTAGTCCAAATCCAACTATCCTACATAGAAGGAGAAATTTATTGGCTCATGTAACTCAAAAGTCCAAGGACAGGTTTGGCACAAGACATTTGATTTGGCTACTCAAATGGTGTCAGGATGAGGATTCTCTCATCTCTTGGCTTGACTCTCTCATGTTGTTTCTCTTCTCAGACTTCTTGTAGAGGCCAGATTGCAGCCAGCTGCTCTTGCCTTGAAACCTCTAAGTCCATCAGAAAGTTAGCCTGTGTTTCTCAGCTGTTTGAATGAAATTCTGTGATCTGATCCTCTCCTTGGTCTAAATGGGCTCCCAAGAGCTCATCTCCTCTATACCAGGTACAGGTATGCCTTGATAGAACACAGAAGTCACTCTAGAAACTTAGAGCAGAGAGGGACTTAACTTCAGTAACAGGCTCTTACAAGATTGTTGAGTCATCTGAAGGAATGTTCTGTGTTGAATCTTTAGAAGTGACTCCCAGAATACAGCAGAACTAACCTTCTGGAGCAAGATAGGGGATAAGGAAGCCACTATGTGAATAGTTGAGCTCAAGCTGCTGCTGCTAAGTTGCCTCAGTCATGGCCAACTCTGTGTGACCCCATAGACGGCAGCCCACCAGGCTTCCGCATCCCCGGGATTCTCCAGGCAAGAACACTGGAGTGGGTTGCCATTTTTTTCTCCAGTGCATGAAAGTGAAAATTGAAAGTGAAGTCACTCAGTCATGTCTACTCATAGTGACCCCATGGACTGCAGCCCACCAGACTCCACCATCCATGGGATTTTCCAGGCAAGAGGACTGGAGTGGGGTGCCATTGCCTTCTCCAGTTGAGTTCAAGACCAATTGTCATATTTGTGAATCAGGGATTGGAATGCCAGGAGGCTGATGGCACCACTGCCATTGCCAACAATCTGCTTTTCAAACCCAAGACACGACTGATCAGATGTTGGACCACTGCTGCAGGAGAAACTGTCTTTGTGAGCATGTATGCCTGCAAAAAACTTGGAAGTCACCATCTCTTCTGTACTTCTGCCTTGCAAATCTAGTTTCAGTGAAAATTTTGCATTATACTTTGCATTCAGTTCACTACATATAGAAGAATCTTGAAAAGGTAGTTTTTAGCTGTATAGCCTCTGCAACACAGGGAAACACACTGGGGGGCCTTGGAAAGGACTCTGAGGGCCAGTGGCCAGTGCTCAACAGGAGTGTCCAAGGCTTTCCTCAGCTAGGCCTTGAGTTGCACCCCTAGTTTCTGGGACTGGGGGAAGGGTCAAGTCCATCTGAAGCCTGGGGACTAAGAATGGGATGAGGTTGGGTGTCTAGAGGAAATTAGGTTACAGAATAACCATTATACGATTGCTACAAGGAGAGTTAAAAGATGCTGAATGGGACTTCCCTGGTGGTCCACTGGCTAAGATTCCACGCTCTGTGCTCCCCATGCAGGGGGCCCGGGTTTGATCCTTGCTCAGGGAACTGGATCCCACATGCCACAGCTAAAACCTGGTGCAGCCAAACACTGTTGCTGCTACTGCTAAGTCACTTCAGTTGTGTCCAACTCTGTGCTACCCCATAGACGGCAGCCCACCAGGCTCCGCCGTCCCTGGGATTCTCCAGGCAAGAACACTGGAGTGGGTTGCCATTTCCTTCTCCAATGCATGAAAGTGAAAAGTGAAAGTGAAGTCGCTCAGTTGTGTCCGACTCTTTGCAACCCCATGGACTGCAGCCTGTTATGCCCAAGTCGCGAAATCTCCAGTGACCACCAGGGAGCCAATATCTGATGCAAAAGCAAGAGAGTTTTACCAAGCTCGAGCTGGGGCTCCCACCGTTACGGACGCAGTGGCTAAGGAGAGAAGCCTCGAACTGTGGGTTTCATTGGTTATATAGGGTATTCTCGCGCGAAAAATGTTACCCTCTCTGGAAGGGTTAGGTGTTGGGTTCTGATTGGTTTTCACTTCCTGGGCTGGTCACGGGTTCTGATTGATTCCCATTTCCCGGGCTTAATTCAAATTTCCCAGGCAGGTCATAAGTCCTGAATGTAAAGTCAGGAGATCCTGATCTGTGATCTGATTGGCTCGCAGGTGGTGGGGTAAGGTCAGGGGATTTCCAAAGAATTCTAAAATGGAGTTCTCTTTCCTCAGAACTCTAAAATGGAGTCTTTTCCAACAAAATGGGGTGGCTTAGTTCTTCACAGCCCACCAGACTCCTCCGCCCATGGGATTTTCCAGGCAAGAGTACTGGAGTGGGGTGTCATTGCCTTCTCCAAATAAGTAAATATTAAAAAAAAAAAGATGCTGGGTGACAAAACCCCAGTATGTCCCTTGCAAGGTATATGATGCTTTATGGTTTACAGGTAACTTCACCTGCACTATTCCATTTGATTCTCATAGAAGTCCCAGGAGAGGGAAGGTCAAATACCATGATTCTCATCTTGCAAATGAGGAAGCCCAGACTCAGAGGTTACCAACTCACCCAAGCTAATCCCGTGCAGCTGGTGGGAGGCAGTGCTTTGATTCAGACCCCGACCCCTGGCTCAAATCCCATCCCTGTGTGCTGGAGCAGAATGTGCAAGAAACGTCTTTCTGAACCAGTTTCTGAGCCCTGGCCCTGGTGTTCAGAGCCTTGAGAGGGACAGCAGTCCTCACTTTCTGGCAGCTCTGGCCACACTGCTCAGGGACTCTGCACAAGGCAAGGGAGGGAACTTGCACAAGTCTCCCTTCATTTGATCTCTTCATGTGCAGAATGAAACAGTTTTACATTTGTTTAATGCAGAGTGTCCAAGGTGCCACAGTATCATTTGAAATATATGAATTTAGGGCATAGAAGGGCTCCTGTTTCTCTCAAACAGCAATATTTTTAGCATTAGCCATTCCCACGTAGATGCAAAAATCTTCTTTGATAATAGATCAAAGCAAATCCCTCCTCCTAGCCTTCCTTGTGGGCTGTGAAATGACAGGGTCTGCATAAACCAGATTAGAGTGTGTGGAGCTGCTACCAGCATTACAAATGCTGCCTGGTGTCAGCACCCGGGAAGCCTCCACTGCAGGCTCAGCAAGAGCTTCCTGCCAAGGACCCTTAACCCTCGGAGATTCAGGCCACCAGAGGGACTGAGACCTCAAAATGGGACCACGCAGAGTCCCAGCAGCACCACATCTTAAGGGAGGGGACAGTGTGGGGAAGCAAGAATTTGGGGGTGCATTCTTGGGGAAGAAGAGGAACCACTTGTGTCTGCCCCCTGGAAGATCAGCCCTGCAGCCTCACACAGCTGCTGCCAGCAGACGGCTCCACTTTCTGGGCAGTGGGCCAGGACTGGGTGATCAAGAGGTTCTACCTTTGCATGTGTTTGGACGGGTCATCACACCCCTACAGTCCTCACCGTTTGCCTTAGCTGGGTCTGCTGTAACAAATGACCACAGACTGGGTGGCTTAAACAACAAATATTTCTCACAGTTCTGGAAGCTAGACAGTCTGAGATCAATGTGCTGGCAATTTCTGTTTCTGTTTCTTTCCCTGGTTTGCAGACAACCCTCTGCTCATGTGCTCAGGTGCTGGAAAGCAGAGAGAAAGTTCTCTCTTAAGGACACTAATCTCATCACAAGGGATCCACCCTCATGACCTAGTCACCTTCCAGTACCATCTTAATACCATCACAATCACCTCTTAATATCATCACATTGTGGGTTAGGATGTTGACATGTGAATCTAAAGGGACACAGACATTCAGTCTGTAACAGCATTCTGCCACAGTGAAGGCCCTAGGGAGAAGCTGGCTGCCCCTGTGTCTTGCCTTCAAGGGGCAAGTTGGGCCAGTCTTTTTGTCATTCATATCAGATCCCAGGGAAGCCTTTACAACATGAGCTGGTGGGTTCTTTTTTCTCTTATTGCTTCATCTGAACCGAGTTAAGTAAATAGTTACCTTATGGGTTGAATTGTTTCCTCTCCCCAGTTTGTATGTTGACATCTTAATCCCCAGTATCATCTCATCCTTGGGCCGAATTTCCTCCACTTAGAACATTGCTTTGGAAACGTTTTCACCTTGATCTGACCCAGATCCCAGGTTCTCCCACAGAAGCATAACTTTCTGCCACACCTCCTCTGATAATAAAAATTCACATGGATTGTATACTCTGTCACACAGTTGGGTTCTCACCTATATTTTGAGCTACTCGCATCTGAGTGGTACAGATGCTCTCTGAATATGCGTCATGTCTATGGTGGCTTCTAGTGCCTTTGGCACATCACTGTGTATGTTCAGGGTGTCTGTGTACTCCCGTGTGACCAGCCAAGGTTTAGGCCAGGATGCACAGAAAATATTTGAGCTCCTACTCCACAACTGAAATAGGTATTTTCAATTGAGTCATTTTAGTGGATGTTCTACCCATATTATTGTTATAGTTTAGAAAGTAGTACATGTCAATAAACAAACACATCGCAAGTGCCTTCAGACACAGTTTTCACTAGGGGTTGGTACTTTCAGAAACGCTGGGAGACTTAGAACCAAGACTAAGAACCAGGTGTTCCTGTCCAGCCCAAGGTCTGGACCCCAGCCCCCTACTTTGGGGGGCCCATGCTCACAGTGGGAGAGCACTTGTGAGCTGACTTTCCTTCTTTCCCTCCCTCCTCCCCTACCTTGCCCCCTTTCTCTCTCTCTTTGTTGGTTGTAGTCATAGCTGGTGAGAAAAGACATGGGGTACAAAGGGCACCCTTGGGCAGCTTTCCGGCTGATGTGTGGAGAAGCAAGGCCTGGCTTTCCTGATCCTTCCAGCTGTACTGTTCTCTATTTCACAAGCAGGTAGCCAAGCCCTTATTCTTGGAGAGTCATGCCCTTTGAGAGGGTGAGGAGGAAGAGGAGATAAGCAGAGCGCAGTGCCTCCTAGGAAATCAGTCCACAGGGAAAACTAATTTGCTCCTTTTGACTTGGGGCAGGAGAAGAGATCTGTGGGCTCTGCAGCCCCCTTTTCTCTGCCTTCAACCAGGTGGACTCGACTTCCTAGAGGACAGGCTTGTGACTCCTCACCCCAAGCAGGTTGCATGTCCTCCTGGTGCCTGGGACAAGGGAAATCTCTCACAGAAATCTCATGCGTGTTGTGGAAAATGAACCCCAAGCCAGAAGGTACTTGGAGAATCTGGAGTCCAACTCCCTATCAAGAAATGCAGAAACTGCAGCACTGAGAGGTTAAAATGATTTTCTCAAGGTCACATAGCTAGTTAATGGCAGTTTCTTATGCTTTTTTAAGCAGGAGTTTGGTTTACAATAAATGTTGGAGAGGGTGTGAAGAAAAGGGAACCCTCCTATACTGGTGGTGGGAAGGTAAATTGGTGCAGCCACTGTGAGAACAGGGATCAAGACCATCCCCATGGCAAAGAAATGCAAAAAAGCAAAATGGCTGTCTGGAGAAGCCTTACAAATAGCTTTGAAAAGAAGAGAGGCGAAAAGCAAAGGAGAAAAGGAAAGATATAAGCATCTGAATGCAGAGTTCCAAAGAATAGCAAGAAGAGATAAGAAAGCCTTCTTCAGCGATCAATGCAAAGAAATAGAGGAAAAGAACAGAATGGGAAAGACTAGAGATCTCTTCAAGAAAATTAGAGATACCAAGGGAACATTTCATGCAAAGATGGGCTCGATAAAGGACAGAAATGGTCTGGACCTAACAGAAGCAGAAGATATTAAGAAGAGGTGGCAAGAATACACAGAAGAACTGTACAAAAAAGATCTTCACGACCCAGATAATCATGATGATGTGATGACTAATCTAGAGCCAGACATCTTGGAATGTGAAGTCAAGTGGGCCTTAGAAAGCATCACTACGAACAAAGCTAGTGGAGGTGATGGAATTCCAGTTGAGCTGTTTCAAATCCTGAAAGATGATGCTGTGAAAGTGCTGCACTCAATTTGCCAGCAAATCTGGAAAACTCAGCAGTGGCCACAGGACTGGAAAAGGTCAGTTTTCATCCCAATTCCAAAGAAAGGCAATGCCAAAGAATGCTCCAACTACCGCACAATTGCACTCATCTCACATGCTAGTAAAGTAATGCTCAAAATTCTCCAAGCCAGACTTCAGCAATATGTGAACCGTGAACTCCCTGATGTTCAAGCTGGTTTTAGAAAAGGCAGAGGAACCAGAGATCAAATTGCCAACATCCGCTGGATCATGGAAAAAGCAAGAGAGTTCCAGAAAAACATCTATTTCTGCTTTATTGACTATGCCAAAGCCTTTGACTGTGTGGATCACAGTAAACTGTGGAAAATTCTGAAAGAGATGGGAATACCAGACCACCTGACCTGCCTCTTGAGAAATCTGTATGCAGGTCAGGAAGCAACAGTTAGAACTGGACATGGAACAACAGACTGGTTCCAAATAGGAAAAGGAGTACGTCAAGGCTGTATATTGTCACCCTGCTTATTTAACTTATATGCAGAGTACATCATGAGAAATGCTGGACTGGAAGAAACACAAGCTGGAATCAAGATTGCTGGGAGAAATATCAATAATCTCAGATATGCAGATGACACCACCCTTATGGCAGAAAGTGAGGAGGAGCTAAAAAGCCTCTTGTTGAAAGTGAAAGAGGAGAGTGGAAAAGTTGGCTTAAAGCTCAACATTCAGAAAACGAAGATCATGGCATCTGGCCCCATCACTTCATGGGAAATAGATGGGGAAACAGTAGAAACAGTGTCAGACTTTGTTTTTTTGGGCTCCAAAATCACTGCAGATGGTGACTGCAGCCATGAAATTAAAAGGCGCTTACTCCTTGGAAGAAAAGTTATGACCAACCTAGATAGTATATTCAAAAGCAGAGACATTACTTTGCCGACTAAGGTCCGTCTAGTCAAGGCTATGGTTTTTCCTGTGGTCATGTATGGATGTGAGAGTTGGACTGTGAAGAAGGCTGAGTGCAGAAGAATTGTTGCTTTTGAACTGTGGTGTTGGAGAAGACTCTTGAGAGTCCCTTGGACTGCAAGGAGATCCAACCAGTCCATTCTGAAGGAGATCAACCCTGGGATTTCTTTGGAAGGAATGATGCTAAAACTGAAGCTCCAGTACTTTGGGCACCTTATGCGAAGAGTTGACTCATTGGAAAAGACCCTGATGCTGGGAGGGATTGGGGGCAGGAGGAGAAGGGGACGACAGAGGATGAGATGGCTGGATGGCATCACGGACTCAATGGACGTGAGTCTGAGTGAACTCCGGGAGTTGGTGATGGACAGGGAGGCCTGGCGTGCTGCGATTTATGGGGTCGCAAAGAGTCGGACACGACTGAGCGACTAAACGGAACGGAACGGAGGTTGGTCATAACTTTCCTTCCAAAGAGTAAGTGTTTTTCAATTTCATGGCTGCAGTCACTCTCTGCAGTGATTTTGGAGCCCCCCAAAATAAAGTCAGCCACTGTTTCCACTGTTTCACCATCTATTTCCTATGAAGTGATGGGACCAGATGCCATGATCTTCGTTTTCTGAATATTGACCTTTAAGCCAACTTTTTCACTCTCCTCTTTCACTTTCATCAGGAGGCTCTTTAGTTCTTCTTCACTTTCTGTCATAAGGGTGGTGTCATCTGCACATCTGAGGTTATTGATATTTCTCCTGGCTATCTTGATTCCAGCTTGTGTTTCTTCCAGCCCAGCGTTTCTCATGATGTACTCTGCATATAAGTTAAAGAAGCAGGGTGATAATATACAGCCTTGATGTACTCCTTTTCCTATTTGGAACCAGTCTGTTGTTCCATGTCCAGTTGCTTCCTGACCTGCATACAGGCTTCTCAAGAGGCAGGTCAGGTAGTCTGGTATTCCCATCTCTTTCAGAATTTCCAGTTTATGGTGATCCATATAGTCAAAGGCTTTGGCATAGTCAATAAAGCAGAAATAGATGTTTTTCTGGAACTCTCTTGCTTTTTCCATGATCCAGCGGATGTTGGCAATTTGATCTCTGGTTCCTTTGCCTTTTCTAAAACCAGCTTGGACATCTGGAAGTTCCAAGTTCCATGTATTGCTGAAGCCTGGCTTGGAGTATTCTGAGCATTACTTTACTAGCGTGTGAGATGAGTGCAATTGTGTGGTAGTTTGAGCATTCTTTGGCATTAGAATGAGAACTGACCTTTTCCAGTCCTGTGGCCACTGCTGAGTTTTCCAAATTGAGTGCAGCACTTTCACAGCATCATCTTCCAGGATTTGAAATAACTCAACTGGTATTCCATCACCTGCACTAGCTTTGTTCGTAGTGATGTTCCCTAAGGCCTACTTGACTTCACATTCCAGGATGTCTGGCTCTAGGTGAGGGATCATACCATCATGATTTTCTTGGTTGTGAAGATCTTTTTTGTACAGTTCTTCTGTGTATTCTTGCCACCTCTTCTTAATATCTTCTGCTTCTGTTAGGTCCATACCATTTCTGTCCTTTATTGTAATGTATGCATTAGGTTAGGTTAGGTGAAGTCGCTCAGTCGTGTCCGACTCTTTGCGACCCCGTGGACTGTAACCTACTAGGCTTCTCCGTCCATGGGATTCTCCAGGCAAGAATACTGGAGTGGATTGCCATTTCCTTCTCCAGGGGATCTTCCCAACCCAGGGATCAAACCCGGGTCTCCCGCATTGGAGGTAGATGCTTTAACCTTTGAGCCACCAGGGAAGCAATTATAAAACAGATAACCTGAGGGTAGGACAGGAACCTGGAGGCTTATTCAAGGATGGAGTCCCAGAGATGAAGACACCTGGACTGAGGATTTGGAGAACAGCCAGAGCATGCAGCCAGTTCTCGATAAGATGTCAGCCTTTCTGCCCATCACCTGGGACATCTCAGTGAAGGCAACCCAACTCTGACCTTTGGACTCCTGCCTTCACTCTGGGGCTCCCTCCCAGACACTTCTGACACATCTTTCTCTCACAGTCCTTTCTCAACTCATTGTTGACAAACATTCATGAACCATCTGCTTTATGCAAGGCCCAGTGTTTTTCTGACAAAATGCAAATATATATATATAAGACATAAGCTCCTCCAAGATCCTGAAATCCAGGGTGTGGATCACATTTTAGATAATAATATATCAGAACCTGGAATTATGTCTGTCAAGCCTCCAGTGGCTTATTCAAATGCCTTCTGAGCTTGTGAATGTCTGGAATCTTCCACCCTTTTCTGGCTCCAGCATCCCATCTCTCCCAAGAATCGGACTTTCAAAACACTCAAGGGCCATCCTTTTAGCTCTTGCTGCTTTCTCTTCAGGGTCTTCTAGCCACTCTGGGCCAAGTATACTTATGGTAGCCATGCATGCATGCATGCATGCTAAATCACTTCAGTATGTCTGACTCTTTGCAACCCCATGGATTGTAGCTTGCCAGGCTCCTCTGTCCATAGGACTCTCCAGGCAAGAATACTACAGTGGGTTGCCACGTCCTCCTCCAGGGGATCTTCCGGATTCAGGGATCAAACCCACATCTCCTGTGGCCTCTGCATTGCAAGCAGAGTCTTTACCACTAGTGCCACCTGGGAAGCTCCTTGGTGACCATACTTCCTAAATAATAAAACCAAGAGAATTCCCTGCTGGTCCAGTGTGGGGGATGGGGAGAACCAACAAGGACCTGTGGTATAGCACAGGGAACTACACCCAATTTTTTGTAATAACCTATAAGGGAAAGGAATCTGAAAAAAATGTATATGTATAACTGGATTACTGTGCTGTACACCTGAAGCTAACATTATAAATCAACCATACTTCAATAAAAAAGATGAAAACAAAATGCAGAATTGTATACTTTAAAAAATTAAATATAACACATTTTAATATTTTATAAACATTTTGTCATTTCAAATGATTGCCCTTTGATTTAAGCATGTTTAAGACTCAGAACTGGAGAAGCAATGGCAACCCACTCCAGTACTCTTGCCGGGAAGGTCCCATGGATGGAGGAGCCTGGCAGGCTGCAGTCCACGGGATCGCTAGGAATCGGACACTACTTCACTTTCACTTTCATGCATTGGAGAAGGAAATGGCAACCCACTCCAGTATGCTTGCCTGGAGAATCCCAGGGACGGGCGAGCAGAGTGGGCTGCCGTCTATGGGGTCGCACAGAGTCGGACACGACTGAAGTGACTTAGCAGCAGCAGCAGCAGCAAGACTCAGAACTGGCTACATTTCTTTAAATGTATTCTTTAAATGTGTAAGTATTCTCTCATATAAACTAATTCTCCCTTTTTTATGAAGAGACTTTCTCTGTCTTGGCTTTCTCAGCACCTCCAGCACCCCTAGCTTGGATTACACAGTCACTTTCTTGGGTTACACAGTCACTGACTCCATCTGTCTAGTCACCTTCATGATGTCACCTGGAGGTCACATTTTCTCAACCACACATTTGGAGATTGTATACCTAGGGGAGAGTTTTCCTCTCTCAAGCTGTTCATTCATTCTAATAACACAGATGTTGCTCAGATGCCTCCTGAAGCACCTTTCAGAACTGCCTCAACTACTGTCTTTGGAGGAATTCCCTGATGGCTCAGTGGTAAAGTACACTCCTGCAATGCAGGAGACCCAGGTCTGATCCTTGGGTCAGGAAGATCCCTTGGAGAAAGACATGGCAACTCACTCCAGTGTTATTGCCAAGGAAATCCCACGGACAGAGGAGCCTGATGGGTTTCAGTCCATGGTGGTCACAAAAGAGGTGGACATGACTTAGTGCCTAAACAACAACTGTCTTTGGAGTAACTTTGATGACAGCAAGTCTGTATCATTCAGGAGGTTAATTTAGTTTTAAGAACTACATAATGTCATTTGGGCAAGCCTGGTGGATAGAGTGAGTAATTTAGCTAGGGGATAGCACTTGGAGTCAAACATAAGAGGTGACTATGAAGCTCTAGTCACCAGGATTTCCCTGGTGGCTCAGCGGTAAAGTGTTTGCCTACAATGCGGGAGACCTGGGTTCGATCCCTGGGATGAGAAGATCTCCTGGAGAAGGAAATGGCAACTCACTCCAGTACTCTTGCCTGGAAAATCCCATAGGCAGAGGAGCCTGGTAGGCTACAGTCCATGGGGTCACAAAGAGTCGGACATGACTGAGCGACTTCACTTCACTATGAAGCTATAATATATTCCACCTTCACGCTATGGCTGCAGGCTCTCCCAGAGATGTTCAGACCAGGGACATAATTGGAATATGTAGGAAAGTCCCAAGGGGCCAATTCAGATGGCACTGGGGGCTGAATTACCCATGCCATAGACACTGTTTTTCCCCCTCTACTTCTCTTCAGGACCAGACTTACTCGTGGGCATATTGATGACTGACTGTGGGAGATATTCTAGTGTTATTTAGAGAAAATGACACTAGGAATGATTTTCCCTCTTATTCACTCACTTGTTCATTTACTTATAACACATTATTGAACAAATATTTATAAAGGCATTATTCTGAGCCAGTCACTGTGCTATGTGGTAGGGATACAATGAAGAACAAGAAAACTTGATCCATATTCTCTCAAGATTATTTATGATCTGACAGGAAGACATAGTCATTGAACAGATAATAATGAGAAAAATCACAGTTAAAATTTTTGAAAAATTCTAAAAGAAGCTTTTAGAATTCTAAAATTCTTAAAAATTACTACTTTAAATATTCTTAATAATGAGTTTAAAGTTTAAAAAGAATTCCTTTTAGTGAAGGGATATTCTTCTAACTACAAACAAAACTTGAGAGGAAGGCATATTGGGATGTGACTAGTCATTAACACTTTAGTATGAATCAGTTACCACACTTTTCTCTAAATTACAGCAGAACCAGTCCTCTACTAGGGGTCATATAAACAAATGAGACCTAATTAAACTTAAAAGCTTTTGCACAGCAAAGGAAACCATAAACAAAATGAGAAAACAACCCATAGGATGGGAGAAAATATTTGTAAATGAAGCGACAACAAGGAATTAATCTCCAAAACAGACAAACAGCTCATGCAGCTCAATGACAACAACAAAAACTAGCAAACAACCCAATCAAAAAAATGGGCAGAAGATCTAGTCATTTCTCCAGAGTAGACATTCAGATGGCCAAAAAGCACATGAAAAGATGCTCAACATAGCTAATTAGAGAAATGCAAATCAAAACTCAGTGAAGTATCACCTCATATTGGTCAGAATGGTTTTCATTAAAACTATACAAACAATAATGCTAGAGAGGGTGTGGAGAGAAGGGAACTCTCCTATACTGTTGGTGGGAATGTAAACTGGTACAGCCACTATGGAGAACACTACGGAAGTCCTTAAAAAATTAAAAATAGAGCTATTCTATGATCCAGTAATCCAACTCCTGGGCATATATCTGGAGAAAACCGTAATTCAAAAAGATCCATACACTCCAATGTTCACTGCAGCACTATTTACAATAGACAGGATAGGGAAGCAACGTAAACGTCCATTAACAGAGGAGCAGATAAAGAAGATATGGTGTGTATACACAATGGAATATTACTCAGCCATAAGAAGAAGGAAATAATGCCATTAACAGCTACATGGCTGGACTCGAAGATTATCATACTAAGGAAGACACAGAAAAACAAACATTGTATGTTAGATGTTAGCTATGTGTGGAATCTAACAAAATGGTACAAATGAACTTGTTTATAAAACAGTTCCAGACGCAGAAAACAATTTTATGGTTACTGGGGGCAACAGAAGGGGAGGGGAAAATTGGGAGATTGGGATTGACATATACACACTACTGTGTATAAGATAGATAACTAATAAGGACCTACTGTATAGAGGTCCTTCTCAATACTCTACTGACCTATACGGGAAAAGAATCTAAAAAAGAGTGAACATATGTGTATGTTTAACTGATTCCCTGTGCTGTACAGCAGAAAGTAGCACAGCTTTGTAAACTAACACTGTAAGTTTGCACTGGCAGCAATGTGAATTTTCAATTAGGAAGGGCTGAGCTGAGCAATGGGCCCAGAGAGGAAACAGTCGCAGGCGTGCAGGATGGGGTGATTGTGGTCTGACCTAAGACAGTGGCAGGATGAATGGAGATTCTATCCAGGGCACAGTGGACCTTCTGGTAGGGGGAGCTACACTTTACCGAGACGGAAGAAGGTGGGTGAGGAGCCTGTCTAAAAGGCAGCTGGTGAGCACCCTAGAGCTGAGGTTCTGGTGGGAAAGATGGACACAGAAATAAGCCCTAACTGGATCCAACAAGAAGGTTGGTGGCGAGCTTGGTGCACTGATTTTAACACAGAGCTCCATGTGAGCCTCAAAGTGGACGGGGGGCAAGCCTGAGGCTGCCCTGTTCCTCTTGCTTCTCACCCTTCCTGGCAACAGAATAGCAAGTTCAAGACCTCTGCTCTTGGCTGGTGACTCACCCACAAGGATAAAAGATAAAACAGAACTGATGCTGCAAACCAAGAAAAGAGCAAGGAACTAAGACATAATACAGAATATTTAAAAAGTGAATGCAAGGAAAGGAGTGGAGATGGCAATGGTAGGCATTCTTGACAGCATTGTGAACAGGAGAAGAGGGGGGACAAGGGGCTTTTCATGCAAAGTTTTGTTTTGACCCTGATAGCTCAGTTGGTAAAGAATCTGCTGTAATGCAGGAGACTCCAGTTCAATTCCTGGGTCGGGAAGATCCCCTGGAGAAGGGAAAGGGTACCCACTCCAGTATTCTGGCCTGGATAATTCCATGGACTGTATAGCCCATGGGGTCACAAAGAGTCGGACACGACTGAGCGACTTTCACTTCACTCCACTTTGATGAGGAGGGGACCTGTTGACTGAGAGAGGCGGGCAGAGAAGGAGAGGTACCCAGGAGAGTCAGGAGGGGCTGGTGCAGAGAGAGACTGGTCTTAGACAAAGGTAGGAAGGGTTTTTCTGCAGCAAAAGTCAGGAGGGAAGGACACAACGTCCATGGCCTATGGCAGTTTTGTCTGAGGAGGTGAGCAGGCTTCTTCATCCCAGCTCACAGGCTTATCACTTGGGGCCACTCCTCCAGCTAGACCTCCCCACCTGGCTTCTCAGCCTGCCCAGCCCTCACTCCCTCCTGTGGGCAGTGAATGGATGGATGCTGAGTTTAGGAGGAGTAGCTGAGGACCCTCCCCTGGGCGCCAGCTTCATTGATTGCCCCTCAGTTTGGGGAGCTGCAACTACTGACTCCTCAGAGATTGCAGATCGGAGGCCAGAGGAGGATTTCAGAGATGATAGTCAAGTGATTTCAGAGCCTGATCTGCAGAGCCTGGCCTTGCTGGGCAGGATTCTGGAACCCTCCCCTTTGATCCAAGCAGCTCAGCTCACATGTACCTCCTTCTTTCTGCTTCCTGGTAAGATTTTCTTTGAAGAAAGCCTTCTTGTGGTTTAATGTTTTTTTAAAACCACAACTGCCTCATTTTTCAGATAAGGCCCCCCTCTTACCTTTCTTGTTCTCTGTTTTCAGTTTAGATATGGGCGTTGAATACTTTCTTAAATTGGGTCATACTTTTTAGCCAAGTTCCAAACTGGAATCAAAAGAATTACAGTGAAACAAATGTCCCTTGAGAGCTGAATTCCGGTCAGTGACCTTAGCAATGGCCAACAAGCAAGCACACAAGTGGCGGGAAGTGAAGAGGGATGTGTGTGTATGTAGCTGCTTCTCTTCCCTTTACTTCTTCAAGTGCCTGCAGCTGGTGACCTCCGGCCTGAAAGCCGATTGGCATAGGAGCCCTGGAGGCCCTGGTCTCCAGTGTTACACATTTGTGTGTCCACAGTTTCATGCACGCTTGGAAACCCATCTCTGACAGGTGTCCTCTGGCCACTGACCATCCCCTCCAGGGTCTGATCGTGGGAGGCAGGAAAGAGAAGACAGAGAAGCAGGGAACACATGTGGGTAGGTTTTGCCTCCTGCACCAACCTTCTCAGCCCATGGCTTCCTATCTCCCTGTCTCAGTCAGCCAGGGCGGCCATAACAAAACACCACAGGCTCATTAGTTTAGGCAACAGAAACGCATTTCTCACCATCTGGAGGCTGAAAGTCCACCACCAAGGTGCTGGCGGTTTGCTTTCTCCCGGGGCATCTCTCCTTGGCTTGCAAGCGCCTCTTGCCAGATCCTCAGGTGGCCCCTGTCTGTGTGCACTCCCCTGAAGTGAAGATGTCTCAGGCATAGGCTTATCCTCTCACTTCATCGTGCACCTCCCAAATCAGGGCTGGGGCAGTTCTCAGTGACGAAGCCCAGCCGTGGGCTGGGGACACACGTGCTGCAGAGAGGAGTTTCTATTTCACTCTGGAAGTGCTGAAATCCTCCAAGCCCAGCTGCATGCTGGGAAAAGAGTGTGTTTTTAACATGACACACCTGTGACTCCCCTGCCTGCTGGAGATTTAGGTTCAGCTTGGCACAGACTGTGATCCAGTGTTCTCTCTTCAGTTTCCTTGCCTCCTTATCTCCAGTTTCTCTGACTTTTTAAGTTCCTTGGATTTTTGGCTCCAGACGAGATACAGGAGTCTCTCCCTTTACAGTCTCCACACACACACACATGCAGACACATGCAGCATTTTCACAGGTCACGTACTTTCCCAACAATTTCAGGTGGGGATAAGGAGAGAGCTTATCAGTACAGAAACTTCTGCAGTCTCCTCCTGACCCCTTTCAGTCCCCACTTTCCCAAAGCAAGGCTCCCTGCCTGATTTGGCCCCTGAAAACTGGGGGTTCAGTTTTTCTGTGTTGCAAGTACCACTCAGATCCCCTCTTTCAAGACTGAGGCACTCTACCCACCCCTGCGCTCCAATCTGCATGGAACATTCCCTGCTGAAGCTCTCACAGCTGTGTCTCTCCTCAAGACATGCCCCCCTTGACTCAAGGGAGCTGCCACACCTAATAGGACATCTCAGGCACCTTCATTTCTCAGAGGGTGTGGGGTTCAAAGGCTTAGCTCCAACCTCAGTTAGGGATGACTCTGGGCCATCCCAGGCCCAGTTCCCCCAGAATCGACTGCTGTCTTTCCTGTAACTTCTACCTCTGCTCAATCTGGCCGCCCTCAGCCCTATACATGTTGCTCCTGAGAGCAATCCCCTACACACTGCCTGCTCGCAGCCCTCCCCCTCGGAGACCGACTCTGGAAAATCTGACTCGAAACCTTGGGTCTGGCTGCCACAGTGGGCAGTCCCACCATGGTGCTCTGTACCTCTGCAGTTTCCCCAGTGTCCTGGAAAGTCAACTTCTTTCCATTTATTAATCATCATCCCCATTTTGTCAACAGAGAAACTTGGGCTCAGAAAGAAAGAGGTATGCAGGCCCAGCCTCCCCTGCTCCCTTCATTAGTGGCTAAGCCAGCCGGAAAGGCACAGCCACTGGGCTATGTGTAACTCCTGTAGGTTTGGTTAGTTGATTAACTTGTCATGTGGCACTGTGGAGCCTGATTGTAAAACTAAGCCATATGGTTCTGTCTGTGGGACAAGAAAAATCTCTCCCTCATCCCTAGTTCTACCACGTTGTGCTTCCTTGTAGGTCTGCTCCATCAACAATCCCCTTTTCTAACGTTTCCAGTTTGCCTTACTCAGAAAACTCCCAAATCTCCCCATCTGATTTGGTTGAGTTCTTTTGGATGACAGGAACTAGAAGCTGCTCCAGATGGTCAGATAGGCTCAGAGGATCTCAGGAAATCCAATAGAGCTCAAGCATCTGAGCTTAGGAAGGGTTGACTCCCAGGAGCTTCAGGGAGTGCCCCTCATCTCTCTTGGGAGAGGCAGTAATCAAAATGGCTAAACAAAAGGACAGTCTATAGTTTTTATCATGGCTTTGCTTTGAATCTTGTCAGGTACAACTCCTTTGTGTCTTGGGTTCCTAAAATGAGGATGGTCATAGCACCTGTCTCATAGGATTGCTATGAGAAATAAATGAAGTGATACTCATGCAAAGACCTACATCATGAGGCACCATAGATTCATTATTGCCATCTTTTACTCACAGCCTCTCCACTTTTCTCGTGGCATCTGTTGTTTTCTGTTCTCCTTTCTCAGCCACTTCCTGTGGGTCCTCATGAGTTAGCTATGCACACGACTGGATAGGGCTGCTCCATTCTCCTGTACCTATTTTCATCTCAAGGATCCATCCCCAAAGAACATTTCTCATCGGTATCTCTTGGCTTGGGGGCCCTATGAGAAGGAATGTGATTGTCCTTGGCCACCTTTTTAAGCCCAATCATTCAAACGTTACATCATTGGCAACTTTTTGAGCCCAATCATTCAAGCATTATGTCATTAGCAACTAGGTTGGCCCTTCTCAAATCAGGTGCCTCCCTTGGTCCAATCACCTGAGGTTGGAGATTGCGGATCCCCTCTCCTCTCAGCAAGCGCAGAGTAGACTCTGAGGAGGGAGTGTAGGGAGGGCAGAAACCCCAAGTGCACTTGCTTGCTGCCTCATCCTGCAAAACAGTGCACTCCTGATCTCCCCCATCACTATGATTTCTCTCACCACACATGTTGAAAGAGAAATCTTTCTTGATGGCTTTGCTTCCTCTCCATCTCCTTTAGCCCTTGATTGCCCCCTCTACTCCCTCATCTGGAAGTACTTCCTCAAAGCCCCTATTTGTCTCCTAGAAACAAAATCCACAGATCTCTCCTTGGTCCTTTTTCTCTTTGAACTCCCTGCATCACTGAGCCTCAGATCATCCATCCTCTGTGAAATCTCCTCTCTTATTTTCCATGCTGCTAATCAGCCTTGAGGTCCTCTTGCCTCACTCATCAGCTTGGCCACTTCTGCTGCTTTTACAGATACTTGGGTGTCTAACCTTCTTAGATTATAAGCTTCTAGAGGTCAGAGACTGTGCCTTGGACAACTCCATATTCCACAAACCTACCACACAGTAAGTGTGTAATTTACATTATGACTATTTCATAACGACCCCCAAATCCTACTGGTTTACAACAGCAAAGGTTTATTTTTTGCTCACATTTCATGACTCCTGAAGTTCAGTTTCAACCCTGCCCAGCTTCGCCCAGCTCCAGTCTCCAAATCTTATCTCTTTTGTGGGACTGTGACCAAAGGAATAACAACCTTTTAATTTATCTAGTTCCCACCACAGAGCTTTGGTTAATCATGAATACTTGGAATTGGTTTCATAAACTTACTGAAGAATTGTTATGTATCTGGATTGAGAGGGACCTAGCTTCCTGGTAGATTTCTCGGATCTAGAGAGGACAAACCAAGGTGAACAACCCCTTGTCCACTATTTAGTCTCACCGAGGTTTGTTAGTATCTGAGTGTGATCAGTGTTACAGGTGCTCAGTAAACATTTGTTCAGTGGAAGATTCATTGTTCCTTGAACAGACTGGGCCTGATGTCAATTCCTGGCAAGGATAAAGAGAGCCCTAGCGGGAATGCAACTAGTTAATGAATTCCATCACTCTGTCAGGTACATGAACTACCTGTTAGAGGGTATGATTTAAGAGCCCAGAAGTGAATGACCCCCTCTTTTAGCACTAGCTGATTCTGAGTCATTCGCGATACAAAACTCAGTCCCTAAACTAGTTCTAACAAAAAATCCAATTACACCAAAACCCATGGTGAATTTTTGCAATTTTACTGAAGATTTTCAGAGGCTTGGGAGGAGTTCACATTGCATAGCAGATAGCATCTTTCTTGTAAATCTCTTTATAGGAAAGCAATCTTTTTTAGATAAGTCTTTTCTCCTAAAGTCTCCTTTCGCCTGTGGGAAATGGGGTGGAGGGGAGGGTGGGAAGCCTGCCTCTTTCTCTGTCCTCCCCAACAGTAGTCAGCACCTCCTCCTCCAAGCTCTCTCCTGCCCTGTCATGTGGCTGGGGAGGCTCTCTCCTACTTCAAAAAGGGATTATCACAGCATCTTCTTAAACCCAACCTCTTCTCTCCAGAAACTTTCACATAAGAGCTACCTGGAAGACATTTTCTCCATTTTGTTAGGAACTGTACAAATACATTTTTTGTGAGGTTCGATACAGTTTTATATCCACTCATTAACTGTGAGAAATCTATTTCACGTGCCTGAACTTCATCTTATATATAAGCCTTGGGGAAACGTGACAGTTTGGCTTAGTGGATAAGTGCTTGTACCTGAGTCTGCCCAGACTCTTCCCTGGGGCTGCCACTTTCTACCTGGGTAAAACAGACAAATTACCACAGACCTTTCAGTTTTAGATTCCAGATCTGTGAAATGGGGATATAATAGTACTTGTCCCATAGGATGGGGAGTGGTGTGTCATTTAACTCTCCCAACATATAGAGAGCTTAGCACCGTTCCAGGCATATGATCAGTGTTTCCAAAATATTAGCGATTATTTTTATCTTAGCACTAGTTATACCAACAAAAACAATATATTTCAAGCACATATTCTGTTAAAAACATATGTAGTAGTTTTAAATGTGTCTGCAAGTTTTTGTCCACTCCATCAGGAGAGGCAATCGAATTCTCCTCTTCCAGGATATGGGCTGGCTTTAGGGCCTTGCTTCTAATGAAACAAATTGGGCAGAAGCAGTAACATGTGACTTAGGAGGCTAGGTTAGTAAAGGCAATGCAGTTTCCCCTGGCTATTTCTAATGTGTGTTGGGACACTTGCTGTTGGAACTCATATACAATGCTGTGAGGACGCCCAGACCACACAGAGAAGCCATGTGTTCCGGACAAGGGTGCCAGCTGTGGTCCTGGTTGACAGCCAGCGTCAATCAGCCACTGGACACATGGGCAGGAAGCCTTCATCAGGACTCCTCAGCACCATATGACTGCAACCAAGACCTCAAACGATAGCCACCTAGCTGAGACTGGGGTAGGCACACCCAGGTGATGTGGCCACAGTAGTGGCACATCTTGACCAGAGTCGCTACTTGTGTTCTTTGCTATTTCCTAGCTGTTCTGCAACTGTGACTATCACAGGACAAAAACATATGTGTTATACATCATCATCTAAGTGGCCTCATTTTTAGGTGTATTGGCAAGAACACCACCTTTTTGTCCTCTATGATGACAGGATGTAACACTGGAATGTCCTACCCCCATGATTCCTGCTATCTTCTTTACAATTATCAGGCATTCAGGGCATTTCTTTGATCTTACAGGGATTTGTAAATCTTGGCCATGGAAATTACATGGGACAGACACTGGGTGGACTGGTGAGGGTCTCTGGTACCCATCAAAGTTCATCTTATGTGACTGCCTGCTCAGGTACTGGGAAAAGTATTATCTTCTTGCCTTGGGAATTTTGCCTCATATAATCTGTTACAGTAAAAAACAGAAAGGCAAAATCCATTCCAAGGACGATGACAGCCTATTGTGAGATAAAGAGGGCAATATAAGGACAATATGTACACATTAATTGGATTTTTCCTTATCATCCCTTCTGTTTGATTTAATTCAGTCCAATGAAAAGGACAGGTGTGGAGTGAGAGTCAGGGACCCAAGTTATAGGGAGAAAGTGTCTCAACAGATTGTCTCTTCATTGTCAGGCCCCGAGTAGGTAGAACTGATAAAGGTGAACACTGTAAGCCCTAGCAGAAGTCTCCTTCATAGACATGGAGTAGCTAGAACATGCTGATCACTCTTCCATAGAAACCTCAGAATATTAATCTAAAAAGAACTGTATTATTTCCTTATAATCATGAGGTGAGTGGTGTGACTCGCCCAAAGTCACACAAGTAATCAGGAACAGAGCTGAGATCATAGTATAAGCCTTCTGACTCCAACCTGATGGCTCTGAGTTCCAAATATAACCCTATTAAACTGCTGACCTTAACTTTCCCATCCCCATGCCTTAACTTTGGAGTAGCCTTAACAATGAGAAAAGCTGCTACTGTGAGAAGCCTGCATGCTGCAGTAAGAGAGTAGCCCCTGCCCTCTACAATTAGAGAAAGGCTGTGCACAGCAGTGAAGACCCAGGACAGCCAAAAATAATAAATAAACAAAAGAAAATATATATATATATAATTTAAAAATTAAAAAAAAAGACCTGCTGGTACTCCACTCTTACCATGAGTTGGCTTCTGCTTACCTTCTGAGCTTCTTGTCTACCCTTTTTTTCTTGGACATCACACTCAAGACTTACTAGAGTTCCCAGAAAACCATGCTACTCTCTTCCCATTCCTACCCTCCACTCTACCCCTGGCCTTTATACTTCATTCCTTCTTTCTGAATGTCCTTTACCCCTCCTGGCAATGTCTGAATTTGTACTCTTCCTTAAGTCACTAACTTGATTCCCCAGTATTTAAGCCTCCCAGAATCTCTAATTCACAACTGGCTGTGGCTCTTGTCAGTGTATTGCAATGATTGCTCACAAGTCTTTCTCATTTACTGGAACAAGAGCCCTGGAGGGAGGGGCCTTTATCTCAGCAAAAAGTTGCTCTATAAATATTTACTGAAGGAATGAACAGACAACTCACCTCCCTTGGAAATCTTGGCATCATCTGGAGGAATGAAAATCTACCATTTCTGTTTCCAAAAAATGGAAATCTGCTTTATAAGTATCATCATTGTTCATTCAGTTTATTCTTTAAGCTTATAAAGTCTAGGTTCAGATTAGGTTCAGATTAGAAATCTATTATAAGCCAATATCCCTCTGAGCTGGTCTCCTCATGATAAAGTTTCTCAGGATAGTAAACTCCAAGATTTCTATGAAATGTCTGTATTTTTGCCTTAAAATGACCTTAATTCATAAGACTAAATACCTTATGACATCAAGGTACTATGTTTTGCTTTTTTTGCAAAACAGCTTCCTAAGTGCATTCATATGAACTTCACAATAACCCTCTGGGGCTGGTAGGGTGATATTGGTTTTCCTCAGTAGAGATGAGAAAACTCAGGCTGAGAGACGGTAGGGCACTTGCTCAAGGTCACACAACACAGCTGAGACTAGAACCCAGTTTAGTTTCTTTTGTACAATACTATGACCTTAAGAATGAGCTGCCTAGAACCACAGATCTTGGGTATCTAGTGAGAAAGTTCTAGGACCTTCCTGGGGCTGAGAGTGCATAGAATATACATGCATATGCACATTCAGGTGCCTGACGTGGTATTGAGTGGGCAGGCCTACCGTAGTGTTGGCCTGCCCTCTCACTCCTACCAGAGGTAGTCAGCAGTGCTGGGCCTATGGTCTGGCCCTTACACACTCGGTCAGCAACTCTCCTGACCAGGTGACCCTGTCTTACATGCAAAGAGTGTGTTTGATAGATACTTGGTGCCTCAGACAGTAACGAATCTGCCTGCAATGCAGGAGACCTGGGTTCAATCCCTGGGTCGGGAAGATCCCTTGGAAAAGGGAATGGTAATCCACTCCAGGATCCTTGCCTGAAGAATCCCATGGACAGAGGAACCTGGCAGGCTATAGTCCATGGGGTCACAAAGAGTCAGAAATGACTGAGCGACTAACACTCTAACTTATAGAAAGACAATGTTATTCACTTCACATAACCTAATATAAAACACAGATTTCATATCACTTATCAGACTTTTAGGAATGCTGGCTTCTTTTTTTTTTTTTTTTTTTCCTTTACCTACCATTTAATTAGAATTGAGCACAGAAAGTTGAATAAGGAAAACCAGGTCCTTCCTCAAGGAGCTCCCGTTGGCGGTCTGTTCCATCGCTGCCCTTGCTACTGGAGCAACCTGCTATGACCTCCCAGCATTTCACCACTTAGAGTCATCTCCAAAGCTGAGTGCACACAGTCCAAGCATGGGGCAAGATAATCCACTGGGGTGAGAAAGAGGAAAAAGTTAAGACTTCTATTTCTGTTTGGTTCATCTCAGTCTTTCCTAATTTTTATTTTGAGTGTTTTATAACACATATTAATTCAGTAGTACACATAATACACACAAATGTGTATATTTATATATAGTATGTCCTCAATTTTATTTTTATTTTACTGATAGGAATTTCTGATAATAAAATTTGGAAACTGCTTCTTTAGAACAAGGAAAGTGATTCTTTGAGGTAGAAACAACGTCTCTTTTTAAAAATTATGCTCTCTACTCTGAAAGCTGTGAGCTCCTCACAATGGCCATGGCTATAGGGCCTGATCTCTTGGCTGACCCGATTGCCTTGCGAAGCCCACAAGCACAGGGCACACACTTTCTCCTCCTCCCAGGATGCCTCACCAGCTTCATCATCACCTCGGACATTTGGGAGGAGCTGGACAGCCAGGAGAAAGGTAGGGGTGAGGAAACAGTCTCTCTTCAGCTTGCCGTCTCTTCCTTAGACGGTGGCTTGTCCAGGAAGAGCTGGCGTATCACTCCACGCCCATCCTCGCACGCTTTCTTTCCTGGATCCTGTGAATTTTTTGCTCCTCATTCTGTACCAAATAAACCAGAACAGTGAGACTCGGCCTGAAATCACAAGCTTCTGAAATCATATGACCCTACTTGTTCATGTTAAAACTGGAAGGAAACCACCAATGCAGATAATCCCTATTTGATTGGAAAAGGGGGACAGAGCCTGTGACAGACCTCAGAAGATTTCCTAAGGATATCTTCCCTGACCATGAATGCTTTTTAAGATTAACTTGGCAGGCATAGCTATGTTCTGGAAGGATTCCGTCTCAGTGTAGGGACCAAAGCCTTGGGTGACGAGTCATCTTGGCCCTGTTCTCCATAAGCAGTATTCTTTGGAGGCCCAGGGAGCTGACGTTGAAGCTGCCCCTGGCAACTGAGTGTTCAGTTGAGCCTATTCTCTTCCTTCATCAGTGTTTGACAAGCTCTGTCCCCTGTTTTAGCAAGATGTGCCTCAGGTTTCACAGTCTGAAAAGTGTTTTTCACATACTTCAATAGTGTATCTAACCTATTAGTGAAGAGAAACTAAAAAGCCTCTTGATGAAAGTGAAAGAGGAGAGTGAAAAAGTTGGCTTAAAGCTCAACATTTAGAAAACAAAGATCATGGCATCCGGTCCCATCACTTCATGGGAAATAGATGGGGAAACAGTGGAAAGTGTCAGACTTTATTTTGGGGGGCTCCAAAATCACTGCAGATGGTGACTGCAGCCATGAAATTAAAAGACGCTTACTCCTTGGAAGAAAAGTTATGACCAACCTAGATAGCATATTCAAAAGCAGAGACATTACTTTGCCGACTAAGGTCTGACTAGTCAAGGCTATGGTTTTTCCAGTGGTCGTGTATGGATGTGAGAGTTGGACTGTGAAGAAGGCTGACCGCCGAAGAATTGATACTTTTGAATTGCGGTGTTGGAGAAGACTCTTGAGAGTCCCTTGGACTGCAAGGAGATCCAACCAGTCCATTCTGAAGGAGATTAGCTCTGGGATTTCTTTGGAAGGACTTATGCTAAAGCTGAAATTCCAGTACTTTGGCCACCTCATGCGAAGAGTTGACTTATTGGAAAAGACTCTGATGCTGGGAAGGATTGGGGGCAGGAGGAGAAGGGGATGACAGAGGATGAGATGGCTGGATGGCATCACGGACTCAATGGATGTGAGTCTGAGTGAACTCTGGGAGTTAGCCGACTAAGGTCTGACTAGTCAAGGCTATGGTTTTTCCAGTGGTCGTGTATGGATGTGAGAGTTGGACTGTGAAGAAGGCTGACCGCCGAAGAATTGATACTTTTGAATTGCGGTGTTGGAGAAGACTCTTGAGAGTCCCTTGGACTGCAAGGAGATCCAACCAGTCCATTCTGAAGGAGATTAGCTCTGGGATTTCTTTGGAAGGACTTATGCTAAAGCTGAAATTCCAGTACTTTGGCCACCTCATGCGAAGAGTTGACTTATTGGAAAAGACTCTGATGCTGGGAAGGATTGGGGGCAGGAGGAGAAGGGGATGACAGAGGATGAGATGGCTGGATGGCATCACGGACTCAATGGATGTGAGTCTGAGTGAACTCTGGGAGTTGGTGATGGACAGGGAGGCCTGGCGTGCTGTGATTCATGGGGTCGCAGAGTCGGACACGATTGAGCGACTGAAATGAACTGAACTGAACTTTTTTGTCTATGTATAAAAAGGCTAGGTACAGTAATTAGACATGAATTTCCAATTAAGAAACAAATAGTAATCCTTAATAACACTAAAAAATACTATCAGAGTATTAGTTCTTTCCTCTTGGAATATTTATTTATTTTTGGCTGCACTAGTCTTCACTGCTATGAGAGGGCTTTCTGTACTTGTGGTGAGTGGGGGCTGCTCTGTAGTTGCAGTGCACAGGCTGCTTTTGTTGCAGCAGCTTCTTTTGTGGCGTAGCATGGGCTCCATGGCACGCAGGTTTCAGTGGTTGTGGTGCATGGGCTTCAGTATTTGTGGCTCATGGGCTGCAGAGTGCAGGCTCACCAGGGTGGCCCTTGGCTTAGTTGTCCTGCAGCATGTGGGATCTTCCTGGACCAGGGATTGAACCAGTGATCCTTGCACTGCAAGGTGGGTTCTTAACCACTGGACCACCAGGGAAGCCCTCCTCTCCTCTTTTAAAAGCATGCCTCAATGTATTTTCTGTTTTCAGTTTTCATGCATGTCTGAGAACAGTTCAGCCCAGTAGAGTTATGAACATCTTCTTCCCACCCTCTATATTCTCAAATCATTTGGGAACTTCCTGATTGCTTGGTTCAAAGGTTTACCCCTCTCAGGAGCACCTGTTTTGAAGTGAGGGAAGAGAAATAAGTGGTTCAGTGTGAAGAGCAGGACTCTCTTAAGTGACTATCCCACAGAAGACTCTTTCTTCAAGATAAATGAAGGCTTTCTCATTCCCATCTATGGCTGGAGGAACTGAGTGAGGCTCCACTTCCATTACTAATGGTAATAACAATACAGTAGCTTGACTTGCATAGCAATGACTCCAAGTCTACATTCTGCTAAGTGCTTTATGTAGATTAATCTGTTTAACTCTCAAAGTTCTGATTCTATTATCCCTACTTTCAGATGACAACACTAAAGCACTTAGAGGTAATTTGCCTGAGATCACACAGCCACTGAATGCCTGGATTCACACCCGAGGAGTTTGGCCCCAGAATCTTTCAGGAATTTGTCCTAACACAAATTTCAGGCTCCCTCCTACCCCACCCCTGCCATCTCACCCAAAGTAAAATATACTTTCCTCTGGAGCAACCTGTTCCAGTATTATTGCCTGGAGAATCCCCAGGGACAGAGGAGCCTAGCAGGGTACAGTTCACAGGGTTGCAAAGAGTCAGATACAACTGAGTGATTAAATACACCCACTTGTAGTAAAACTCTGCATTCCCTGACCTGACTGATTACGAATTGTTCAAACTTTTCACATCTTGAGTTACTTATTTAAAGAGCCGGTTCTAACTTCACTGTGAGGTTGAAGGTTGGAAGTTCTGTTTCTGTTTTGGTTTGCTCTTGGAGATATTATCTTCCAGACTAGTTTTTTAGGACATCATTTTGCTGGTCCACTTCTGAATGTGGCATTATAGGTAAAAGAATTCATCTAAGAAACACCCCAGGGAGCAGATTCAGAAACTGGGCTGGACAGGAAGCACCAGAAAAGGCCTGTGTCACAGTTTACCTTGGACAGGGAAATCACTCTACCTTTAAAGGCTTCTTACGGAGACAGCAAGCAACTCTACACACAACTCCTCCTTAGGTTGGACAACCCCTTTCCCTGGCAGCAAGTTCCCTTTCCTAATCTAAACCTTTTAAACTACAGCTTAAAAATAAACTTCCTGGAGAAGGGAATGGTAACACACTCCAGGATTCTTCCCTGGAGAATCCCATGGACAGAGGAGCCTGGTGGGCTATACAGATGCCTGCTATGCGACAGACATTTGAGAGTTTACCTGCATTATCTCATTGTATCCCTCATCAAACCCATGAGGGAAGTGCTGTTATTATCCTTCTGTTTTAGACGAGGAAGCTAAGCACAGATAAAGTAACTTTCCCAAAGTCAAACAACCAATTAGTGGCACAGCCTAGATAGGAATGCAGACGAACCCTCACCAAGGACCAGTCTGGAAACTTTATAATGGGCTGCCTTGCCTACTAAGGCTCCATTTCCTGTGCACAGGACACTGTGCAGAAGGTCTATTCGCAGGCATCTGGATCATAGGATTAGATGCCTGTTATTGCATTGCTTCTGCCTTTTTTTTTTTTAAGAGATAATTAGCTTTAGAAAGCTCTCAAGTTCAATGATCATTGAATGTAGGAGGTGACTAATTGTGGCTGGGGATACTTTGAAGGGCATGTACATAATCACGGACTGGAATGGATGATGAAAGGCCACTGTGGACTCCCCTGCTGTGAGGCAGAGGTCGTTGTAGCCAGATGGCCCTACTCTGGGCCTGTCTCCCTGTCGTCCTGCTTTCCTGCGTTTTCATAACCCTTGGTGCTCACCTGGTACCTCTGACAACTCGCATGCTCCTCTGCAGCTTCCTGTTTCCCAGTGAGATGTGCAGGATGAAGCATCATGCCAAGGACCTAGACCTGAGGTACACTTACCTGTGCATTCTGAGAAGCAGGCCTTGCTTTCTAACAATCTAACAACATGCTTTGGGACTTCAAACTTTCCCAACCTCTGATCATTCCAGTAGAAACATCATTGCTCTTCTAATAGAGAACTAATTTGTGTGAAGACATTGGGAATCATGTTGTTAGAAGTAACTGTAAGTGTGCTGAGTAGCATTTCTTCATGACTGTTAAAGTGAATTTACACAAATATAGTTATATACATACCTCAACTGGGATGGAACTTGTTCAATAAATGTAATATGAAGAATTATGGTGGGCCCCGATCTTTTAGAAATTTTGCTTTTAAAAAATGCTGCACCTGGAATATAGCCAATATTTTATAACAACTTTAAATGGATATACTCTGTGAAAGTCTTGAATCACTAATCACTACATGGTACTCCTGAAACTAATATTGTAATCAGCTATATCTCAAAATAAAAAATGCTGTACTTGATGTTGTCCCCTTCCACATTCCTGCTCTTTACTCTGCAGTTAGAATAATCTTTCTGAACCACCAACCTGATCACGGCATACCTATCCAATTGTCCCCATTACTGTCATGTGACAGGGAGGTCTTTTTTTTTAAAAAATTACTAATTACTGGCCACACAGTGTGGCTTGTGGGATTTTGCAGCTTGTGGGATTTAGTTCCCTGACTAGGAATTGAACCCAGGGCTTTGGCAGTGAGAGCAAGGAATCCTAACCACTGGCTTACCAGGGAATTCCAGATAGTGCAGTCTGACCTGCCCAAACCCCCTTCCCCCACATTCTGTTCTTTGCCCAACCTCTCTCGTTTCCCCTCACATCCTATTCTTCAGGTGGTCTTCTCTTCTGCTTCCTGTAACCTCCAAGTCTCACACAAGCCCTTCTCTCTGCCCATAACAAGCTCTCCTTTACCTTCCCCCAGAACACACACTTCTCCTCTGCCTAATTCCGATTCATCTTTCCCTGACCCTCCTTCAAGCCTCAATCCCCATTAAGCTAGGTGAGGGGCCTGCAATGCACTTCCCTATCTCAGGCCTTCTTCATACTTACATGTTTAAGTGGTCTCTTCCTTAGGCAGCTCTGTGAGGGCAGAAAATGGGTCTGTCTTATTCATATTGCTGCATATTGGGTATGGCATAGAATGGGATGCAACAAATATTTACTGAATGAATAAATGTGTCAGTGACATCTCCAAGATCTATTGAAATACTTTTGTCAGAACTTCAAAGAAGATCACTCAAAAACTACTAATACCTGAATCAGGCTGCTGTTGAGAGGTTTAAACTAGATCCTTATGTACATGGGCTTCCCTGGTAGCTCAATTGGTAAAGACACTGCCTGCAGTGCAGGAGACCTGAGTTCAATGCCTGGTTGGGGAAGATCCCCTGGAGAAGGGAATGGCAAACCACTCCAGTATCCCTGCCTGGAAAATCCCGTGAACAGAAGAGCCTGGGAGGCTGCAGTCCATGGGGTGGCAAAGAGTTGGGCATGACTCGGGGGGTAACACTTCACTTCATATACATATATTCATACACATCCCCTTAGCCATAGTCATCATTTTGACTCAGAGGAGACAGCTATGCTGTCACCAGGAAGCCTTCCACCAAAGTGGGCCATCACTCTTCCTGCAACTCGGAACCACACTATTTAGGTAATTCTAAGCCCTACCTGGGAGTTCTCAAAACGGATTATCCTGGGTCAATCTGGTCATCAAAAGTGTCAAACATGTTCAAAATAAAACTGAAGCTAATATACTCACTTCCTTTAACCATGGACTGAGAAGCACTTCTTTGGCATGGGTTCTGTTTTGGATTTTGATCCTGGAATCAGTTTTCTGTTGATTATAGCAGGCAAAACATGCCCATATTTTACACAGACATATGTTCCATAACTGATTCCATTTATGCTGTGGTTTCCAAATCTCACTTTGTCTCTCACCCCTACTCCTACCCCCAGAGATATTTGCCAAGGGCTGGAGTCATCACTGTTTGTCACAGTTTGGAAGGGACACTCCTAGCATCTGGTGGGGAGAGGTAAGGGAGGCTGCTAAGCATCCTAGGATGCACAGGTACCCCCACGACAAGAATGAGCTCACCCACAGTGTCAACAGTGCTGGTGCTGAGGAACCCTGAGTCAAAGTGACACTCTGTAGACACCTTGGCGCACAAGATCTAGGTCCTCTTTGTCTATGTGGGGCTCTTCATGAAGTATGGAAACAAAGCAGAAAAGAATAAGTTAAAAAGCAGTAAGAAAGCTGTGGATCTTCCCATGCCTGTGATTTAGAGATTAAGATGCCCAGCTTGTCTCTAAAGTAGAATTATGCAGTTTGGGGAAGTTTCCTAGGTAGATCCCAATCCTGATTGATGAATCTCCTATGGAAATCTCATAAAACAAGGCATTTAGTGTGCAATTGAACAGACTCTTGAGTGTGAAAAGGAGTTTTGGTGAATTCAAAACCATATTTGTTTTTCACACTGAAAATGTTCAGGTCATTTTCTTTTTCTAATAGTATAACCATTTGGAAAAAAATATCCATCTGATAAGCAGGTGAAATGTAAATTGCTACTCTTCTTCACAGACAGTCCAGTATATTTATACTTAATCCATAAAGGCATGATGTTACAAAACACATTTGTATATTGTGAAGCCATTGGCATCAAATTTTCCAATTTATAGACAACTTTGTATTTACATAACAAATTATTAAATCAACCATTTTTCTGGCTTATAAAAGGTCACTGAGGTACACACACAGTGTGTATAAAAGCAGATAAGGCTGATAATACATATTTACAGTAGATACAAATTAATCTTTCATATTTGAAGATAATGCTTTTTATATATTTTTTCTACATCAGACTCCCCCCTGTTAGCAGGTTTTCCCATGCTTGAGTTGTTTATTGCTTTTTGGCTCACTGATTTAATATTCACTTCTGGGTTGTTTACACATATGAATTACTAATATTCTTATCTCTTTGGCTAATGCAAATGTGAAAGAATGAATGAAAGAAAAAGAAAAACGATAATTCAACATTACAGTTCTACTTGGTTGATAGTATTTGTTCATGGTCCCCAAATGAGTCAAGTAATGCATCACTCATTTTATCTATGACAATGAGAAGTTTTGAGTCTCGCATTACACCATTTGGGCAAAAATGGGCAAAGTAAACAAGATATCAGAGTTTTGGTAAGGTCTAAAATCTTGGCTTTCTTTTCAGAAAGAGTAATGTCATCAGCATGTTAAGCATTTTAGATTTAAAAATCTCAGTGCAAAACCACTTGTGATTTACAAGGGAACTTTGCAAACTGAATGAAAGAGTTCCAAAGTTAACTACAATATGTTATCATGGTCTGAAACGAAAAAGAATCATCTCATGGGATAAGTCAGCGGAGAATCTTCATAAACCTTACAGAAAGCAGAAAAACCACTCTCCACTCATCTCAAAATTCTGCAGTGTTATGTTCAAAAAAGACGCTTGTGTTTACTTAAAAAACAGACACAGCAAATAACTCAAAGTCGGGGTTCAAATAAAAGACTAAATAAAAGTGGCCCATGATATCACAAGGGATGAATATTCTTCTCAAAGAATTTACATGCACAATAAGACTGAAAAGTACAAACCAAAAATGTTCCTTTAAATAAACAGAAACCCTGACTGCTTTTAATACTACAACAAGACAAATTAAACAAGAGCTGCTCAGTTAGATTTCACTCATTTGAAATAATCTTAAAAACCACTTAAAGGTACAGTTTATTCTTCTTGTGCATCCTAAGACTGTTAAAGGGCACAAAATAAAATTAGATTTCCTTTTCCAAGAGGGGCTATATGTTTTTTAAATGAGGAAAAAGTTTTCATTCTGTTTCCATTCTCCGACTTGTTGAAAAAATTTTATTCTAGGGAATAAAAAAAATGTAATAATGTAGAGGGCTAGCCTTCATTTTTAAAAAAATGAATAGGCTTTAATACAAAGAGAAAGAAATGGCTCTATGGGCAAAATTCAAGTATGAGTGACCAATTTTTTAATTGTAAAGTAGGTGCAACATTTAAAAAGAAATGTTACAGCACTGCATGACTTGTAATGCTAACAATATTTACATTAACTGCTTACATGAAACCATGGAACTATAGAAGAGAGAGAGAGAGGAAAAAAAAAAAAACATGTGGACTGAAACAATACCTAGAACTCACAACCAGCGGTGAGCAACCAATGAAATCATGGGCATAGACATACTTTACATGATCTACTGATGTAAAGTATACCACCTAGTGGGGGAAAGCACAAACCTAATTAGCTCAAAAATATCCAAAAGAAGGCTTGGTAGACACAAACTTAGTCTGAAGAGAAAAAACTAAAGGCTAAAAAAACTTCCACATGTTCACACACACAAACATCCACATATACGTAGACATACCCAATACACACACACACGCATATGCTCTGAATCTGTAAGTAAAAACAGCTGTGTAGACAAAACAAGAAAAAAGGTTGGTGAAGAAAAAAAAAAGGGACATTAATGGTTTAAACATACCAAAAACATCAACTTATAACAAAAATATGTCAACTAAAGTACACAGAAGATGACTTTAGGGGACTGTGGGAAAGACCAGGCAGGCAATCCCACTATTATATCAAAGACAACTCAAGCTACCCCTAGAAGGAAGGGTTCCTGCCTCCAGGCCATGAAGCCTCGTAAGCCAGCTGCATTCTGTCAGGCTTGGGAGGTAGGAGTGAGAGTGGAAATGGAAAGGACGGAGAGACACAGGAGACCTGGGGAAGAACTAAGAGCTGTTGCTATCAAAAGTGAGCCTCGTGAGTGCTCTGTGCTGTGGCCCCGAGAAATCAAATGGAGGAATGACCTTGGTCTCCTTTTTCCTGAGTGATGGGAACTCTGCTACATCATGGGATGGAGGAGTTGCAGGGGTGGATGAGAGAAGAGGAGAGGGAGGTGGTGGACATCAGGGATTCAGAGTCTGCCACTGGAGGGCCTCCCAGTGGCTGGAGCATTAGGCAGTTGAATGAGCCCCAAGCTAGGGGAAGAGGCAGTCCTCTCCAGGGGGTAAAGGGTTTGGAGGTGGGGCTGTGGTTCTACACCAGAACAAAAGGATAAGGAATCCCTTCCTTTGACAATCCATCAATTGAATACAATCCAATCCAATCAATTTCAGGCGTGGGGGGTGGGGGTTGGCCTGAAACTTGGCTCCATTGCCTGGGAGATAGGGTTACACCGCCATCACAAAAAAAAAAAAAAAGAAGAAAAGGTGAAAAAAGACAGAAAATTATGTTGTGCTACATTTCTTATTAATAACCTTGTACTTTACAATGGCTCACAGTTTTAGGTTTTGTATACTTGCAATGTAGTATTTTCTCTCTACATTTGTTTCACATTTTTTTACTTACTTAATATAATATAAATAATTTGGTTAATAGATTCAACCTGCACATTTCAGCCACATTAATATATATAAGAATCTGTTAATGGTATAAATAATTCTTTAAATAAAATAAATCTGATATGTTACATAATACTGATAAAAAATTACCATTACTAATAATTTTGTAAGCCACCTTAACTTCTGGTATAAGTAACACTGGTGAATGGATATGAAACTTGGTTTGATGATTTGCATTTATTTTTTACTACAGAAAAACTGAATTATAATCAACCTTAGCTCTGATAAAGGTTTCAAAGTGGGGGTTTGTCTCCAGGTATGGAACAGAAAGTTTTATCTTACCAGGTACTGTTTGCAAAAAAACCTCAACTCTGAGTGTCCATGGTGGTGCAGCATAAGTTTTCTAGTTCAACAGGTGGCTATCAAATGTTAACTACAGAAATGACTGAGTAAAATATCCCATCTAAGATTTTTTTATAAAACCTATTCTACTTTAAAACTTAGGTAAAAAAAATATGCAACAAATGGTTGCAGTTTCTGAATTCTTAATTTAGATCTGTGAGCCCTCGTCCCTTTAGAAATCTGCAAGGTTTCAATTTCCTAGACACCCAAAATCAAGTCCAGTGCTTCCAGGCAAGGTTCATTCCAAACAGACAATATAAATGGACACTCGGTGGTGTGCAGTGTATGTCGTAATTCAGGTAATACATCATCATGCCTTTTCTCTGCTGTTAAATACAAAAACAGCATCTTTTACATATCATAGAAAAGCATTTAGGCTGTATTTTTATTTATCACTTTACACTTGTAGTCTCTGGTAGGTGTACTCCATAGAAACCAAAGAATTTTGTACACTATTTCTTTGTACAATAAAAGATAAAGTGTGCATTAGGTACGCTTGTACATGACAATATTGTACAATATTTACATTTCTGATGTCACCATGAAATTCTATATTTTCTATATACAACATTGAAAATTCTTCAGAAACATTTGGACTATTTCTTATAATCACAATTTTAGTATTATAGAAAAAGAGTTTCTCAGTACTCTCTTGACCATTTACCACTCTCATCATTCAGGGATTCTGATTGGTTTTCCAGCATTCTTTATCCTTCCTGATCAAAAAAATATTGTATCACTGTTTCTTTTAGCACCCTGTGGTGGTGGTAACTATCTGCCATAGAATAAATATTGATATAACGGTGGCTATATCAATACTTATCTACAGACATATCTGTGCACATTCCTTTAATAAACACTGCGCATTGGTGGAGTAGTCCCTGTTATCTGGAGATCTTCCTCCTCTTGGGTTTGGGGGGTCTCATCTGTCTGTCTCCCTGTGGATTTGGTGAACCTGGAAATGAAGAGGTAGGGAAAAAACAACAACAACAGAGATTGAAATCACAAATACCATAGGATTTCTGACAAAGAAACAGGGTAGGCAGCAGACTCTGGCTTTCATTTTCAATCACGGCTATCTTAAGGCATTTAACACTTTTACAAGACTCAGATCTCAGTGTGCCTACAGTCACTACAGAGGATAAGGAATCTTGGAAACTGACAAGCAGAGCAACACTCTGTGGATCTCCCAACAGTGGAATACAGAAGAGGAATTGGAAAAAAATCAAAGTGGGAGAGGGGATGTGCAGTTGCTACCCTGGCTGTCCATTGAAGATGAAAATAAGACCTTTCCCATCAGAGATCCCTGGATCACTAACTTCACCGGGGTTCTGGAAAAGTCGATAAATATATACTAAACATTTTCTTCTTTATTTCATCACTGTACTTATTTTATAACTACAAAGAAGGGTCAAAGATGATAAGAACATGCACACAGCTCAGCCCAAGGAGGTTTACTTATGAGAAGAATAAGGATGGAAAACAGAATACCACTACCATCTGTTGGCAAATCTAAGCTTGTGTAGTCTGAGAAGAGCAATGCATACAACTCATCTTTATACACGAACAGGGAAGCTAGCAGCATTTACGGATGTGCATCAGATTGAATAGAGGTGGATGAATAGCAGAATTTGATTCTCAGGTATCAGACAGCAGGTCTGGTTTTAGAGGCAGAAGAGAGGTGCTAGGGAGGTGGTCAGGTGTCCCACATTGTATTGTGGCTGTCGTGGTACTGATAGAAGGGGACAAGGTCAAGATCCAGGAGAGGCAGGATGTGCCCAAGGCAGTGGTATGCTAAGTAGCTTCAGTCGTGTCCGACTCTGTGTGACCCCATAGACGGCAGCCCACCAGGCTCCCCCGTCCCTGGGATTCTCTAGGCAAGAACACTGGAGTGGGTTGCCATCTCCTTCTCCAATGCAGGAAAGTGAAAAGTGAAAGTGAAGTCGCTCAGTCCTGTCCGCCCCTTGCAACCCCATGGACTGCAGCCTTCCAGGCTCCTCCATCCATGGGATTTTCCAGGCAAGAGTACTGGAGTGGGGTGCCACTGCCTTCTCTGAGGCAGTGGTACAGTACACGCTTAATAACCAGTTCCCCGTGGAGGAACATAAGCCCATTGTAGTGTAGTGTATTTGTACCAATCTCTGTGGTACAAATGTTTTTACCATGGCCAATTTCAAGCTACCAACGTGATGTCACAGAACTCAGGCTTAGGAAGAGATGGGCACAGTCAGCTCTGACTGTGTTGGCTCAACTGCATGTTGTAAAGACCACTGCTATTCAGAATCAAATAGAGAAAACTATTTTTTAAAGATTTTTAAAAATGTGGACCATTTTTAAAGTATTTATTGAATTTGTTACAATATTGCTTTTATGTTTTTATTCTTTGGCTGTGATGCATGTGGGATCTTCACTCCCTGACAAAGAATCAGACCCACACCCCCCTCCACTGGAAGGTAAAATCTTAACCACTGTACTGGTAGGGAAATCCCAAGAAAACTTTTTAAAGTATTACACTTAAAAAATAACACCAATGAGTTTCTCACAGTGCCTTATCCTTGTAAATGCTCCATATATGTTCTTTAAAACCACTAGTCTCTGATAGTCTATTGAAACCTTTTATAAATTGAGGAAAGAAGCCTTTATTCAAAGTTGCAAATTAGTAACCTGTGGACCAAATGCAGCCTAGAAAGGGATTGTGTTTAGCCCTATGGTGTTTTAATATTTTAAAAATAGCTGGCAACACTAAAGAATGAGAAACTTTACTTTCAGACTTGCAGTGTTTCATGAAAAAATGGGAAGATCTTGCAACCCTGGCACAGTTCCCCACATGGCTCGAGCTCGCTGCAGCATGGAAGCAGAAGCTCCTTCTAGAGGGAACACAGCCCTCAGGTTGCCACGGCCCCCATCACTCCTGACTGCTTGCTGGCCACAAAAGCCAAAGATCTTGAGAGAGAGATTAGCGAGATGCCTGCCAAACACATTTCTCTTTTCCTGAGCAGGCATGGTGTACAATACTTTTACCAGTCCCCTTGAATTAAGAAGGCTACGTGACTGGGTCAAACCAGTGGAAAGTCAACAGAACAGATGAACTTCCTGGTCTGGCCCATAAAACATTATCCTGCTGTCCTCTGGGTACATAGTCTTCTCTCCCGCTGCTGGGCTGGATGCTAAGGATGTGATGGAGCACTCTGAGACCCTAGGGAATGGGGGACACTAGATATAGAAAGAACCTGAGCCCCTGAATGACTGCGTGAAGCAAGACCTCCTCAACCAGAATGAGACCCAAGTGAGGAACAGCCTTTTTAAGGCATTAAGCCTCTAAGACTGAGAATTGGTATGTAGTCTACCTTGACCAGGGCATCTTAGTTGGCATTTCTTAATCCACTAAAATCACTGTTTCACTCAAACCTGATCCTCTGTATTTAATGGTACTATTTGCCCAGCCTTAGAAGGTGTTTCAGGGACTTCCCTGGTGGCTCAGACAGTAAAGAATCTGCCTGCAATGCAGGAGACCTGGGTTTGATCCCTGGATTGGGAAGATCCCCTGGAGAAGGGAATGGCAATCTACTCCAGTATCTCGGAGATATTCTCCTCTGTTCTGGAGAATTCCAAGAACAGAGGAGCCTGGTGGGCTATAGTCCATGGAGTTTCAAAGAGTAGGACACGGCTGAGTGACTAATGCATACACACAGAAAGTCTCTGCTCCAGACTTTTCCTATAATTCTATCAGGAAATTAAACATTTCAGGGCCTCAATTTACCTGTCTTTGAAATGTTTGGATCACAAAATCTTGTACCAATCTTGATACACTATGAATGTGTAAAAAGCTATATCTGTCATTCAGTAGCCATTCGATTGCTTGTTAGGATTCAGATAACCTTGTTAACACAATAACAACTAAAAGAAATCACCTTTTCATTGCTGAGTAGCTTTGGATAATTCACGTGTTTTAGAAATTATCAAAATTATAGTTTGAGTGTTTATGTTAGCCAATATGTAAATTAGAGAATATGATTAAACTCACATTCAACACCATTACACGCAACATTAAATAAAAATGTAAAGAAAAAGCAGACACTTTAAAACCAGAGGTTATAGTGTTAAACATCAATAATTTAACAACAGGATTTGGGGCCAAATATTTAATTTCTTTTTAGGTAATAGCAGAAAGGAAATGAAATGACTACATACTCTTGATCTTGACTCTATGTTCAATTTCCCTTTTTGTTCTATGGTAGAGTAAAATTAATATTATTGAATACATAGGTAACACTAATAATCACTGCTATTCTCAGAGGCAAATGTAAAAGCTATGATTTTAACTTCAATGTTTTGCTGTGCACATTTTAAAAGTATTTTATGTGAGGAAAAAAGTTACTTACCTCAGAAATACATAGTTAATACCACTAGGCTATTTTTTCTTAAGTTATTTTTAATTTTTTCTGATACCAGTCTTTTTTGAGCCCAGTAATTTAGTATTGCTACGTGAGTTGCCTGACAATATTTAAGAGACTTTACCAAAAAGTATAATACAATTTATTTTCAAAGAAACACAGTATAATGGAAAAATAAATTAACTTACAGTCCCAGACATTTTGTCCAGTTCACTCATGGCCTCATGAATAGCAGCTTCTAAATGGTTATTTAGCTTTCCACTTCTGGAATTAATGAAAACAACACAACAGATTAAAAAATTAAAGAAACAAAAATCTTAATTTAATTCCCTAATCAGAAAACAGAAGTACCAATTCCATGAGAGAAAGTCAATTTATATTCACATTTGGACAATTCTGATGACAAAACACTCTGGGATTCTCATGACTGAACACCAATCAATGATAAGGTCACATAACTACAGGAAAAAAAATTGAACAGATGATTAGGGAAAGTGGATTCTTTCGCCTTCCACATGTTTCTTCGACCGTCTGATGATTTTGCAAGAGAGCTGGGCAACGGGTCTCTATTTCCACAGTCGGAGCTTGTGCTCTTAGGTTTCAGCCTGCTCCGCGTTGCCTTTTGTTCAGGCTGTGTGCTGGAGGAAGGGCTCTGAACTGCAGGCTCTGGCCACTAGGGAGCTCCCTCTGCCCTCTCTGGAGCACCCTGGCTTCAGGAGTTCAGCAACTGAAGGCCAAAATCATGGTGCACTTTCATTACAGGTGGAAAACAGCTTAACTCGCCACACCTGAGGCTCTGCCATATTTCCCTGCCCCCGCCTCCCCAAAACCAAAATGACAAAACTATTTGAGAAGATAAAGAATGATGGTCTCAGACTGTCTATCACTTGTCTGACCTTTTCTCTCTATTCAGCATACCAGGCTTCCCTGGTGGCTCAGACAGTAAAGTGTCTGTCTGCAATGCAGGAGACCCAGGTTTGATCCCTGGGTTGGGAAGATACCCTGGAGAAGGAAATGGCAGCCCATTCCAGTACTCTTGCCTGGAAGTCGATGGACAGAGGAGTCTGGTAGGCTACAGTCCATGGAGTTGCAAAGCGTCCGACATGACTGAGCGACTTCACTTTCAGCATACCACTACAGGTATTTAACACACGGAGCATCTGCCATGACTGAAACGTTTAACTAGGAAGCTACTGAACTAATTACTAAAACAAGGCAAATCCACACTATCTACCTCTAGGAATTATGTCCACTCTAGCTTTTCCTTCTTGATGCATACAAAGAATTACCCAATTATTCTGAGTACTACAGTGATTCATTTATCTCATCCGGATGATTACTAGAAAAGGTGTAGAGGTAAATGGCTTTCCAAGAGTTAAGTCCTAGCCCAGAATTTACATGGAGATTGGAAATTTGCAGTTGTAGAAGAATTTGGCTCATAGTCCCATTTAGTTTGGCTCACATTGTGTTTAAAAACATATTTGAACTTTAGTGGAATGCTTCTAGATGAGGCCTTTTGGTTTGCCACAGTCCTCACCAAGTTCTACCCTCATACAACAGGACTGGACAATTCACGCATTTAGTTTCTGTATACAATCGTGAGTAGTATACTGCTAGGTATATACATCGTGGATGCTCCATATGGTGTCTAAATAAAAATTTTCCAAAGCTAAAACAACGGCTCTATGTTCTGGGAAACTTATATGCACTTAAGTCAGTTTAACTGAAAGAAAAGATTGTAACTGAACTTTAAGAGCAATGCAGCATCAACCTTACCTTTTGTTGGCCTGAAAGCTAGCCTACAGCTTTTATATTCTTCCCATTTACTTAAAAAATGTAAACAATGCAGAAAAGTGCATAGAATAAGTTATCAACCCCTATCAAACTTATTTCCACAAGTAAACTGCTAATAAATTACATATTTCTTTTAACTCTTTTATTAAAAATTTAAACTAAAGTTCCCATTTGTTATCAGTTCCTAGTCTCATTCTCTCCCACCCTCCTCCCCGAAGGCAACTGTGTTGTGTATTCCTATAAAGAAAATAAATCGCTCAGTCGTGTCCGACTCTTTGCGATCCTATGGACTGCAGACCACCAGGCTCTTCTGTCCATGGAATTCTCTAGGCAAGAATACCGGAGTGGGTAGCCTTTCTCTTCTCCAGGGGATCTTCCCAACCCAGGCATTGAACCTGGGTCTCCCACACTGCAGGCAGATTCTTTACCATCTGAGCCACAAGGAAGCTGTGTATTCCTACGGTGTGTTTTAATATCTTATATGATATATCTATGAACAGTACCTAGTATCATCTTTTATATGTTTTTTTAAATATATATATCAAATGTGTCCTGATATAAGTACCATTCTACAACTTATCTCTTTCCTTTTATTGTTATTTTTGAGTATGTCCCAGTTGATAATCTGTTCACATGCTATCTTTTATTCACCTGCTTATTCCAGTTTTACAGGGCCCTGGTCATCTCATGGGGTTAGGCTGAGTTGTTTTCCCACCGAGGAGTTTGCTAAGCATGATTCTGGGGAGGAATGCAATCCCAGGACTCTGTAGGGCTATTTAAGCTGAGCTAGAGTTGGGCTGGGTTGAGGCCCCTTTTGTGGATTGTTTAGTAAAGGTCTTGACAGTATCACATACTGCCCAGCTATCTGACAATATTATGCTTTGTGCATGTGTTAAACAGCTTTATCTTTACGATTTCTTTTGTATTTGTATAAAAGTATGAAGATATGTTTTAAAAGATATTTATTATGCATTTTTATTATACTATCTTATGGGTTTAAAATTTACTACATAGATGTCTAAATGTCTAAAAAAAAAAAAAAGGAAAATATTTCAGTGAAAAACCATCAGAGAATCTGGGTTCTTTTATCTTTAGTAACAAAAATAGTATTTATTGAATATTTTAAGGCTTCCCTGATGGCTTGGATGGTAAAGAATCTGCTTGCAGTGTGGGAGACCTGGGTTCGAAACCTGGGTGGGAAGATCCCCTGCAGAAGGGAATGGCAACCTACTCCAGTATTCTTGCCTGGGAAATCCATGGACAGAGGCTACAGTCCACGGGATTATAAAGAGTTACACATGACCGAGTGACTAACACTTTCACTTTTGTATATATGCCAAGAATTGAATTAAATCTTTATATGTATTACTTCAATGGCACCCCACTCCATTACTCTCACCTGGAAAATCCCACGGATGGAGGAGCCTGGAAGGCTGCCATCTATGGGGTCGCACAGAGTCGGACACGACTGAAGTGACTTGGCAATAGCAATAGCAATAGTAATAGCAATATATTATTTCATTTAATCCTTGTAACAACTCAGTGAAGTAGCTATTACAACAGCTGTTTGTATGTCACACTTGATATTTTAGGAAAAACTGGTGAAACCAATTATAATTTTATGACAAAGAAGATGATATTTAACTAAATAATCTTCAAAAGTAATAAAGTCACAAAAGTTTTGTTCTTTAATATGAAAAATTTCAACAGTATCACCATTAAAATATAAAAATAATTCAACATTATTTGTTGAGTGATGAGACAAGATTTTAGGAGTTTGTGAGTTCATTCTTCAACAAGATATTTAAAATGTTTATAAACTCCTTGTATTAGTTTAAGGAAATTAGTAAATGTTTTTCCTTTAACAACTTAAGTAGTTATTAGAGGGTGAAATGACTACTTTTGGAAGAAAAATAAATACGGAGATATGGGGCATGAAATTACATGAATACATCAAGGGAATCAAGAGGTATAGAGAGACTTTCCGGATGTCAAATCTGCATACCATATTCGTACTAGCTGGTCAAAAAGAGGAAGAAAAAGCTCCATGAGTCCATGAAATGAATAATTAGTCAAAATTCAATCTTCTAGTCCAGAGGCCCTCCTTGTGGAAGTCTCTTCTACTATTTTCTTGTCCCCACTGACATTTAATAATAAACATTTTTACTAATGGACACTCTAAAAGCTACTTGATTAAGCAACAGATGTTCATATAATCACATTTCTAGTTATTAATGGAGATAATTGCCAGTTCTCATGTTCATTGCCTATATTGTCACACATTATCCTTATTAATTGAAAAAAAAAGCCAGGTACACATTTGTGAATAGTACGAGAAATAAAGAGAGAAGTGAGAATTGCACATTGCTCTGGACTATCAGTTCAGAATTTAAGAAACTCACTTCATGTACACCAGAACAAACCTGGATCAAACCTAAATGTCAAAAATCTTGGACTCTAAAACCTAATCCGTAGGGAAAGTACACAGATTTTAAAAAATTTAACACATGAGAGATGAAGATGGTAGTATACGAGGACACTGAGCTTACTCTCTACCTCCACTCCAATGAATACACCAAAAATACAAGTGCATGTTGAGTAGCTCTCACTAAAAATGACGTGGAGACTGGCATAATGACTTTTCTACAACTAAAACTGTCCACATAGAGCCTGGTAGGAAGGGAGGAAAAGCTGTTGGGAGCCACACACAGAAGAGGAAGGCAGGATTGCAGGCTTGAAGATCTTCCCTGGGGAGCATGGAGTTCAATATACCTTTCAGGCACCCCAGCCCTGGGGTCCAGCTCTGGGAAGATGAGCCCCTTAGCTGGTTTGAAAACAGGTAGGGCTTACTGGAGGGCTGTTAGAAACCAAGACTCTGCTTCTGAAGTGTGCATGCACGTGCACAGACTTGCTTACTCCCACCCCCACCCCCACCTGCCTCCCT
>SJXQ01003336.1:223392-398118 GCA_006408695.1 Aepyceros melampus | reverse complement strand
CTGGCTTGCCAGCACACTCCCTGGTCTGCACTGGGGCCCTGCTCCAGCTCTTCTTGCTCTGGCACCGCCCTCCACTATAGTAAAGGCTGCCACTGCCAACAAGAGCGCACACTTAGAGGGAAGAGAGATGCACAGACCCCCTAACTAGGGCAGAGGCAGTCATTGCCAGTGTGCATATCCCTGCCCACAACTGGAGGGAGGAGAACTAACTCAAGTGAAAACATTAATTCAAAAAGATACATGTACCCCTATGTTCACAGCAGCATTATTTACAATAGCCAAGATATGGCAGTAACCTAAGTGTGTCTACCAATAGATGAAAGGATAAAGTGGTATGTGTATATATATATACCACAATGTATATGTACACACACACACACACACACACACACACACAAAATGTGACTACTACATAGCCATAAAAAGGAATGAAACTGCCATTTGCAACAACATGGATGGATGTGGGAGGTATTGCGCTTAGTGAACTAAGTCAGTGGAATAAAAATATTGTATGTTTTTACTTACATGCAGAATCTAAAAAACAAAAAATGAACATAACAAACCAGAAACAGACTCACAGATACACAGAACAAACAGTGGTTAACAGTAGGGAAGGGGTGGGGTGAGGGGCAAGATAGGGGAACAGGGTTAAGAAGTACATACTATTAGGTATAAAATAAGATACAAGGATATAATATACAGCACAGAAGTATAACCAGTATTTTATAATAACTTTAAATGAAGTTTAATCTATAAAAATACTACAACACTATGTTGTACACCTAAAGTAACATAATACCATAAATCAACTAATTTCAATTTTAAAAAATAAAGAAAATTTAATACAAGTATCATTTCTTGGTTTTAAAGTGTTTACATTTTATGTTTACATTATCACTTTATCACTTTCCAGATTCACAAAAATAAGGTTACTGAATACATATATATGTACATATAGACAGAAGATTTGATCCTGACTTAAAAAAAAAGTAACATATCTAAAAGTTATACAAATCTTTTTTCTTTAATGAAGCTGTTTCCACTTTTAAGTACAGAGTGATCCTAAGTAATTCTTCAATAAATATGTAAATATTTCCTTTGTGATTAGGCAGTTCAGCTGCCGTCTATGGGGTCGCACAGAGTTGGACATGACTGAAGTGACTTAGCAGCAGCAGCAGCAGTTAAATAAATCACTTTAAAGATATTTATAGTATAGTGTGATTATAGCATATTGAGGGTTACATGACTATATAATGCTCTAAACATCTAATATGGTGACAGAATGTTTCAAATGGTAAAAATATGTAATTATTTTGTTTCACCTATATCTTTATAGAAAAAAATTATTTACTAAATACTATGTGCTAAGAACTGTGCTAAGACTCTCTTTATAACAATTCTAGGAGGTTGGTATTAATATCCCACTTTAGAAATGAAGTATTTAGACTCAGAGAGGTTAAACAACATACTCAAGGGTACACATAGCTAGGTAACGATGGAAACATTTGAATTCAGGCCAAAACCCAAACTTTCAGCCACCTTGTTCCATTGCCACCTTCCTTTTTTAGTTTCTTTCTCCTTGTCTATAAAACTAGCCAGATACTTGTTAGCTCAAATTTCTTTCCAGTTATTCTTTGGGAACTTTTCACATAAAGGGTAGAAAGGAGAGTAAATAGTAGATACCAACTTTCTCTGTTCCTTTTTATTTACTCTTTAAGCCATGGCCATTTATTTTTATATGTGCCATTCTAATAGAAACTGTTTTCACTGGGGTCACCAATGGCCTCCAAACTGCCCAGTCCAAATGGAGATGTTTCAGATCTTCTCTTACTGGACCTCTGTTTTTCATTGTATTATCCCAGAAATTATTGGTCTTTGGCTTTTAACATCCTACTCTCCTACCCCCTGGTTTTCCTCCTTTCTGATCATTATTTCCATCTCTTTCATTATCTCCAGTAAATGTTCAAATGCCCCAGAATTCACTCTTTAGTCCATTGTTCAAATTGGTCAAAGTACCTCTCTCTGTGTGACTGAAGTCATTTTTCATAGTCAAATACCATTTCTTACCATTTCTTCCCAGTTTCAGACTTGTGTCTGTGGAATCACAGGAACCCCACGTTGCACTCGACAGTTTTCTCCTGTATGCCCCATTTCAGTGCTTCCACTACCCACTAAGGCACCTGAGAGCTGTCCTTGATTACCTGTTCTCCTTCACATTCCAACCAATCACCATGATGTTCTGTCAATTTTATCTCCTTAATATTTCTTGACCACAATCCTTCTCCTCTGTTCTCATGGGTCCCCTCCTGGTTTGAGTCTTCCTCCTCTCTTGTCCCCTGACATGACCTTCTAAATGGACATCCTTGTCTCCAGTACTGTTCCCCTAAAATATATCTTCCATACAGCCATAGCTAAAGTGAAAAATTCAACCATCTGTCCCCTTAGGCACTTCCAATAATGTAAAGACCTCTGAGGCCTTACCAGGCCCTTTATGGTCTGGCTCCTGCTTATACATTTGGTTCCATCTCTTAAAATTTCCTCTCCCCCAAATCTAACTGCCGACCTCATCTAAACACTATTCCAACCCATCCCATCTTGTCCTTGTTTCCTATGTAGTGTGTATAGTGTGTAAGGCCTGGCTGAGATATCATCTCCTCTAGGACATCTTCTGTTACCTGAGTTTAATGTCACTTCTCCGTGATCCAAAAATATACTACACTTATTCCTGTCACTGCAAATTTAACATTTTAATATTTGTTTCTAAATCTGCCTCCTTCACTAAACAGTGAAGTCCTGGGACTACAGCATTGTGCCTGGTTGTCATAGATTCTTTTGCTAAATCAGTCTCCTTGACTTGGGAAATAAATAAATGATTAAATAAATAAATGATTGGGTTCAACATACCATTTATCACTTATGTGGCCTTTACCTAATTATTTAAGCTATTTGGGTCTGAGCATCCTCATCAAAAATGGGTTCAGAAATTCTGGCCCATTTTCTGATTGGGAGAATAGAATAATGGATTTTAAATCATATATGCGAAATGTAAAGTATTCTATGAGGCATTTATAAGGCAAGTCCTTCTACTTAGACAACAGTCTGATAAACAAAGCTGTTTTGCTTCATATTTTTGTCTTTTACCTCGGTTCCTTTAGATAATGTTACTTAGGACCCATATAAATTCACCTCAAATAGTAAGCTGGCTTTGAAGGAAATTTTTTATGTTGCTGTTTGTTACTCATTACCTTTCAGAAATTGCTTAACAGCAAATTTATGAGGAAAATACAGCTCATTTCAAGGCAGTATATCTAAATACTTATGTCAACAACAGTTTTGGATATGTTGCACATAATCCAGCTAACTGGCATATCTCACTGAAGGAAAGATTTCAGGGATATTTTACTTCTAATAAACAAGTACTATTGAATATTCTAAGGCAAATGGCCAATGAAAATTCATGATGTAGGTAGCTTGCAATTTCCTTCCTTTCATCCAGACCTTGTATTAATTTTATAGGCTTTATCCTACTACTAAGCTCTTCATTGTGTCACTTCAGTCAGAATAGAGGGGACTTGACTCACTTTATCAGATCTATAGTGAATCTGGCAATTCATTTGGCTCTCACCAAAATCACTGCCAATTTGCCATCTTCCAAAGGAGTGTTGAACACAGGCACATGGGAGTTAACCCACTGCAGCTGACATCTCTTTTATGAAACATCCTAGTGAGGTGAAGAGAGTTTCCCCAAGATTTGTTGCATTGTAAAATTTTAGTCTGGCAAGAATTACTGAGGACACCACTAAGAGAATGATTGCCCTTTAAAAGATGTCATTATCATTATATAAGTCTTTTATACAAGATACACTGCTAATCATTACAATTTCATAATTCTTAGACATTTGATAATATGAAAATTATAGTAGCTGAGTAGGTGTATTGATATATATTAAGATAATTTTCCATGTACATATACAGAAGCACATTTATAGTTCTCTATCTTAAAATGAAATGTTATATGACTACATTGTATTACATATAAGTTGTGTAATAAAAATTATCTACTTGTCAATACTATGTTTACTAAAAATATAAAGATCTGGAAAAACATGAATAATTAATAATAACATCCCGAAGTTTAACTTAATTCCGAAGAAAGTCTATTGCCCCTGCTCCAAGAAAATAATTACTTATCATCACTTTTACTAACAGGTAATCTGCCAAAATTATTCACATATGTACAACAAGGGGGGTCATTTCCCCCTCCCAAAGTATTTGAATTACAAAGGGATACACTTTCACTACACTTTCAGAGACTATTTCATTGCTACATGTTGAGACTATTAATCATATTTTCTTTCCCCTCAAGTGAGAGGGATGGAGATGGAGGGAGTAAGGGAAGAGCTGATGAAGAGGGAAGTCCCACACACAGTATAAATTATTTCAGAAAATATTTTCTGTAGGAGCTAATTCATCTGTAATAGTCCTCTTGGATGATAACTATTAAATAGTACTTAGGCAGGGCTCAAGATGGTCTAAATCAGTGAGATTTCATTGTCCCTTTGAAGGAAAGCCAGTAAATTATATCCTTGTAAAACAGAACTGGAAAAAAAGTTGTGCTTACTTTCTGTTCCTTTTCCGGGCTCGGCTGTAGGCTTCTAAACCTTCCGTTAGTGTCTTCAACTTCTCGGGCTCCACCTGAGTGAAGGTATGAAGACCAGACCACATTACCCAGACCTGCAATTGTTAACACTGTCTTTAGTTTCCTGCCAGACAAGCAGGTGCTTGTGCGGCACTGGGGAAGGGAGGCTTAACTCTCACTGTCCCATCAAGTGTCCTGTCCTCGCTGGGGCAGAGGCTGATTCCGCGGCTCCAGGCTGCAACATTAAGGGGAATGAAAGACTGGGTGGCTTTCAGAATGTCAACATTTTCAAAGTAATGTTTGAAGAACAAAACTTGGGACTTAATAACCTTTAATTCACAAAATCATGTAAGTCAGAGATCCTGGTCTGCTTTTTGCACTGCCTGATGCTTAGCAACTGCGAATCTGTATTCCATCAGATGAAAAACAGCGGTGGTGAGTGAGGGTGCTGGGCTTTGGAGCCAACACATAGAAGTTTGCATCTGACCTCACTTTCTAGCATGAATAACACCCTTAAATTCCCTGAGCCTCCTAAAATTTGGATAATTTAGAGAAATATTTAGTTTGTTAAATCTTCGCTGTTAGCCAAAGCTTTGGCTTTCAAAAATAGACACTTCAAGAAAATTTTCCCGAGGACATTAATACCTACCTTCCTGCTAGAATTGCTGTGAGAATTAAAATGCAACAAACATGGTGAACACAGCCAAGCACAGAACAACTGTTAGGCTCTGCAGAGGCCAGAGAAAAAAAGAGTAGGGTAGTAGGCTGCATGTAGTCCCTAGCGATGCGTAAAGAGGGTGTGGCTACACCTGATGGGCGTGTCCTCTCCGTGGTCCTGCTTTAACAACTGCCAGCCTAGGCTATATGACACTTGCTGCCTCATCACTGTGAGCCACCAACTGGTGGCTGGGGGTTTGGTGGGGGAGGGAGGTGTAATCTTTGTCACCTGCCCCTAATACTTTCTATCATAGTTCTTGAAGTCACTTCTCCTAAGGAAAACTTAACAAATAGGAAATTTAATATGCAAATAAAACACGCTTAGAAAAGCACTGTAACTTTTACTGCTCTTAAACACAATCTCAGTAGAAACAGTATTGCTTGCTGTGTAAATGTAGCTTCAAATTAAGTACCCCCCAAACCCTTAACCCAGTTTTCCCCCACCTTGCACTCCTTTAATAAAAAATTCAGAGGTTGTCAAGACACCTAATGGGTAAGAAAATACACTCTAATAAACAAGGAAATGATCGAATCTTCCTGACTCATGAATATTGTTCATAAATAACTTTCTTTGACCTCTTCAAATCTAGTACACAGTAATGATTATTAACAAAGGGTCTCCATTGTCAAGTCTGAAAACAAGCATTTCTAATTATTCAATGAGAATAACAGTCAAATAATGGAAATAGTTTCCTTTTCATGACTTTTGTATTTTGTACCAAAGGATCCAAAACCTTACATACACAAATTTACTGCGGATACTCAATCTATTGTGTGCCAGAACAAGAGATAACTTTCTTCCAATAACATTTCTACAGGAGTAGTCAAGTGTCTTATTGGAATGACTGGAAAAGCTTAAGTAAGATGAATATATCCATGTGCTTTTATTTTTAAAGATGCCTGGATACCTTTTCACATTTCATGTTAGAAATGGGATTCCATCCTGTACTCACTTACACAAATTATGAAAGATAGCTCACAATTAATTTATAGCTTATTCCCCTTATATTTAATTTAGTTTCTTGGCAGCAAGAAGAAAGCTCTCCTATAATCGGAGCTTCTGTTAGACACGAACTGGTATAGTGAGAGATCTCAGAAGGGATTGATACAGGCAATAGAAAGCAGATTCACAGTGAAATAACAACATGCCACAATGAAAATTTATCCCATTGGTCTCGATTTTTAAAAACTAAGTTAGGTCAAATGATTTTTAAAAAATTGTCTATTTTTATTTTTAATTAAGAAATAAGGGGCAGTAAAAGCATTTCTTGCACATTTATTATGTAGAAGGCACTGTTTTATTATTTAATGTGGTAATACGGCACACTAGCACTGTTATTTTACAGATGGGACTAAGTGAGTTTAAGTTACATGTCCAGCATCAAAACTCAGGATGACTCCAAAGCAAACTTTCTCTACCATACCAACTCTAATATATGCTGAAATACACATATATTATATAGAGAGATGTATATGTGTATATTGCATATATACATACACATGTAAGTATATATGTCTATATATACATACTCAAAAAATTAGGTCAAATTATAAAACCAATTTTTATTTACAGAAATTTAATGATGCTTGCTCAAATTTATTTTCAAAAAATTTTTACACTTGAATAATTTTCTAGTGATTTTTAAGCTAATTCTCCACGATGATTTCTTCATTTAAATATGCCTCTAAGGTTCTAAGGTACTCATAATAAAATATGTTATTTATAAAGGATTCAATGACCTTGAAACAGAAAGCAATGAGAGTGATTTTTGAAACTATAAGATACACATGACTTTGTATTTCTAATATGACAAGATCATATATATCCAGAGGTAAATGTTCAGTTTATTTGGTTTCAGAATTTTAGTACTCTTCTGTATTGTGAAATATAATACATGAAGAGTGTGTGTTTTTTGGGGGAAAATATTCATCCATTTACACAGTATTCAAGAAAGTCTTTAAAGATAACCCCCTACAAAGGTGTTAGGGAACAACAAAATAAATTCCATTTCTAGTCAAATAGAAAACATATTTAATGATTTAATGAACACTCATAAATTAACGAGCTAACTTGTAAATAAAGTACTGGGAATCAAATACGTAAATATAACATTAAAAAGATGATTAAACATATACATATTTTCAAATAAAACTTACACTGAAGGAGCAAGTAATTTAAGATACTATTTTAATCTGGAATTTAATAATCTTATATTCCTATATATTCACAAGCCAGAAGTTTCATAAATTATTTGATTTCTATCTTGGTGAGAAATTGGGGGAGGACTTTATAATATATCTTTACTTATAATCGGCCAACATATTCTCATTCTAACCATGATGATGCTAATATCATGGTATAACTGTGTACCTATGTGATTTAGGAATTAGAAAAAGATAATCAAACTTTATGTATTTATAGTACAGACGTGACTGAGCGACTTCACTTTAACTTTTCGCTTTCCTGCATTGGAGAAGGAAATGGCAACCCACTCCAGTGTTCTTCCTGGAGAATCCCAGGGACGGAGGAGCCTGGTGGGCTGCAGTCTATGGGGTCACACAGAGTCGGACACGACTGAAGCGACTTAGCAGCAGTAGCAGCAGCAGCAGTACACATATTATCTCATGTATAAATATACACATATGCTGAATTTTTAACTTCTAAACCCCTTCTTTCATTCCTTCAGATTCTTTATAATAATTCTTTGGCATAAGTTTCCTGAGCAAGTCTGAAACTATGGCTGCTTTTGTTCACAAGGTACATATTAAAGATTTGATAATTAAATTCAGTTTGATTTGAGGTCAGCACAGTAGCATGGAGTGTATCTCAGAAGTAAGTCTATGACACAAAAGAAGACATAAACATTTCAGAGAGAGTGACCCTCTGAAAGTGAGCTACAGTGTATATTAGAAGAATCTGGATTAAAGATCCTAGATCACTTTTGAGTCAGTTAACTGGAGATGTCAAAACTCCCTTCAGGTGTTAATCCTCGATAACAGGATTGAATCTCTTGGTGATTCCTTTGCTGGTACTTAGTGCTGAGGCTAAGCTGTCACACAAAGGTCAAAAGACAGAGCACAGCCATATCACAGATTTCACAGCAGAGAGAAAGCACCTGACCTCAGTTGCTCCTGTTCCTTCTTCACATCCCCATCCCCTTTTCACAGTGTCATCAGTTCCTATTGTTGAGGAATGGTGTTATGCAAAGAGTACTAAGCTGAGAGTTAGGAGACCAGCGTTGAGCCTTGGTTTAACTGCTTGTGGTTTGTGTCTTTAGGAAGGCCTCTCTCCTGAGGTCCAAATGGAAATAGTTGTGCACATTTTATGAGTCATTGAGATTATCTACTTGGATTATCTAAGTATGAAGGTGCTTTATAAACACCAATGCAGTCTTTCCCAAAGTGCCACTGGTGGCATGTGAAGTTGTTTCAGGTGGAACATAGACCATTAAACATTTTTAATAGTGATATATTCATATAAATTTACATTAGAAAAATACAAAGACCTTATACCTATGTTTTCACATTATCTTAGAATAAGACTAGAAGTTATTTTTAAAGTGGTTTGAACAGTGCCTACTACATAACATGTCAAAAATATTTGTCAAATGAATAAATAATGAGTAAATAAGTATTTAAGGACAAATTTTAACTAAGTATTTGTACAGGTAACTTGTGACTTGAGCTGAAATCTTGGAAAATCAATAAGCAATAAGCAAATATGAGGTGTTTACTAGGTTTATTATCGAATATTTATTAAGTAGTAACTACTTTAATCTTTAAGCTGAAAAAGTCCTGCTAACTTAAGTTCAATATTTCAATATTTTTTCAAGTATGGGAATTAATGATAAATAATTTGGGGTAAAAAGTCAACTCACCTGTGACAGAAAGGATGAATTTAACAATACTTAAGAAAAAATTCATAAAGTGAACCACAGTTTTTTCAAATGGACTAAGCCAATTGACATTATCGCAGTTTTAGTCAGTAGCACTATCTGAGGGTTTTTTTCCCTTTCATCTTCACTTCATATAGAAGCATTTTTAAGTACTAGAGAACTGTACTACAGGACTAGAGTAAATCTATTCTAAATGTGACAACAAATTTTACATAGATCCATAATACATACAGAATTAAATGTTTTGAATAAACTTGTACTTTTAAGGATACACTGTTGAAGAGTTCATGTAACAGAAGCATGTATTTGCCTCATACTTGAGATTCCATTTGCTAGTAACCACATGACAACTATATTGACAAGCTCAAGAACTCCAGATTCAGTTATCTAGGAAGGGAGACAGGCCTCCTCCTTTTCCTCTTTAATCTTCCTCAGGGGGAAAAAAGCTTCACAGTATTCCACCGTTACTAAAGTTTACCTCAACTTTGTACTCAGTTTAGTCTTTTCCCTAATATTCATGTTTTTGGTTTTATCTAGTTTTTCCTTTTTATTATCTTTCAAATTTTGATCAGACACTGCCTTTGTCTGGATTTTATCTTGCTTATCACTTTCCAAAAAGCATTCTTCTTTTTCAAAAATATTCTGTTGCTGCAACCATTGACTGTCCCAGCCACCCCACCATTCAAAATGCAGCTCAAATATCATGGATATTGATTGGGTATAGAGAAAATAATTCATTTCCATAAATGGTTAAGAAAATATATATGGCAAAGGAAATATACAAAGAATACTTTCAACAGAGAATGACAGTACCAAAGAATACAAATAGCTAACACTGATAAGCCCAGAAAGAATATTCTTCAAAGTAAAAGTGTTTAAACATCACAGAAGGGCACACCTTCCAAATTTAGTTCCCAGGCTCAACTTCTTAGGTTATACATCTGCAGAATACCACTGTAAGCTGTCTCTGGTTTTACTCCATACCATCGAAACATGAGTGCATGTGATACTGAATGACAAGCAGAAAGTGTCCCGAAATAAATCCGGCATGAGTTTCAATAATGATGAGTTCTGTCTGTTTTGAGCAACACTCAGAAAGCTACTTTCATCTCCTCCTGCCAAATATAACCATGTGGAAAAAAAGTCAAAGAGTGAATCTAGAGAAGGAGCTTTGAAAAACTTCTTCATTTAACCAGGTGGTTTTTCTGGATAGAATTTTTCTAGATAATTAGGAATGTCTCTACCTGTCCAACAACAACAAACATTTCATTGAAAAGAAACATTTCGGTGCCAATACAGAAATAAATTCTTTCCTAAATTTGCCTCCAGTCAGAACACACACTGAATATAAGAACAATGAAATACGAAGACCAATGGGACAATGTTCGAAAAGTAAGAATTATCCACTCGGAAAAAAAAAGAATTTCATTTTTTTGATTATTATTTGAGTCAACACTTTTAGGCTAGATCAAAGATGGTAGATGATAATTACAAAATATGTTTTAGGAAAAAAAGAACATTTTTTTCTGCTTTAAAATAATTATTGAAATAAATACATAAAGATAAGCATCTCTCCCCACAGTTGCACAGGGTTAAAATGTCTGTACATTATAGTGTATAGGTGTAATGCCAGCAGAAGCCATTTTACTCTCCAAGAGTTCCTTAATACTGTGCCAGATCTGGCAGTACATTTCTCCAGCTCTGACTAAGCACTGAGGTCTTATTCTTGGCTGCTAAATCTGAAATTATAAAGGGTTCATGGTTCAGAGAGAAACCTGCACCACTTCTTTAGAAAAAGTATACATATCTTCTGGAATGTTATTACAAACTGATAGGCAAGGGGAAAATGTATTAGTAAGGAGATACCACTTCCTGAATGGTATTATATAAGGCACATTTTATCCTTCCAGTATTGTAACATAGCTTCAGTATTGGGACAATATTAAATAGGGGTAATTCAGCCCAACTTTTCACAGACTGTTAAAAATCTCTACTAATTAATACTGTTGAGTGTTTTGGTGGGTAGAGGAAGAATATCTGAGTATATAGTTTTTAGAAACAGTGAGGAGAGGGGGACTTTCAAGTTTATTCACCAAACTAAGTCCTTTAAAATCTTTCCAAGTAGAACTCCTGCCTAAAATGAATAGTTAACATTAATTTATAATCAAACACACCAATTTGTATGCAATGTCCTGAGATTCATAAAAAATAGTTATAAACTATTTCATTTATTAAATATGTTATTACTCTCCTTTAATCCCCAACTTGGTTAATAAGTCCTTTATTTATGGATAATTCATGGATAGGTATACAATTTTGAAGGTCAAATGACCACAATTTTGTAATGGTGGAATCCAAATTCATAAGGTTGTTTAATACAGAGAACAGAGAGGAGGAAGTTAATTTTTACTGAGCCTCTTTTGTGTATCATCTATTTATGGTGGTGGATGGTTCAGTCGCGAAGTTGTGTCCGGCTCTTTGCGACCGTATGTACTGTAGCCTGCCAGGCTCCTCTGTTCATGGGATTTTCCCAGGAAAGAATACTGGAGTGGGTTGCCATTTTCCTCTTCAGGGGATCCTCCTGACCCAGGAATCGAACCCAGGTTTCCTGTATTGCAGACAGATTCTTTACTGACTGAGCTACGAGGGAAGCCCCATCTATTTATAGTATTTCATTTAACATCATTCTGAGTAGGATTAATATTCCGACTTGAGGAGCTCTGGAAGTTAATACACCCACTCAGGACCATTTAGGTAACTGGTAGAGCTGTTTTTAAGCTCACATCAGAATGCCCGAAGCCCTTTCTCTCTAGTCTCCTCTGCTGTGTTCACACAGTATTTGATAGTTAGAAATCCTACCTCCTAGAAAGTAATCTTGGAAACTGCAGGATATTTCTAATGCACTATTAACAATTCTACTACATTTAACACCCCACTGAAGATTTAAAAAGGTCTTCTTAAATCATAAGCTGACCAAGTCATTTGCACTCATGACAAACAGTTAGCTAAAGTATCAGGTTATGGACAACTTGGAGATCTCAGTCCCTGCTCCATTCACAGCCCTGACCTATCAGTCCAGAGACATGAGAGGTGTCCAGCTTATTCTAAATTAGTTACCTGTAATCATAGTAATTATATTTTTTTCTAGTTTTTGTTGTTCAGTTGCTCAGTCGTGACTGATTCTTTGTGACCTGTGTTGGACTGCAGCATGCCAGGCTTTCCTGTCCTTCACTATGTCTCGGAGTTTGCTGAACCTCATGTCCATTGAGTTGGTGATGCCATCCAACCATCTCATCCTCTGTCGCCCCCCTTCTCCTCCTGCCCTCAATCTTTCCCAGATTTTTTCTTCTCTGCTTCTGAAAAGAATTTGAAGTGACTTGTTGAGAACAAAGATACTAACAAAAAATAAATGATAGGTTTGTGAGATATAGGGAGTGGGAGGAGATAATAAACCTGTTCTAAAATTTGAATTAACATAGATGCTATCTGGTAGGGTCTGACAGCATTGGATTAATTTACTCAGGTGAACATAGAAACACTAGTATGAAAAATGGAGAGGCTGAAAAGGTTTTAAATGATTATGTGTAAGAAAATTTTTCTGCAAACCGTTTCTTCTGAGATACTACAGAGAGAATTAATGGGGAAAATGGTCCACATTCCACATCAGCAAGATGGAATTAATAAGATTTTACTATAATAAACAAATTGTTCATGAAGTCGTCTCTTTCTCTCTTGACTTTATTAAAATGTCAGGCACTGCCACAGTATATGGAAGAAAACCTAATGTACTGCTTACCTTTTTAAAAGCAGAAGTCTGGTTATAAATGCACAAGGCTTTATGTATTTGACATTGTGAGAACTAAGAGGTTCAATGTAAATGAAATTTTCATCATAATTGGTTCACAGTTTTAAACCAATTTTAATGCAAAATATGTTTTACAGGAAATCTTTTCAGACAGATCATGCTTTGTCTTACACAGGTATTAACGACAGTTTAATATTTTCTAGATGAACCAGGATTACCAAGACATCAGGCAAAGGATATTTAGCTGAAGTCAGAGAGACCTGTTTTTGAAATTTCATCTTTTCTGGTGTTATAAACTGAGAACGGTGTTTGACTAGCTGGGCATCATTAATAAGGAAGACCTTCCTTTGTTTTGTGAACTATAGGAGAAAAAAAGGGGTTGTGAAGTAGCACTTTGCTTTTTTATGTGCAAAAGTGAGCTGTCCTGAAAAGACCAGAGATATTTTAAAATGTTAAGTGCCCTAGAGCTTTTAAGACTGATATACTTTGCTTTTTAATGACAGGTAAATATTTCATGTGTTATCATTAATATTTCATTATAAACTTTTAGTTTTTCACCTCTAAATGTATGCTTTCATTACTTTCTCTGATTTACTAAAAGTATTTTTAGTATATCTTTTTATCAAGATTTTGATATCAAAGTTGTAAGAATGCAAAATTACAGTGTCAGCCAATGGGTGAGGGGATATTTGAATTTACACAAACAATTTTATGCTCCCTGTTAGGAATTAATCTATTGTCAATAACAAGGAAAAAGGATCTGGATTTTGTGAAACACTTTTATTTTATAGTGACTGAAAACCAGCTGATTATTCAAATAAAGTAAAAAAAATGTTTCTTGGACTCTTAGATAATGATTTTTTTTTTTTAGGTGAATCTCCCTAAACATCAGTGAGGAGTTCAATCCCAGGAGTTTGCTAACACAGACTAAGCAGAGATTAGGATCATGGTTTAAAGTGAAATGTGTTAAAAGTGTGTGCCTTTATTCTCCTGAGGACATAAAAAGATATTTAGACAAGGCTTGTAGGACAGGAAGAATGTTTCCAGGGAAGGGAAGCCATAATCTTTTTGTTAGTTAAGCTATTTTTTTTTTTTTTGATAAAGTGGCACATAAAAAAGACTTGGTTTTATTTGCACAGATTATAAAACAGTTCAATGTCTGTATCTTGTATTTGTAGCAATTTCATTTATATAATAAAAGCCCAATTTTGCTGTTTCTAATTATTCCTTGAATAAACTGTCAAAAATATTTAAGTTTATCAACCCAAAGAATGTTTGTCTGGTCTTGGAGAGATTAGAGAGTAAAATGTTTTATGAATAGGAATGTGGAATTCATTTTCTTATCAAAGGTAGAAACACTATGCTGAAAGTGTATCCTGACAAGTATATATTAGGCATTATAAGCAATGGTTTTAAGGACCTCCCGGTCATTTGGAGAAAGACAATACTTTTATTGTGCTGGCAAAATGCTTTTGGTTTCCTTTGACATTAAACCTAAATGCCAGTGGAGGTTTGAGCAGAGTTGAAATAGCTTTATATAATATAATCTTTAAGAGAATAATATATACCTGTAAAAGGAATTTTTATTTCCTAAGGAGATGAAAAATTACATGTTTCTTCATCCTATGTAGGGAATGTGCATTATTTTCATCTCCTGCTCAGATACAAAATTTTCTATCTACTTTGCTGCATATTTCTTACCTAGTGAGTCAATTCTACCAATTGTGGGGAGGGGGAAAGCTCAGAAGACCCTTACTAATTTCTTCTAAATTGAATAGTAGTTTCATGGAGAAGTTTTCATTTAATTTATGTGATCAGATTGTGTTAAGTAGAACCAGACCTATGGGGTTAAACAGTTCCATATGTTTAAAAGACCCAGAACTTTTCCTGAAAGGAGACACCATTCTAAACTCAGATGTTACCTCCTGCTTCCAGAAATGGCTGCAATTCCACCCCAGTTTAACTTCTCCCCAATTTTGTGCATCACACATCAGCACATGGGAGAGTTCCAATCCCCAGGTGCTTTCTGTTGCCTGGGAGGACCCTTGCCACACTGCTGGGTTCCAACAACCGCCAGATTTTTCTGCCCCCATCATTGTTACTTGCCTTCATTCTCTGTATGAATGAAGAACTAGGCACATAGAAGGAAGAAAGGCCAAGTTAACCAAATTCTGGAAATCTGGCTCCTGGGTCAGAGCCATGCTGAACCCTAATGGGATCTACAAATGCTTTACAACTCACCCCTTGATGACATGACATTTTGGTGACTACAACCATCCCCTCTTCATTTTATGCTCCAGAAGTCTGTGAGACCTCAATGAGTCATGAAGAATCCAAAGTGATGATAACAGAAAATAAGAACTGACATCTGAACAAAGGTTAGTATTTGACAATGGATAAAGATTGGTATACCTTCCCTTCCTCGGGGCTTTGTTGACAAGAACTGTGAACGTCGTCTTCTCTGACTAATTTTCCAGGCCAGGAAGTCAGTCCTTTGATTTGGCCCCAGACCAAGTCGCCAACGTTGAACGTCCTTGGCCTATAAGGGATCAATTCATTTGAAGAGGGGGAGTCTGGGTTCCTTAGGTCATCTTCACTACTAATGCTTTTAGCGTCTGAAGGGCTAGGTACACACCCGTTAATGTTTTTGGCATTAAAGTCTCCATTGTAATGGATGTAGTCTTTGACCAGAGAACTCTCCAAACTATTGGAGGAGCTTGGAGATTGCTCCTCTAGGACAAGGTCTTGCTTTGTGGTGCTCAGCAGCTCTCCAAAGCCCCGACTCTGCCGAGATCTGTTCCCGTTAATGTGTGCGCATCTTTCCACAGTGTTCTCTAGTCTCTCTTTAAAACTCATCATAGTTCTTTTGTAGTTATTATACCTGAAATTCTCCTCCAAAATCTTATCCCCTTGACAGTTTCTTGGTGGTAACAGTATTGGGTGCTGTTCCCCAGACAGAAATGGCAGTGTAGAGACATTGTGGGCCTTTCGTGACAAGGACTATTGTGGATGTGGCCTGGATGATCTAAAAATTCCTCACACTTCCACCTGTTTTGCTCCCCTCCAGGGCTTTGCTCCCCATCCCACTGTTTTTTAGATGTGTGGCAACCCGCTGACTTGAAATATTCAAAGCCATCTCCTTCGCTGGAGTTCTTCCCGTGGTCCAGACTGCTGGGGAGCCGAGCCCCTCTCGCACTCCTCAGCCGCCCATCCTGATCCACATTGCCCATGTTTCGTCCATGAATGACTGCACTGACAGCACTGGGGAGACTTAATGGGTCACCAATGGACGCAGTGAAGGCACTCATGGCACTCAGAGCTGGAATGGGGCTGATCTGAGTTGTACTGTTGACAGCAGTGGTGATGACAACCTGCATTCCTTTGCTGGCTGCATCCACGACTGCTTTGTAAATAGCATCTACGGAAGCATCGCCTTGGCCCCCCACGATGAGGCCATCCTTCATCTGCTGACCTAGAGATGGGTCAATCCGTGACTGCAACTCACAAGAGGTGTCTTGGAAAGGTGGAAGTGTAGTGTTTGGATTTTCGGGAAGTGCTGTGAGCCCCGGCTGAGTGCTTATTCTTTTGTTTAGGAGAGCTGCATCTTCCTGCATTCTCACCTTAAAGAAATAGACAGGAAGTAGTGAGACAGAGAGAGAGAAAAAAAATTCAAGTCCTTAAAGAGAAAGACTGTAATTTTAAGATTTACCAGAAGACCAATGACTATAACAAGGAAGGCCATATAAAGAGAGAATAAGACTCAAAAATGAAATTAGAAGTCACTCTGTATAGAAAGACATGTCTTGATTATACTTGGGTACGTTTCTTTGATTGTAATCATATAACAGATTAAAAAAAAATCATATTACTAAACATTCTCTAGAAAAATTACAGTTGAGGTGGTTGGACACAAAAGGTTTCCAGGCGATGATTCCATGTTTTTAGTGTCATTACAGGTTTTCAACTTGGAATTCAAAGAGAGAAACAAGTCTGTCACCAGCATGCTCACATTAAAAAGGGAAACAGGTTTAAAAATGATCTCTAACTCAGATATTTCTACTGAATTAAGTGAAATATTGAACAAAAAAATACATATATATATATATATATATATACACCCCTTTCTTAACAATAAACTATTTCTGTTGAGTTGTGCTCAGTCATGTCTGACTCTTTGTGACCCCACAGAGTGTATCCTGCCAGGCTCCTTTGTCTACGGGATTTTCCAGGCAAGAATACTAGACTTGGTTACCACTTCCTACTCCAGAGGATCTTTCTGACCCAGGGATCGAACCCATGACCCTTGCATTTCCTGCATTGACAGGAAGATTCTTTACCACTAGTACCACCTGGGAAGTCCCCAAACTATTTCTGAGATGACACTGAATTTTTGAAGTCTTTAGATAGGGTAGTAACACCAGCTCTTCAACCTTACTGGGTCACTGCCTGAGGGACATTCCCATGCTGTCAACAGTGATAACCGTGACCTCGGAGGTGATGCTTCATTGGGAAGAGGTGATGGGAGGAAATGGCCAGTGAAGAGTATCAGTGCTCATCATGGTAATGATGAGTGCACTTTGAAAAAGTCCACAGGTTATTCTAGTTTCACCAACCCCAGCTAAGAATTGCTCTCCAGAACCTGATACTTTGGATTTCCCATCCTCCCACCCTCTGCTTCACTGACCCACGATCACTCACTTCCTGTCTTTACATCTTTTCATGCTAAACCAGAACCTGGGATCCATCAGCAACATAACTACTTTCCTGCCTTTCTCCCCTTATCTACATCTACCAGATAAAAATCCCAATCTTGGGTCAATTTAGCTCCCTGCCTTCTGTATCTATATGCACAGTGAGGATGCTGAGTATCTATCCATAGGAACTTATGGCTTCCAATCTCAGCTGGGGGTTTATATTCTCATCAATCCTATGATTCTCTGGTTAGGTATCACTCTCCGTCACAACTATTTAGATTTTATCCACTTCCTCAAGCCAGCTGCTATACTATTTCCCACATTACTGTTGTATTTGACCCTACTTAACAGAGACATTACTTTGCCAACAAAGGTCCGTCTAGTCAAGGCTATGGTTTTTCCAGTGGTCATGTACAGATGTGAGAGTTGGACTGTGAAGAAAGCTGAGCACCAAAGAATTAATGCTTTTGAACTGTGGTGTTGGAGAAGACTCTTGAGAGTCCCTTGGACTGCAAGGAGATCCAACCAGTCCACTCTAAAGGAGATCAGTCCTGGGTGTTCTTTGGAAGGACTGATGCTAAAGCTGAAACTCCAGTACTTTGACCCCCTCATGCGAAGACTTGACTCATTGGAAAAAGACTCTGATGCTGGGAGGGATTCGGGGCAGGAGGAAAAGGGGATGATAGAGGATGAGATGGCTGGATGGCATCACCGACTCGATGGACATGAGTTTGAATGAACTCCGGGAGTTGGTGATGGACAGGGAGGCCTGGCGTGCTGCGATTCATGGGGTCACAAAGAGTCGGACACGACTGAGCAACTGAACTGAACAGAGATAATCAAGTTTATAGGTTAGGAATTCTCATTATTCTTATACTTGGCTACTCCCTGCCTTCTGGCAGCACACTGTTCCCTGCAACAACGTGTCCCTGATCCTGTCCTGCTTCCCCGTGTAAGAGGCGCTCCCTCTGCTCTCTAAGAGTAAGTCCTCTGTTTATACTCCGGATACCAAGCCTTTCCTCAGGGATCTTGCCTCATCTATTACTCCTTCTCTTCTCTATGTTCAATCTCTTCTACTTTTTTTTTTGGTCTCTTTTCTTTAGCATTCAACTATACGCATGTCTTCCATATTTTATCAATAAGTTTGCCTTCAACTATGCCTGCCTTGGGGCACTATTTTCTTTCTTTTATGTTCTTTGTAGTTAGGTTTTAAAAAGTTTTTAAAAGAGTAATCCAAACTCTAATTTATTTTTCATTCTTCCATCCATTGCAATCTGGCTCCTGCTCCCACAGCTCTGCAAAAACTGCATTCTACCAAGCTGCTGATGTTCTAACTGTTAAATTTAATGGATCCCTTCAGGCTTCACCTACTTATTTACTCAGTGGCATGGTTGAGAGCTTATTCTTCCCTTTTAAATTATTTTATGAGTATTTTTTCATTGTCCAAAAGAGAAAACTTCCTTCATCACTTTCTACCCAAATCTATACTTTTGTATCCCACTCTGATTCCATTTCTTTCTCAAAAGTGATCAATGTTCGAATACATCCTCATAGACTTGTTTTTAATACCTTAAGTGTGCAGATGTACATCTAGTTTCCCTTCTTTCTTTCACACCTTCCTTTCCCCTTGCCTCACTTCTTTTTTTCTTATAAGTGGTATTATATTTTAGTACTGTTCTATAATACAACAGTGTTGGAGTTCTGTAATCTTGTGGACCTTTCTATATCAGATTATATAAACCTACTTAATCTTCGAAACTATTAGATAGATGAAGATAGCAAAACATACTCAATATTTAACTATTTTCCTACTGATGGTTGCTTAAGAGGGTAACATGATCAGTTTAAGAGGGTAACATGATCAATTTCTAATTTTTGACACCACAAATCAAATTGCAACAAAACATTCTGGATTGTGCCTTGATTTCTCCAAAATATAAAAGGTGAACTTGTGGGTCAAAGGACACACACATATATAGACACATATATATGTGTATATGTGTGTGTGTATAAAATTGATAAACTATCAATCACCTTCTAAAAGGACTATGTCAGCATATAATCAGACCAACAATAATATTGAAAGAATCCAGTTCCCCACTCCTCTGTTAGCAAAGAATATCATCTATCTGATGGACATAGTAATTTTGTAATTTGTATAATTCTGATTATTCATGTTTATTACTAATTATTATTTAATTTTCTGAAATGTCTGTTCATTTCTATTGCTCATTTTTCTAATTGATTCTTTTTTTCCCTAATTTGTAGGAGCTTTTAAAATATTATGAATGGCAATTACTTGCTATTATTATGCATGTATTAGGTTCGCCAAAAGTTCATTTCGATGTGGCCAATGAACAAACTTTCTGGCCAACCAGTAACTTCTGCCAGGTTGCCACCTGCCTTCAACTTTGTTTAGAATATCTTTAATCGTACAGATTTAAAGTTTTATGTATTCAACTCTGTTACCTCTTTTCTTTTTGACTCCCTGGTTTTGTGCCTTGCTGAAAGAGCCTTTTCTACCCTAAGATTATTTTAAAATCTTCGGTATTTTCTTCATGTATTTATTTAATGTTCCTCTCTCCATCCAGCTCCTTAATCTATCAGGAATTTATTTGTTTTTAGAACTAAAAGAAGACCAAGTGGTTGAAGCCAGGGAGAGAGTGGTGTGAGCTGGTGCTGGAGAGTGAGGCAGGGTAAACACGTTAGTTCAGTTCAGTTCAGTTCAGTCCCTCAGTCATGTCCGACTCTTTGCAACCCCATGAATCGCAGCAGGCCAGGCCTCCCTGTCCATCACCAACCCCTGGAGTTCACTCAGGCTCAACGTCCATCAAGTCAGAGATGCCATCCAGCCATCTCATCCTTTGTCGACCCCTTCTCCTCCTGACCCCAATCCCTCCCAGCATCAGAGTCTTTTCCAATGAGTTAACTCTTCGAAGTGGTTAAGGACGTGGATTTTAATCATGGGAGCAATGTTGTTGTTTAGCTGCTAAGTTGTAGCCAACTCTTTTTGCCACCCCATGGACTATAGCCCACCAGGCTCCTCTGTCCATGGGATTTCCTGCAAGAATACAGGAGTGGGTTGCCATTTCCTTTTCCAGGGTATCTTGTTGACCCAGGGATGGAACCCTAGTCTCCTGAATTGGTAGGTGGATTTTTTACCACTGAGTCACCAGGGAAGCCCTGGGAACAATGGGAAACCACAAAAGAGTTTAAGAGGGTAACATGATCAGTTTTTCATAACAACTTCTAAAGGACTACTGAGATGCTTCAGACAAAATAAAATGCTTCAAACAAAAACATTGAAACGTTAACAACATTCATTACCGAGGAATAACAGTAAGTAGAGATGAAAAGGTACATAATCACCTTCTTTTGTCTGTTTCTTCCAATTTACAAAACAAGTAGTAAACATTGTTTTCTACTAAAGTAACCCAGGAAAGGAGAGTACCTGGAAGTTCTGAAAGAGACAAGCCATGGGATTATTGTTAGCTGGGCAAGGAATTGTGGACTGTCCTTGAAATGCCTGGAGATTCTGGTACCCCTGAAGAAGCTGCTGCTGCTGCTGATTTGGAGGAAACATCTGATTGTTGTTTAACAGCGACTGTAGATGAGTCAGTTGATGGTTATTCAAAGTACTGTTTATTGAGGGCATGTCACCTATAGTATGAAAAATATAAAACATAAGTCAATGTGATTCTTTGGAGGTCTTATGCCTATCTTTCTTGAGGATTTCTAAAAAAACTAAAAACTAGACTTACATGGTAACTCTTTTCTCTTTTTCTCCTCAAATTCTTACTAAGTGGTAAGAAAGACTAATTTTATTATTTATCTTTCATAATTAGTGTCTTAATTCCATATCATGGAGAGACTAGTTAGTCTTTGGTATCCATTAGCCAATCCATATATATTGATCTTCAGTGTCATAGAATTCCTTGAAGCCATTTTTGTTAAAGCAACCACAATTAGAGGTTAAAATTAACCCTAAATGCTTTAGCAATCATAAGATAGTTAAAATATGTGGGCCTGACCAGGCCTGTTTACAAAACTTAGTTCTCAAGCCATAATAATAACTACCACCAAATCAAATTAAATTTGGTTTAGAAATATGTATTAATATGTATTTTGTCTTTGTTTTAATATATATATATATATCTATTTTACATAAAATATGTATTCGGTATTTTGGTTACCTAAAATTAAAATTGTAAAAAAAACTATTAATATAGAAAAATTCATTGTCATAGTTATAAATAATAAATGTTATATAATCAGATAGGATAGTTAATACCAAAGTTACATTTGAAGTTCAAAATTAACTTGTTTTGAAATTACATTGACCTTATTTTGAGGATAATGTCAAAGAAATTGTCCTATGACTTGAGATCTGTAGTGCTTTTTAGCTTCTTTTCTACACTATTTGATTGCCAAACAGGACTGATTAAACTATTTTATAAAAGTGCTTATGAAAACTAGAAACATATTATTCTTTTAGCTATTGAAGATGCCCTTGACAATATCATGTACATTTGCCTATGTTTCCAGACTTTATGGGCACCATCTCTATACTACAATTACCTGCATCAAACAGCTGAATATACTTGACATGATTTTATTAATTTTTTGAGATAAGATAATCTACATAAAGGATTTTGTTTTTAAGCCACAAAGTTCTAAAGAATAATACTGTTTGAGAAAACCGAGCAGGAGCTATTTGTTTCCTTGAACTCGGGCAAGCATTAACTTTGAATGTTTTTATGTCTTGTTTCTTATTTTGCTGGATAAGCATTTAGTTTCATTAATTTAGGGATCACCTGGAAAAGCACTTCCTCAAACTGTTTTCATCCACAGTGCAGCTGCTCATACTAACCCTGTGATGCCACATCAACTAAAATTCAAATAAATGTTATTTTTAAGGTGTACCTGTGGTTTAATTATTTGAAAAATAAGACACTACTTGGCTTAAGAGAATGATGAGTAGGTTAGGTTTAGGTGGCATCAGAATTAGAAGAGAAGGCAGATTAAAATGACATTTAGTATTTCTAGAATAGGGGAAAAGGAAAAAGTCATTTTCATGTTTGTATAACTATGGTTGTGTGTGGGTGTTATTATATTTAGTTCTTCCTTAAGCAAGCTGTGACATAACAAAAACATTTTTAAAAATAGTGTGACAAAATGGAGGGTTTTTTTTTAAAAGGAGAAAATAGAATTAGAAAAACGTTTCTTTTGTAAAAATTTGTGAAAAAATTTAACTTACCAAGCAGACCTGTCCCCAGTAGAGGGTTAAGTAGCTGTGGCACCACAGAGTTACTGTTGAGTTTAGCTGGACCAGGTGTATTCCCAGCATTATTAGATATATTCAGCAATGTTTCTGCCATTGACACCACTGCTGTCCCACCAAGTGTTGAGACAGTCAGTGCTGCCACTGCTGATGATGTAGGGTTGTGGTAGTGGTTGCCTGGGAAGAAGTTGCTATGGAAACCTCTGGATGATTAGTGGTGTTGGCCGATGCCGAGTTCAGGACACCTCCCAACAGCTGGGGATTCAAGGCCATTAATCCTGAGGCCCCAGTGACAGCTGGGAGGAAGAGGGGGTTAAAAGTAGTGTCACTGCCTGCAAAGCTTGGTAAAGGGTTCCCCAGGGGATTGGTTAAAAGGGTCTCAGCTCGGCTGTTCTCTGACTGATTGCTTGGCAAATGGTCTGGTGGGGCTGTCATCTGTGTTAATGAGGGTAAGGGGGTATTTTGCTGTTGCAAAAGATCTGAGATGGCCAGATTGAAAGATGGCAGGGGAAGCATGGCAGCTGTGTGGGCTTGGTTCTGAAGCAGGGCTGCTAAGAGTTGAAAGTGAACAGGCTGCAATACCTGCCCATCCATGTCACCGGAGAGAAAAGCTAAAGCAGCGTTTACATTCGGGTTGAGAAAACCTAAAGGGTGGAGGTTGATCTCAGACTTGCCTTCTCCTGCTGAAGGCTGGAGGATATTTAATAGATTCTGGTTTAGGAGATGCTGTTGATTCACTGGCAAAGAGATAGGTAGAGAACTGAGGAGGCTGGGGTTCAAGGGGTGTGGAAGATGGTTGTTTGAAGTGCTGTTGGATGGAAAATGAAGTGCGTGCTCCTGGCCAACAAAAGGAAAATCACTCCCAATGGGCAGCTGACTCTGCAGTGGGTTTCCAGCTGCGGTGGTGACTATGACGCCGTCTTGAAGAACAGATGTTGTCTTTGTGATGGCAGGGTGGTTGATGCCAGCTATGGCTATGGAGGAGGATGGTCCTGAACCGCCTGAAAGAAAGGGGAAAAAACCCACTTATTAATTACGGAGGTTAAGGAAGACTTCTCCATAAAAATACATTGAGATACATTTTGATGAATATATTACATGCCATCTTTGTAGAGGCTAACCAGATTAACTGTAATTAGAGATGATCTGACACGTTAATGAAACAAGTTCAACTTCATACTCTTAACCTACTTTGAACATAAATATGCTGGAGAAGTTTAGCACTTTAAGAAATAGCTGTTCAAACTCTCAAATATCTTGTTTTTCATAGCCGGACAAAGTGAAAATGGGGGAAGCTGTGTTGTAGTCCATTCATTTGGTTAGAAAAAAGTAACAAGGCCTCATTTTTTCAAAATATATTTTTACATTAAAAATTTTTTTTGGTCTTTATTACTAGTCTTTGGTCTTTATATTACTTGTATTTTCTTTTAAGGGAAAAAACAAATAGAATATGCATGAGAATACAAAACAGAAAATAAAAAGTACCTATGTAGATATAACTATTAATATTTTAGTGTATAGTTTTCCAGGCTTTTCCACCTGTATGTACACATTACATATGCAGACACATACACACACACACACATATATATGTTACACATATTTTTAACAAATACAGAATCATATTGTTTTGTAACTTTTCATTTGTCAATACATTGTTACTATTCTTTCATGTTAACTATAGATCTGTTTTACTAGTATCCATGTATGGATATACCATAATTTATTCAATCCACAGTTGTGGATATTTTGATAGTTTACAATCTTTTACTATTTTAAGCAACACTATGATAAACATTCTTATTTACTCATCTTTGCTAATACACTCAATTGTTTTCTAAGGAAAAATTCTTAAAAGTAGGGTTCCAGGGACAAAAGGTTTATATATTTTTTAAAGCTCTGGATACACGTTGTCAGACTGCCCTCCAGTGTAGCTGATCAATATGCATTCCATTTATATTTCTATAAACAATGGAGGTAGTACTCATTTTTCTCACCAACACTGTATTTTATCATTATTTTTAAATCTGTCATTCTAATAGCAAAAAATACTTTATATTCATGATTCCTTAAAAAGACCAGTCTTCATCCAAATAGTATTCTTAATTGTGAAAATCTTATGTATGCTAAAGATGAAAATTCAAGGAATTTAATAATAAAATTAGAGTTGTGTATCATAATTATTTTAGTTGTTACCAATCCAGCTGCACAAAACAAACAAGCCAACAAATCAACCAATGTCTGGGTCCTAACCAAGATCAGTAAAGAACTCATCTCTTGGGGTACAGCCTGGGCAGCAGTATTCTTTGAAATCACCCCTGGTGACCCACATGTACAAGGGGGGTGTGGGGAGGGTGAGAATCACATTCTATTGAAAAGGAACCTACAAGCATCTTTTGGAAAATGTCTTACCCTAAAGAAATGCATTGTTTTATAATAATATATATATTTATGAAATATTATTATAAGCACATATATTTATTAAAGTATTAAACATGTACATGTCATAATGAACAATACAGTGTTACTGAAAATCTAAAATAATTCAAACATTTTACTGCTGTGCTATGCCATCACAACAAACTTCATATATGACTATGTTACCACTGAGGCCTTGTCCAAATACACAGAAATGTTTCCGTAGTTGTAATAGAAGTACAAATATAATGATATATTTTTCTTCTACCAGAATAACACAGGGTTTTTCCTTTTTGAAATATAGATTCTATATGAATACTTTTAACCATGCAGCATATGGACTGATCATATTTATTGAACTACCTGATAAAGTTTGGCATTCATATTTTGATTTTTTCATTATTATATACCACATGGGGATGGATAGCTTCCTGTATATGAAAGTTTCCTACTTTTGAATTTTTCTAAGGAAATGCACTGGCATGATCATTGTGAGCATCAAAGAAAGGTAAGTGAAAGGCTTGCAACATGTAAAAGTATACAAATAAAAGGAGCTATCATTGTCATCATTATTGACATTAGTAGCTAAAGTTAGTTGTGATGATGTGGTAACAGCAGGAAGTATAAAATCAGCATATCCAACACAAATATCTCTATAGCATGACTTTGCAAGTCTTCTAGCTGTTGTGGTCTACTTATTTTTTTAAAGCTCTCACTGTTGCATTTAAATGAGATAAGATGCTGAGGGAGGCATAGGGTATACAAATCTTTAAACATTAATTCAGATCTATGATAAAAAACAGTAACCCTTAAACATTTCAGTGCTCCTTAAATCTTGCTGCCATTTCCATAAATAGGTACTTTGCTTTATTTGCATTTGGAAACCACTTTTTTGAATAAGCTAATAAAAACTCTTATTTACTAGTAATCACTGTCTATGGCTTTTCCCCCTATCTGCTAAATAATTATGACATATTTAAATATACAGATCACCATTCCTCTAATCACAGTTAAGAGTACATTTCTGAAATAGTCTAGTGTGTACACAAGGCTTTGTAGATGAAGGATTTCCTTAGAGGTTATTACTCTTTTATCTTTATTTTGTGAAACAGAAACATCCAATTTGAGGATTTATGAAAGCAGTCATTTGGGGACATTATTCTAAGAGTTCTCCATCTAAATATTCTTGAGGAATTACAATAAAGAAAATAGTTATTCTGGGTATATTTTTACATTACAAACAAGAAGGTGGTGAGTATCACAAGCTTCTTAAGGGTAATATGTGGATCAAGGCATGTTTTTTATTTTCCCTAGTTTTCAACACACCAATTCAACAATCAAGCATACTCTGCTGAACAAAAGGATAAAAATGATGATACAGAGAAACAACAATAACACAACACCCTGCCTATTCTTTCAGGAAAGCAGAATTTAGACAATGTGATAAACACACAGATCTACCTGTCTCAAATAAACATTTACTTAGAGCTTATTATGAACCAGGAAATTTTAAAGCTCTTTTCATAAAGTTAGTATAACTACAAGACAATATGCTAGGAACTATAGCAGGTATATAACAAGGGGACAATTGTAAAACTGAAGGTGTTGGGAAAAACTTAAGCAAGTGGTAACCTTTGATCTGGTGAGAGTGGAAAAGGAGAGAGAATGGGCTTCTAAGTGGAAGCAAAATAATTTTAAAAATAGACAAGGAAATAATAAAGTGTACGGAGGGTAATAAGAATCCTATGTATCCTCATAACAAAGAAATATGACTGAAAATATTGTAAGCTGCTTTTCTACCCCAGCCCTCCCAACCCTGGTTAAACCTGTGCCTTAGACAAGCAGTGAAGGTATTTAAAGTCATCTTTCTAAACCATTAAAGGCAGGGATTACTTATTTCCCTCTGTATTTCTAAGACCTAAGAGTCTCTAACACGTGGTTGGCATTCAAAAAATGTTGGTTGAATCAATCTATTAAGATTGTAAAACATGCATTCAACTTCTAGAAATCAGATCACTTGCTCTCTGTGTGTGGCAAGTGTGTATGTGGAGGAGAGAATACCACCCATTTGTAGAGAAAGTGAAAACTGACTCTTGTGTATTGTGACTCTTGTATTGTGAAAACTGACTCTCTTATCTCCTGGTCCAGTGCCAGGAGATAAAGGCTGCTGGAAAGGAGATGGTTGGAAGATGTCAAGTTACTTTAGAAGACTCCCAGGTATGCTGGAGAGTTAAAATAATCTTACAGAGGAAGAGGTCCATCCCAAAGTACTCTGAATTCTTATAGTCACTCATTATTGCTTGGGGTCACTGAAAGAGGATCCCGTCAATTTTTACAGCTGTTAAGAAAACTGGAAATTGCTTATTTTGAAACCACTTAATCCTGAATAGGCATTCTCTGGTGAACTTACATCTCTGCAAAAAAAACTATCATCTGTTCAAGCATGTGGGGAAAAATGTTTTCTTAAAGTTGATTTTTTTTCGGTGGGAGCAGCTGTTTTGTGCTTAATCTAATGCAGGAGATAGTTTTTTTTTTTTGTTGTTTGTTTTGTTTTGAGTTTTTTAAAAAGCAAACTATTCACTGAACATTTAGCAGTTAAATAACTAAAAGGCAGCTGGGAGCCTGGAACAAGTTAGCAAGCTGGAGAAGTCCTTTCATTGGAAAGAATTTTTATTTCACACCAGCCGGCGGCACCACAAACTGGCATAACTTTTTCTCATTGTTTCTGTTACTTTTAAAGGAGTAAGAAATTAAGACTGGAAAGCTACCCAAACAAACATCCCTGGTGTGAGATCATATTCCTAGACACCCAATCAGAGATTGAGATAGTCTAGTACAATTAGGAAACAACGTGGGAGTTCTTCCTGTGGGGCAGATTTTCAGATGTAAACTGTATTCTTCACACACACATATAATTTATAATGTATGTGTGTCTGCGTATGAGTGTATATACAGAAATAGCACCAGTAATTTCTTTTTAGGAGTTTTTAAAGGATATTTTTCCTATTACTAAATTTTATTCTTGAGATGTTGCATCTCATTAAAAAAAATTGCTTTTCAAAAGAAAAGTAGTGTCTACCTCTTTAGATTTTTTTTCTTCTTTGTCACTAATACTCTGAGAAAAGTCATTGTTCATATTAGGCTAAACTCTTTCAATAGTTGGCCCTTAAGTATTAATACTGTTGCACATTTCTTTGTATGTGCACAGAGAGGGCATAAGGCTCATTCCAATTGACCAACAGGTGTTTTTAAAATATCATTATAGTGAGAATTTGCTGTATGACTCAAGGAACTCCAACTGGGGCTCTGTGACAACCTAGAGGGGTGGGAAGGGGTGGGAAGTGGGAGGGAGGTTCAAGAGGGATGGGACCAATGTACCTATGGCTGACTCATGTTGATGTATGGCAGAAACCAAGACAATATTGTAAAGCAATTATCTTTCAATTAAAAATAATTAAAAAATGCCATAACACCAGTTAGGCCTATAGTCCCAATTCTGATAAACAGAACTTCATGCTATAAAACTTTTTCTAAATTGATAAGACCAAATACTGATTTTTAGCCACAAAATTCAAGAACCTAAGAAATAAATCATATAGAAGGTACTCCTTCACTATCTGACCTTTACCATTTGCTTTGGCAAGTGTATTTCAACTGCAAACAGAATCAATGATAATCCTTAATAAAAATGAATGCTTCTAAAGACAGAAAATATCATGCCCTAGTGAGTCTAGTAAATATACTTTTCAATCCCATGAAAATAGAAACAAATTCTATTTAAAGGATTGATTTAAAAAATTGAAAGATAACTTTTATGAGCAGTCTAGATCTTCCAACATTAGTTTCCCAAGCCTTAGTAATGACATGGTAACAGTATTTACAAAGATATACCAATCTCTGTCTTGTACCTTGGATGTTGATATAAATGCCCAGCATTCCTCTACCAGAAGTAGGCAGGAAGCCCTAGGAACTAATGTCTATTTGTTCTTCACCGAAAACCAAAACAACTTAGGAGAAAGAGGCGGGAGGGATCGGTGGCAGTATCTGAGAAAATACTCTCTACCGTCAATAGGGCCAACCTCTTAGGGAAGACCAGTGGAAGGAAGGAATGTAGCCTGTACCTTGGAGTATGAGGTCAGAGTGATGATGACTGGATCAAGGAGGCCATTCTTATAGGGTCAGACAAAATTGTGTGTTTTATTACTGATCATTTCTGCTTCCTTTATTAACACATAGGATTACTCTAAAAGCTGTTGAAATTAAAAAAAAAAAAAAGCTTGAGATTTTTCAGTTTCTCAAGTAACAATGGTTTTTCGTTTTGTAAATGTTTTTAATCACATTTTTCTTAATAGTTATTGTAAGGAAACAAATGCTGAGAAGAGATTAATTTTCTTGGTTGGTAGGATTCTGTTTTCTCTGTATGTTAGAATCACAGTTAATATGCTCCAACTATCAATATTCGAACTGGGAGTTTACCCTATTTTGTTTAATGAACAGAGCAAGTAGTTTCTAGGTTATTAATAGTTAACTTTGTGTCCTTCCATTGTATACTATTTTATCTTCAGCGCTAAGCAGTGCTAGATAACATACTAGATGCTCAATAAATGCTTATTTAACTACCTCATGAATATTTTAAGACAGTGTTTAGAGCTATTTAAAGGCTGTAAAATCAATTTTGTATACCCTCAATTAGTACATTTTGATAAATAGTAAAGAAAAAAAAGTACAATGCATAGCCATGATATTATTTTGTCTGATTCTGTTAACTTATACATGTGAATGCTGGGGCATGCTCTGTTAGTGGGTGATGAAATAATTTCAGTGGATCATGACTGTCATAAATATATGAAATAGGATAAGATAGGATGAAATAGAATGGCAGAGTGCATCACATGAGTGTTTTTTCAGGAAAATTTTGTTGTACATTAAAAACTTCTGTTTGGCGAAATGGAATCCAAGTTAATTTCTTGTTAGAAAGAAATTAGATGTTAAAAAAAAAAGTTTGAAAAACACTGCTTTAGGAGGCCTCTCAGTTGCTCAGCTCTGTGGGGGATGATCTATGGAGCTGTGTTTCAGGAGGCATACTTATCAGACTCTAGTGTGGCAGGTATCCCTGTGGAGTTATGCAGTCCAGGAGCCCTGCTCTAGGGCATCTGTGATAACTACTACTCTCTCCTATACGTACCCATGGGTCTTGGAGAGAGATTCTGAATTTAGCTCCTACCCCTGGAGTATCTTGGCAACATCTGCAGACTTCTGTCTAGTTCCATTCTAAATCTATAAAATGGTGAGTTGTTACTTTGACTTTGCCAGAAGTATAACTCTTAGAAAATAACTTTTACTCTACTCTTTCCTTCATTAGCATTAATGTTGTTTGACAGAAGTTCCTAGAAGGTAGAAGTTTATGATTTATTTAGTACTACATGCACATGGAAATGAAATCTGTTTTGATGACACTGTAGGAATTATGTTTCAGCATTATTTTTAATGAGATCTTGGCAGAGTTAACTTTACTGCCTAGAATTTGGGTACTTTTAGAGGCTACTTCAATGTTTTTTAGACCACTTGATTTTAGTAAATAAAGCTTAGGCATCTCCTTGAGATCTTAAGGATTTATAGTGGTTTTATAAGTGAGCTTAGTGTATTGCAATAGAATAAAATTCTCCCAATTTGCACACTGGGATGATTTATTTCTTGAAAGGTACAAAATAGATCATTGAATCAGCAAACATATCACACCACTATGAGTTCTGTTATCACTTTTGATTACATAGACTCGATGTCTAAATTCAAACATATTTTAATTCCTTTTTTTGTACACGAGGAAACATTAAACCTGGATTATGTAAACAAAGCAAGTGGTGTAACCCTGATATTAGGAAACCTTCTTAAACAGCAAGACATTGTCTGTTGTAAAATATCTTACAGCAAAGAAGAAATGGCTCATTTTGCAAAAATTTATCTAAAAGAATAGACATAGATTGTTATCACATAATCAAGAATTTAATATAGTTTTGGTATTTGGTTAAAAAACAAGAGCAAAGGGCAACTTTCAACCTAGAAGTCTGTGCATCAATCAGATGAGGAATCTAGGCATTTAAAAACTTGGGTGGAAATACTTTCAATAGCAACTATTGTTAATTCAGTCACAGCCTTAAAGCAATCTTTGCCTTTTTTCTTTGTATATAAGTCTACATTAGATAAGAGGCTTACTTCCCTTCAAATGTCCCATATCCTGAGAGAGCTAACATGTACAATAATCCATCCTGGAGTATTTTTATCCCATAACCTTTTTGCAACTATAACCTCAAATGAAGGGAATGACAAGTTTCCCTTTCTTTACTGGGATGTTCTAAGAATAAATAAATACAGAGAACAAAAAGCCAAGCTTATGTATGAAGTATCCTTTTGTGGTCTCTAAGTTTCTTATACCTACCAGTTCAGAGGCTGCACTGAGTTTCAATCAAATGTATTTTGTGCTGAAAAAACACTTTCTTTTCCAGAGTTAAAAAAATATATATGAATATTCATGAGCATATATTTATTCACAGGTTTATTTATATTCTTGTTAGTCGATGTATATCTTTAAGAGTTAAGGCAAAGAAATGGTTGAATTATTTACTCTTTTGGTACAAACTCATATTCTGCCCCTTCATAGGACTTTATTTTCATGTGTTTAGAAGGGCTGATTAAATGTTTAGTACCAAAAAATGGGAATATAAAAGGCATTTTAAAGTGAAAAAGTGTATTTAATGACTATCATTTGGAGGAAGGCAAGCTAAATTTATTATGTTGGTTAGCAGAATAGTCTAAATCTTTTTGCTTCTTTGAAAATTGTGAAAACCCACAGGGCCATGAAAGGCTGGGTCCTCTGCAAAGGCCCCAGTTACTGGCATGTGTTTTTGTTCTGTGGTAAACAGGTGGGCAGCGGTCAGAGGCTGAGGAGGCATGGCCCTGATGAAATCTGCCCATCAGGGCACTTGGTTTTGAATTCTTCCCTAGACCAAACAATAGGACACATGCTGGAACCACTTAAATGTTAAAATTCAACCAACTTCATAAGCTGAAAATTGCTTTAAATGTATATACGACTGATGGATTTCATAACATACCTGCATTCAGCAGTTTGATTGGACTGAGACTGAGGAACTGATTGGGTTTGGTTGCCAGATCCAACAGAACTTTGTTTTACAACTTGAGGAATGTTACCAAGTATCCTACTGGTTGTTTTCTAAATCTGTTACATGGAAATATTAAACTTGACTTGTAATTTCATAGCCAAAATGTTAATAGAAACCTGTAAACTTTGCAATGCAAAGTGTTCAGAGAGCTTTAGTGGAAAGGCAATTTTAAAACGCCAAACAGAATTAATAAAACCTATCTTCTAAGTGTTAGAAGTGTTTTCTAAGCATTTCATATCTTTTATCTGAATTTTTTTACATTCTTTGCCTTCAATTCTCATATATGAGTTATAATACATTTTAAATATGGACTGGTATTCACATATAGGCCTAGAATATGAATATTTGGGGTTTTTATAATAAAAACCTCTCTATAAAAGAAGTTCTTGAAAATAAATAACCTATCAAGTTAAATGTTTTCAGAGTGATTTCTGGTCTTCAATGAAGTCTTAATGTAACATTTTTGAGCTGCTGCTTAGGAGAGTGGAAAAAAGGCACTTGGGGTGAGCAGGAGGTATTTGAGCTCTGTTCAGGCTCCAATGACCACAAGGAAGACTTGGGCCATGTCACCTGCAGGTGTCTCTCACCCGAACTGTGCTATCAAAACTGGAGTGACAGGGCTGGCATGGGCACAGCTGTCTCCTACAAAGGCCTACTGGCACATCACCCACTAGGAAACCCATTCTTATCTGAGTGAGGCAATACAAGATCATTTACATAAAGGTTACCAAGTGTAATTCACAAATGAGGGGTAGTTCTTTTGATATTGTGGACATTTTACTGCATTGACACAAACATCCTAGTTATTGTATACTAGGATATCAGAGTCCAGAGAGAGAAGGCAAAATAAGTGACTTTGGTCTAAAAGTGCATCAAAAATTTACAAACATGGTTTCTAACATGCATTGATGTGCTTCAATTCACTGTCTTTTGGATATTTTTAAAGATTCGAAAGGGAAAACAGTATTTTTGACAACTAGATGCTTCCAATGAAGAACTTATGCAGCTGGGAAGAAAATGGATTTTAGGATCAGATGAACCTGAATTCAAATTCTTATTCAATTATGTATGACTTTGGATACTCAAGTTCTCTGAGGCTCAATTTACCCATCTGTAAAATGAGAACAAGAACACCTTATACTTTGGAAGACTGTACAAATTAGAAATAATACAGGTAAGTCACCTAGTACCTCACAGGTACTCAAGGATAACTAAAAGCAACATTTTAAGAATGTTTTCTTCTAATGTCTTCCTAGTATGCTAGGAATACTTAGCAAAACTTGAAGGGAGAGTTATGTCTGTCATCAGCTGTCTCACTGTAAATGCCACCTCTGGTGTTTATTTGATGGATGCTAAGCAATTATCACGACAGTACATTCAGCTGACACAGTTCACTGTGTCTCTAAAAAAAATGATATTAGAGACCTCTTCAATAAATCAGCTCATCAAAAGAGCTACATTAGTAAATCTACCCCTTTTTATTACCAGCTGCACATTAGATCTATGTAATTAGTATTTAATTTTATTAAGTTTAATACTTTAAAAAATTCTAACTGACCTAGATTTTTATCAAGCATCTGTTTTCTGTTATCTTACACATGATTGGTCACATCCACATCATTATTAGACATTTATTCTCATCCCTTTTAGCTATTTATATGCTAACACTTTCCTTATATTAATAAATTTTCAACATATGTGTTTCAACAATCCCAGCACTGGCAATCCAGATCTGATGTTTTACAGAAAGGCATGGAACAAGAAAATACATGTCTAAGACTATATAAAATAAGTCTAAACTTACAATCAGAAGAAACAAGAACATAAATAAATGTCGGTCTTTTCCATTATAGATAAATTAAAATACATCATTAATAAAATACGTACACTTTGCAATATGAACTTAGACCTGAAACAAAGTAAGTTGAGGTAAGGGGTATTAAAATTTAAAAATATAATACAATGAGACAAACAATGTCTCATCCAAATGATTGAAGGTATGCTTAATAAATATAGTGTATTTTTAAATAGTTACTGACTTTATGTAACTTTAATCTGCTAAATGCATAAGATTAAATTTTCATTTATTTGAGATTATCTATAAAGAAATACAAGTCACTGAGAAGCTGGAAGCCCCTTTGGAATAAGTATCCTGTTAAACACATAAACAATAGCTTCATGAGATTTCTTAGACTATCAAGAAGGCACTAATCATTTCAATTATCTTTTTTACCTTATATTCTTTTTAACACAAGAGGTCAATGAACAGTTCTTCATTAAATACTGACATCAAACATAACACATAACAGAAGTTGTGGAGAATGGCAGGTATAAGTAGTGACACCAGGAAGGAAACTTGATTTTACTATCAACAACAAAGACATGTAGGTCATAATGCCTTTCTAGCATGGTGATATAACAGTCTATATATAATCACACAATAGCTTACTATTAAAAGCCTCAGCAGTTTTCTCACTTCCAGTAGCAATCTGGTTTTAAAAGTCCACTGTTTTCATATCTGAGTAATACTGTCTCTATATTCATTTTTTATTTCCACCTTGTCATTTCCCACCAATCTCTCAAATCATTATTGTTGGATTCTGGGTATTTCTAATATTCTTATGGTCAAATTTTCAGATGTCTCCATGAATTTATCTCGGTAGTGCTTCTTTAAATTTTTTTTCATAGCAATTTCTGAGGACTCTACTGAACAAAATACAGTTCTTTCTAATGTGTCTACTTTCAAATAAATCTGTCTCCATTAATAGCAGACAATGAGATACAATAATGTCAATAGTAAAAATAATGGTTTAGTTCTACAAGAAACTGCAAAATAATTTCAAGATCAAAAATTCTGGAAATCAGGTTTTCAAGCCTTTTTTATTAGAAAACTTAAATTATTACCTTTTTAAAAAAGGAAGTAGCCAATATCCATTTTTGAATTTTTTCAAACAAATAGTAATAAGGGATAGCAAACTAGGATAAGAAAACACATTAGAAGACAGCTTTCTACTTCATACAACTTCTAGTTAACTCTTCCTATTCATTCACCTATTTCTGGTCAGCAGCAAGAACAAAAAAAAAATCCATTTATTTTTGCCTCTTTTTTGGATTTTCCAAGGTGAGCTTCATTTACCTGAATACAAACACAAGCTAGGGGAAACGGCTTTTATATTGGCATTGACCAAGTACATGTCTCACGAAACAGGAAATCCTGCCTTCTATGGCTTCTTTCGTAGTTTAGAGTCCAATGGTTATTGAACCAACTGAAAGTCGAATGAAATTCAAAACGACAGATTGACAACGAATAACGGAGACACATGGAATCCTCTTGGTTGTTATTTTTTTTCTAAGAGACAAATCCCTAGCATTCTGTAAATAAAATTATAAATACTAAAGAAATGATGAGAATTTCACATCGGGGAAAGGATCATTTCTTATCATAATAAATATTTTGGTACAAATTTTAAAAAAACGTATAAAAGTTTAGTACCTTTGGGTACTTTTTTCTAATAAAACCATACCTGCTTCAGAACTTGTTTGATTATAGCTGCTAACAATGCTGTTTGGTATCACTGGAGTGGAGGACGTTGAAATTCTTGACTGAGGTGGATTGGGATGTAATGAATTTCCTAAAGCCATGCCCGACTGACTGAGCATCCCACAGTTCCCGCTAGCCTGAATCTGATTTATTAAACCTGTAAGATGGTGGTTTGGGACTGGACTGTTACTGTGAACAAAGTTAGTGTTTGCATTGTGGCAGTGCACGGCTTCCCCTCTTAAAGGTATGCTCTGTGTCAGTGAATTCTGAAGAACACTGGAGTTCATACTGGGATCTGTAAAATGAGCTGGTTAGCAGAGCAAGGCAAAGCAGTATTTGAGCCCCCACAACCCGGGGTACTATTGCTACTCAAGTGAGAGCTTTGACAACTCATAGACTGTAGTAACTGAGACATTGAACTGATGGGAAACGACCCCTGACCCTGCTTCCTTAGCAAGTCGGGTCCAGGTTTAGGAATTGTAGAACTATCCATTTGAGACTGTCTGAGCAAACTCAACACTGTGGTAGGTGGCTGTTTTCTTTTCCGCAATGAGTCTTTTTGCTGAGACATCAGCTTATCTCTTAGTGCTGCTCGACCACTTTGCCCTTCACCTGATGGGAGAAGCATGTTGGCAGTAGGAGGGAACATGGTGTTTAAAGTGCTATGTCCTTCAGTGTTGCCACTGCCAGCAACAGCTCCAGAATTGCTACTGCTGCTACTGTTGTTACCAGCAAGTTTGGTTTGATTTGCTAGCTGTGCTTTGGCTGCTGCTGAGAGTAAACTACTTGCTGGAAAGGAGGCAGCATTGTGCTGGTTCAAGATCTGATTTAAAGGCATTCCCAGCAAACCAGGCTGACTCTTTACAGAACCACTTCCGGCAGATGCAGTAGGAAAAGCTGCACTGCTTGGGGGATTTAGTACATTACTCATTCCAGCAATTAATGGGTTAGGGATATCCTTGTACTGATGATGTCCATCGGACTTGGTAGAAGGGCTTGATGGCATTGATGGCCTTGGGGACCCTATTGTTGACCTTGGTGACCTGGGTGGAACCTTAATACCACTGCAATTGGCCTGGGGTCCTAGAGGTGGCATCATGAAATTTCCGTGATCTGATGATGTGGAAGATGAGCGTGATCTTTGGGGCGATGCCTCAATCCTTCCAATTCCACTCCCCATCATGTGCACTGGGGATGTCACTGGAGAAGGGGACAGGGAGGTTGAAGCTGAATGCTGAACTCTTTGTACATGACTCCCATGATTCATATGACCAGGTTTTACGGTTGGCAAAGGGAGATTACTTGGCAAAGGAACAACAGCAGGAGGATGCTTACATTCATCACAGGTACCTGAGAGTGGACATTTGAATGGAAACTAGTTGGATTAATGATAACAGGGTTCTGATTCACCGGTTTACTAGGAATAGGGTCAAGAATGCCAAGTGGATCTTTCTCAGATGTTAATGGCTTTTTCTGAAGAGCACAAGAAGGTGGAGGAGGGGGAGGTGGGCCTTGGGGTGGTTTGTGGTGAAACATTGCTCGTGGTATTTCCATATTAGTTGAAAAATTACACATTGGTTTTTTCATTACTGGACTCTTTGTAGTCAAGGTTGGGGAAAGAGGTATATTAGTCCTTCCAGCCATTGCACAGGATGACTGTACAGGAGAACCATGTAGCATTACTGAAGGTGGAGAAAGAGGAGTCCTATTCAGGTGAATAGGACTAGAATTGGGAGCTCCGTGAAAACTAGGATTATTTCTTGTGAAGACATCAGGGCTTCCAAGTGGGTCAGTCCTTGGCGAGATTGAGCCGTCTCCATATATCTGGGAACCTGACGATGCGGGGCTGGGCAGGCCTCCATGGCTGCCACGGAATGGAGACTTCTGTCCATGCTCATTGCTGCCCAATCTCTGTCGGGGGTAGACAGGGTGGAGTTCCTGTTGCTGGCTTCCAGGCAGTTCTTGTACATAGAGTCTTCCCATGGTGTTTGATGATCCAATCATTAACTTGAAAGGATTCTTACATTCAGGCATTACAGAATTTGTAATTCCTTCATGTGACTTATTTCTTACAGATCTTGGAGTTGCTGCCCGTGAAGGTACTACTGGAGTTGCATCTAAAGAGAGAGAGAGAAAAAATAGTCTGTTAGTAGTCTCAATCCTTTTGTGTGAAAGTGGAGGAAGGGAAGAAAGGAGAAAATGAGGAAGGAAGGGCATCTGGAAAAAGAAATTTGCAAATAGAAACTGTGACTCTGCAATAAAAAAAAAAAGGTTTGTATTCTACAATAAATTTTGTCTGAAAAAAATGCACATTATTCTTCCTTAGTTGACCAAAGGTTCTCAATAACTCTCATTATGCTTGTTTACCTCCTATCTGTTGAGAAAGGATGGGGCTTTGAATCTGTACATACAGACATTAGTCATTCTAATAATGTTTATCATATGTAAAATCAAGATTGACAGCCCAGATGGAAATGATATCATTTGGATTTGAATTTTTTCAAGAATACAGTTACAAGAGAAAATTGTAATCTGTCTGGCATACTATTTTCTTGGATGACTTAAATGAACTGCCATTTTCACCAGAAAATTTTTTACCTTATAAATGTTTCTATAAACCTCCACAAGACAGCTACAAAAACTCTTTCTTATCCCAACATTTTCACTATGACAGTAAAAGAGTCTTAATTTTTGTGACTTAAGTAAACAGGATTCTGAATCTTTTATAAAGGGAGTGGTAACAACAGTAAATGCAGTGAAGTTAAACAATCATGCTAACTTCACATCAAGCTGGTAATATTGCAACACTTCAATTACTTTACCCTTAATCAGTCATTGTTGTAAAAACAGTCTTCATCAACCAACTTTGGTAAAAGACTGCAATTCTTTTATTAGGGTAGAATTATGCAAAATTTAGTCAGTGTGCAACCATCTTGGGTTCCAAGATGGAACTGGGTTCCAACTGAGTATTCTCTTTTTAGAGCGCATTGCTCCCTTACTGGTTTTTTGGAATCCCTTCAGTTCTTTAGGAGATCAGACAGAATACAGGCAACAAAAACGAGCTGGTTTATCATACAGAATTTTCATTCAATCATGTCAGAATTCAAGTTTTTTTAGTCCCTAAAGATGTTTAACTATTTTATAAAGTTGTGACTTCTAAAACAGGGGTGGCAAATAAAATTAGCTTCATATGCCAATTCTCATCAATTGGTGGTGGCTGCTTACAGAACTGTGCTGAAAAGGATGCTGAGCTCTAGCTGGGCTGCATGAGAAGATGCCGATGATTCTACTAGGGGCACAGGACAGGGGAGTGGTGCAGTTCACATTATATACTGGCCATCCCAGTTCTGAGACCTACAGCATACCAGCAATATACTTGGATTCATTTGCAATCAGAGGTATATTTACTTGAATGGATATTACACATTTAAGATAGATATACTTCTACCTGCTGGGTACTATCAGGTTGAATCATAATGTAACCATTTCTGAGACAGTGGTTTTCAACCTGGATAAATAGAAGTCTTGATAGGTTACAATTAAGAAGTAGAAGAATGCAGTGAACATATATATTTTTCTCGGGAGGTGTGGGCTTTTTGTTTCTGGCATGGTAGAGATTCTTTGATAGAATGATTTCTGGACAATACATGAAAATTAAGAGAAACAATCATATAAGATAATTGCAGTAGATAAATTCAACTGAAATCATTTTTTTTGTTAAAGAAAATTTTAAAGTTCATAATCAAGGAAATAACACATGAAAATGTTTGGGGCACTAAGCATGGCATGGCATTCAGTGAGACAGAGTTGTCTCTATTAATATCACTAACATCATTACAGGATTGACTGTGTCCTCTTCAGTAATAAAACCATCAAATTGTGTCTTTTCTTGTTTATTTATATAGCCATCTGTAGTTCAATGATAAGAAATATAGACATTGACATTTTTATATTCAACAGAATTTAGAAAGGAGCTGATGTTTAGAAAGGATTTTTTCCCTCCTGGGGAAAAATAGTTACCATTTAAAAAATAACAGGAATACTAAATAAGTAAAAGCCATGCTGCTGTTATGTGGCAGTAAGGAATTAAAGTATTACAAGAGTTGGGAAATATAAATGCTGGGCATCCAATGAATGCTTTCCTGTATATCAAATAGACTTTTTGAAAGAGATAAGTTACATGTTTTATGCACGTAAAACAAAGAGAGGTGAAAACTACTGAGCCTTCTTAATCCTTAATTATTTAAATCCTAACCTTTTAATATAGTTTAAAATTTAAAAATTGAAATAAATGCTATATCCGAAGATGGTAAAACAGTAGAAATTAATCCAATCAAGTATATAGTTTTAAAAGGAGATGGAGATATACCATATATGCCTATACTAATTTAATAAATATTTATCTTTAATTTCATTAATGAAACTAGAATGTATAGAATATGACAAAGGACCTAGATCAAGATTCTGCTTCAGTCATTAAAAAGGCAACAAGGCAGACTCTGTAGGCAGGGCTGAAACTGCTATGATGTGAAGTGAGAACAGCAGTAAATATGAGTACGTGCAAACACATAAGCAAGGTACAGTGTGAAAATGAAAACATACTTACATGAAGGTGGCAGGACAATGGTAAATTTTAAATAGCTTATTACTATTATATGTTTTTAAATTGTTGCAATATCTTTTAATTTAAAAAATGTAGCTTGTTAAAAGAAAGAGAAAAATTCACTATTTTTTTCTTACATACCTTAGTGGAGCAATTTTTCTGATTATTCCTGTTAAAGTTTAAAGGTTAGTTTAAAGGTAATAGGGTTACTGAAGAGGAGCTCTCTGCTTATAATTGCCAAATTTGTCTCTCCCTGCCCTCTTCACAGAGTTCTAGGAGTGACCTGTAGGGTACCACAACTGCTTCTCTTTGTATCTAAAGCTATCAATAATTTGGCCTGAATTTACTTATGCAGGTTTAATTTTCCACTTGTGTCACATTAGTCTCCACCTCATTCCTTAACTATTCCATAGTTGCTCTGGACAAGAATTTTATTTTCCTTGTATGTCTAAATCCTACTATTTCCCAGGGCTGGTTCAAATCTGAGTTCTACAATAAAGGTTTCTGATCACTGCAGGTTACACTCCTCATCCTTATTTTTTTAACTATGCAGAGCAATGTTACTTATCTTTCACAAACAAATGCTTTGGTTTCAGCCATATTTTATCCAGAATTACAATTCAAGTGTTAACTGTAATATTTTGGAGAGTTCATATTTTAGCCCTTACGAAGAAAAATTGCTCAGCCTCAAAGTATAATTCCACAAATTACATATGAATCATAAAGGGAAAATGTACCTCAGTAACGGACATAACTTTAACCAAGCAATCAAACTTGATGTCATCAATATGGGATAAACTGTCATTATGTGCTCCTAATGAAGACATAATATCGCCTATGCAGCATTCCTACCAAATTGTGTTTAACTTCAATAAAAATATAAGGAAGCAATCAGGCAATTCCAAATTGAGGAACATCTATAAAACTGGCCTAGACTCTTAAAAAATATCAGTGTCATGAAAGATTTTAAAAGACTAAGGAATCAGTGTAGATTTAAGGAAATAAAACAACTAATTACAGTTGCATCATCTTTGCATTCTGCATTAAAAAAAAAGAGATTGGGTTGAAAAAAGCTATAAGAATATTAGGACAACTGGAGAAATCTGAATATAGACCGCATATTAGATAATACTATTATATCAGTTTTAAATTTCCTGAATGTGATAATTAGACTGTGGTTTATGTAAGAAAACATCCATGTGTGTTGAAATACTTATGAGTGAACTGTCACAATATCTGTAGCTCCTGAAACAAAATATTAATTGGTAAGTCTAGGGTATTTAATGAATTATTTATGTAATTTTTCTGCAGCTTTGAAATTTTGTAAAATTGAAAGCATGTGTGCATGCATGTGTTGGATGGAGGTGTAAAAAGTTCCTGGCAAGGTGATTTCTGTTAGTAGGTATTCAATATACAGCTATTAAGTCACTCAAAGAATAATACTGCTAGTTCTTGACAACATTGCTAGCTGTATTTGTGGACTGATACTACATATTCCAATTCAGCCCTAGGAAAAAGGCTATATATGTTTCCTAAAAACCAATGACACTCTCTTTTGTTAGCTCAGCTCTATGTACCTTCATAGTATTTGTAGGTGCTATTCAGTGTTTATTCTGCTCATTTAACTAAATGACTTGGATAGGGAATTTTGGGAGACAACTTCATGGGAATTTTTCAGAACTAATTATCAATTGTAGTGAAAAGATAAAACATACATAATTTTAAATGCATTGTGTGTGGTTGAAAAGTGGACTCAGAAAATGCTTGGCAAGGTGGTTTCTAGTGACTCCTTCTCCAGGAGAGGAGTTGGGGAGGAAAATTTCTAAACCCTTCACATATTACATACTTGTTCCTCCTCCGGGACTGGTGAGCACCAGAGAAGGGTGTGGGGTTTCCATGCTTTTATGAAGTGTGGCCACTGCAATGATTTTTCTTTTATGTATGCATAGCTTTGTGACATCTTCATCTGCTTTAACATCTTCTGCAGTTCTTTGTTTCACAGCAGCTCCAGGATCAAAATTAAACACCTGGAAAAAGCACAGCCTTTGTTTAAAATATGTCTACAAAAATATTAAGTAAAAAGATCCCCTTGTTAAAAAAAAAAGAAATTCTGCATAGATTAACCCATATATCTGAAGAAAACTTTCTCAAGTTTTTAAATTTAAGAAAAGCAACTTTATATATAACGTAATAAATACCTTCTGCTGAACTTATGGTTTTTAGTGGCAGGGAAAATAATGAAAATTATTCTATGACACCAAGATACATACATGGAAAAGTATAGTATCTGATAATGTTCCCAATTTTAGGTACTTCCTGCTGTTACAATAGTACAAAAACCATATAAAATACAGTTAAAACCCCTAAAATCTGACATTGCTACATGCTAATTTTTTATTTGGCTTTATTGCTATATTAATATTACCTTTTTACTGATTTAAAAAAATCTACTACTTTATTTAAAAAATGTTTATTGTATATATACATATTAGCTGTTTCAAGTGCTTTTTCTTGAAAGAGGTGACACAAATAAAAAAGAAAAAGTTGTCTATTGATCTTTAGTTCTGAGATTAGCACTATTGTAGGTATTTGCAGAATAATGACCTGTGTCTACAGTATATATTTATAATCATTGAAAATGATTTTGCTTTTTACCTTGCAAAAGAGTAAAACAGTTTCACTTTTGGCTGGAAAGGTTCAGCTTTGTGATTTTAGAAATATTTGTGGCAGATTTATCAACACCAGTGCTAAAAATAACATTGCCGACTGAGCAGTAAGGAAAGAAAATACTGCACTATTAAAGAGTGAGCATGGGTACAGCTCTAAGAAAAAGGTACAAAAGAGTTTTGTTTTTTTTTTTTGCAAAAGAGATTTTGATGAAATATTTAATAGGAATATAGGTTTGTCACCTTTGAAAATGACTCTTGAACTATTTTCCACAATTTTTATGCATTCCAAAATGCATGCAAAAGGTATCTAACTTAAGACTTTAAAATGCATATATGATTGGAGAAGTAATATAAAAATGAAATGCCAAATGAGAAAAGCAAATATATGAAACACCTAAAAAATAAAAAATTGCTGATACATCTATTGTGAAATGGTTACCTTGGGAAGAATGAGAGGACATTCCAAGCCACACTTGCATGTTCCGTCAGTAAGCAGGTATGTTTTAACCTGCTCCAAGCAAGATAACAAAGACCCACTGGGACTGTAAAAATAGTTTAAAAAAACATCAGAAAATAATTCTGACTGCACATATTACATGAAAAAACGGCATAATTTATAGTCTCACTGTCCTTCATAGGATAATATTTTCCTACTAAGGAAAAGCATTTTTTTTTGTCAATATTATGTTAGCTACTAAATTATAGCCTTTAACACTATTGCTCTTTCTTTTGAACCAAAATATTTCTCAGAAAAATACAGATCTTCATAGAAAAACAAAAGTACTTTGACAACCGAGAGCAGAGTAAGCATGAGAAAAATGATATTCTTAAAAAAGTGTAGGTAAGAAAGGAACAAGAAAACTACATGAAAGTAATCATTATCATTTTGAACCAGTAGATCTATTTTGAAAGCTGTTTGGAGAAAAACTGAAATTTAGGAATGTGTTGGAGGTCAAACCAGAAAGTCACTATGAAAGTTTAGGCTAATAAGTTCTTTCCTTTAATTTTGCAGCTCTAGGACCAAGCTGTCCCTCTACAAACAAGTCTCTCTTGTTTCTCCCTCATTCATGTATTTCTTTGAATATAGATCAGTGTTGCTGAGCTCAAATTCTAGTGAAAAGCCAGGGTGGACTGATAAGTATGGGGAACTTGAGGAAACAGTTTTAGGTGGCAGAAAAGTGCCTTGCAGCCCTTGCAGCTGGTGACTGGTAGTGCTCTCAATGTTACTACTCTTTGGGTGACAGAAGTCAGTATTACGTATTACTGATCAAATTTAAGTCTATACATTAGGTACTAATTCAGATGACAGGTTAAGTCTTTAATGTTTATTTACATGAGGCTTAGTTTAAAATGGGCAATTTTTATCTTAGGACTTTCATTATTAATGTATTGAGCTTACAACTTGCATACATATTATGTTTTGACAATTATTATATACTTTTCATTCAAAAATATTTTTTATTTATGACTATTTACCAAAACTTTCACTTAACGCCTTCTGATAAAATTTCTAGAAACAATACTCTCCATTTTGTAAACAGAGCATTACGCTACTTGTTGTCATTGTTCAGTCGCCTAGTCCTGTCTGACTCTGCGACCCCATGGACTGCAGCATGCCAGGCCTCCCTGTCCCTCACCATCTCCTAGAGTTTGCCCAAGTTCATGTCATTGCATCAGTGATGACGTCCAGCCATCTCATCCTCTGACACTCTCTTCTCCTTCTGCCCTCAATCTTTCCCAGCATGAGGGATTTTTCCAATGAGTAGTCTATTCTTACAAGATGACCAAAATACTGGAGCTTCAGTGTCACTATCAGTCCTTCCAGTGAAAATTCAGGGTTGATCTCCCTTAAGACTAACAGGTTTGATCTCCTTGATGTCCAGGGGACTTTCAGGAGTCTTCAAGCAACACAGTTTGAAGGCATCAGTTTTTTGGCATTCTGCCTTCTTTATGGTCCAGCTCTCACAGCCATATGTGACCACTGGGGAAACCATAGCCTTGACTATACAGATCTTTGCAGAGTAATGGTTCTGCTTTTTAGCACACTGTCTAAGTCTGTCATCACTCTGCTGCCAAGAAGCAATCAATGAACTTCTGATTTCATGGCTGAAGTCACCGTTTGCAGTGATTTTGGAACCCAAGAAGAGGAAATCTGTTACTACTTCCACCTTTCCCCCTTCTATTTGCCATGAAGCAATGGTGGCAGATGCCATGATCTTAGTTTTTTTTTTAGTATTTAGTCTTAAGCTGGCTTTTTCACTCTCTTCCTTCACCCTCATCAAGAAGCTCTTTAGTTTTTCTTTGCTTTCTGCCATTAGAGTGGTATCACTGGCATATCTGACGTTGCTGATATTTCTCTTGCCTATCTTAATTCCGGCTTGTGACTCATCCAGCCTGGCATTTCTCATCAGTGCTCAGCATATAGGTTAAACAAACAGGGTGACAGCAGACAGCCCTGTCTTACTCCTTTCTTGAACCAATCAGTTGTTCCATACAGGGTTCTAACTGTGCTTCTTGACCCGTAAACAGGTTTCTCAGGAGTCAGGTAAGATGGTCTAGTATTCCCGTCTCTGTAAGAGCTTTCCACGTTTGCCATGATCCACAAAGTCAAAGGCTTTAGGGTAGTCAATGAAACAGAGATAGAGGTTTTTCTGAAATTCTCTTGCTTTCTCTATAATCCAATGAATGTTAGCAATTTGATCTCTAATTCTTCTTTCTTTTCTAAACCCAGCTTGGACATCTGGAAATTCTTGGTTCACTAAAGCCAAGCTTGCAACATTTTAAGCACGACCTTATTAGCATGGGAGATAAGTGTGATTGTCAGATGGTTAGCACATTCTTTGGAATGTGCACCTTTCTTGGAAACTGGGATGAGGATTGACCTTTTCCAGTCAATCTTTTACACTGCTTTTTACAGACCTTTTACACTACAGGTGCAGACTATTCTGCTTCTACAAAAATACAGGTAGTAGTTTGGTGTCTATAAATAAACCTGCTTTAGAATGCAATTCATATTATTATTTATGGATAACCATATAAATGACTTAGGCATGTAGAAAAATCACAATTAAAATCCTCAACTTTGTTAACTCATTCATTTATCTGGGCTAACACTTTTTTTCAGATGATATGCAAAGAATAAGAATTCCCATATTACAGATTAGAGTTCTACCCAATGGGAGGGCCAGCAAGGTGTTTTTGGAGGTCTGGTAGTTTTGATAAAACAAACTAACTAGTTATCATGTGAAGAATTAAGAATATTGTGAAAAAAAAAAAACTGTCTCATGTGCTACGGTTAAAGAAAGTCTATGGATGAATCCTAAAGGATTTAATTGTAAATTAAACTTGAATACAAGAATTCCTGAATTCTATAATATTAGAGTACTCCAGACACTTTAGAAACACTTCCTCTCAATCAGTCAGTTGGGTTCTTTCCTTCAGTTGCAGCTCTTTAATTAAATTTTGGGAGTAATAATTAACACAAAAATAGTTAGAAGTCTTATGGCATAGATAAAGCTTAGAAGATTGGAAGCAGGTGGGAAATTTAATGTGCAGCCTCAATGCCACCCTGAGGCAGGAACAGCTGGAAACTAACCTAAAAATTATAAGCAAACTACACATTGCAAAGGAAGCTATAGAAGGAGGGCTAGCCTCTTATATACGTTCAAGTGGTAAGTTAACCAGTTACACATACACATGAATCAAACCTATGCTGGGCTGAATTTATCTGAAGATGTTGTAGCTTATCTGGCAAAGTTAGTTTCCAGAATAATCCCTAGTGTGCAGATTTGGGTTGGGAGAATTCAAACTAACTCATACTAATAGTAAAGTCTACTCAGACTTGGGATGTCATGAGCAAGACAACTGACAGACTTCCAGACTTAATTTGTCTTAACTCTCAGCAACCTAAAAAGCTGATTTATCTTTCACAGGGAGAAAGAAGAAACAAAACAAAAACAAAACAAATAAACTGAAATTATCAAGATTTTGGAGTTAACTGCTCTTAGTTGTAAATATATAATATTTGCTCCTTACAGACTAGAACAACTGTAAACAGGAACACAACACCGGTATCTTGCTACATTACACTGATAAAGTATTTCTTGAAGTTTGGCAACAGGATTGGCAATAGAAACACTTTGGGAAAGTTATCCCACGTGTCCTCATCCATCTAATCTTTAATGGGGTGAGCTCCACATTCCCTGCTTTCTTATCCCTTCACTTCAATTAATATAGAGCACCTCCTAAATATTACAGAAATTAAAAAAGACGTTCAAGGAATTTCAGTTGGTCATTAAGTTTACCTCAAGAAATAACTTCTACCAAACAAACAAATCCAGGACAGGATCTGAACTGACTTCTGAGATGTTATAGTATGAAATTATTTGGGTATGTATCATGGGAAATCCCTCATTTATATAAATACAGCTTTGCACAAACAAGAATTCCATTGAAGCTGAGATACAAATAAAAGTAATACTGATGAACTGAAAGCAACATAATTAATCTAATGATGCAATGTGATATCTTTTAAAAAGTTCTCTTCATCAGAGCTTTTTAAAAAATTACATCACAGAGAAAGATTTATGGTATCCTACTCACATATTTACCAATAAACTACAAAGTAAGGAACTTAGGTGCCGATTATTTAATAATAAGACTAAAAGTTCTTGCCAACAGTTATTTCATTCAACTTGCTCAACAAACAAAGACCATCAAAATTTAAAAGAATAGGTATTTACATGTAATCTGTATGATTTTTACTTGTGAGATGACTCCATCATGACTTTTTCTTTTTTATTATTATATGCAGGGAATAGATTAAAAACTGTACAGAAAAAACAGGTAAATTATTTTTAGTTAATATCAGGCATTAAGAAACTGGTAATTGAAACTGCCTATAGAGAAAAACACAACCTTACATCAGAGTAGCCAGCGGAAGCACTATGAAGGACAATAATATTGTCAGGAGACATCGGGTCTATTTTCAGTATTTTACATTCTCCTGCGAATGTGGTAATGACGCTCATGGGTTTCTTTTAGAAATCTTCATCTTTTTCTTTATCCTTGTTAGAGAGATAAGCAGGGCAACACTTTATATAAACACAAATAATGCACAAAAATCCTCTCTTGTAACCTAAGGCAGGTTTTATATTGCAAAATAATATAAATAAAAACACTTAATATTTCCAGCACAAAGATCATTTATTCAAATTGATTTGAGGTGCTACCAGTCACAATATTTTACGTTCTCAGAGGAACAGGATGTACCTTCTTTATTTGGTGGCTGCAAACTTGAGATAATGCAGGTAATAGGAAGGGCTCACCTGATGTAAAGCACTCCATTTTGATCCACACGACGCTGCCAACCCACAGGAACTTGTATAGCTGGAAGACCTCCATCCTTGTCCCCTCCGTCACACTCCTTGCCTCCATTCATTTTCTGTGTCTGCTTAGGACTCCCCAAAGATATCAGCAATAAGATGATGTCCTTGTATTACAGGGCATCGTGGCCTTCAAAAATGGCCGATGCAGCACAGTTTTCCCCAGACTGTACAAAATGCATTGGGAAGCTTCAGCTCAGTTTGGAACCAAGTCCTTGAAATCTGCCATTGTAGAAAAAATCAGTTTCCCATTATAATCTACATTAAATAACCAATATTTAATTCCTAAGGATGGTCTACATGGGTAAAAACAAGTGCTTCTGACTAAAGAAAATCATATTCAGCAATGCTGGTACCTGTCTGAAATGGGAGAGGGGAGGAGTGTAAGTTTTTAGTTCAACATTTTGTCTTGAACCTTCATGTTGGACTAAAAGAACCTCTATTGTTTAGCAACTGGTCTCATTTTTACAGTGTGAGTCAGTTAATATTTTCAGGTACTACCCGCCTTTATAGGCCACATTCTTTAAAGTTTCTCTTCATCTTCCAATCTGAATCCAAGATGGTGCAGGTTGGTTCATCTGATGTTTTCATGTCTTCAAAATTCCAATAAGGTAGCCTGAAACACATATAATTATGTAAATACTATATTTAATAATGAAAAACTGAGAAGCTGCACACTTTTAAAAATGGAATAAACTGGTAAGTGTAGCAAGCCATTTTGGTGTCCTTTGCTGTCAAAATCACATGTCAAAGTCAACTTTTCTTCTTCCAGCTTGATCTACTTATTCCAGATCAACCAGCCTGCTGGCTCTTCAACACATGTAGCTTTCTATTTACTAGAGACAGACTCATAACCATGGCATTACACATATATACAACCTCCTTCTGGCAATAAAAACATTATCTATCACCTCTTGTGACCTAACTACTAGAAACTGTGTGTTAATACAATCACTTTTGATTACTCTTTAATTCTACAAACCCCTATGATTTACTTTTCTAACCATTATATTCACCTAAACAAGAGGGTTTCTTTTTTTTCTTTTGAAGAGAAAATTAAAAGGAAATAAATACACAGTGCAATCCCAAGTATGAGAGGACTTTCCCACACTGTTCTTGGCTATAAGAGTGGGAATCGCTTTACTTAAGATTTACAAATTCCCTTCTATAATGGAGTATTCTCTTAATTCCTTTTCTGTGTCACAAGGTGCTATTTGGAGAGAAGACACATTGGCCTGAAACAGCAGCAGTCAGTGCTAAGGTGGAATGCTACAAGAGGTCATCTTAATGGAACTGGTGAATAAACAAAGATGGCAAATAAATTTTTAAAAAGATTTAGTACTTAATTCTGGTGAAGAATGTGATACCACAGTTGCTAGCACTGTTGTGGCAAACAAGACTTTTTATAATCAATTTAATACACAGTGTGTGATTACCTTGTGGAACTCATGAAAGTACACTAAAGGATGAATGAAAAAAACTATTCTAGTGTTATATGAGTGGAACTTGTAGTTTGTTGATAAAAATTTCTGGTGACAGCATCATGCACGATTAAAAATGCTGAATCTTAAACAACTTAACTGAAAGTAAAGGTAATATGCTCTCAAAAACTGTGTTAAATGACCTAAGATTCATATCATAGTATTAACACTGTTTAAATTTTAAATAAAAAATATTTTAGATAGTTTTATATATGCATGTGAAGGCAATGGCAACCCACTCCAGTACTCTTGCCTGGAAAATCCCATGGACAGAGGAGCCCCTTAGGCTGCAGTCCCTGGGGTTGCTGTGAGTCGGACACGACTGAGCGGCTTCGTTTTCACTTTTCACTTTCATGCATTGGAGAAGGAAATGGCAACCCACTCCAGTGTTCTTGCCTGGAGAATCCCAGGGACAGGAGAGCCTGGTGGGGTTCCGTCTATGGGGTTGCACAGAGTCGGACACGATTGAAGCGACTAGCAGCAGCAGCAGCAGCATATATGCATGTATGACTCAGTCAACAAATTAAATAAATTAAACAGTTTTAACAGACATAAAACTACTCAAGTTCCAAACCGTTTTTCAGATTTTTTCATTGGGAAAGTAGGAGAATATAGTTAAAAGCCTTATGTATTCAGGCATATGCCTTATTTGCTGCCTTGGCTGTGAGGCAGATTAAAGGTGTTGTAATGAAGCATATACTAATTTAGCTGAAAGTCAGGAAGCATAGGGATGGGAGTGGGAAACACTGGCAAGCAGTGGGAAAAGTAGCAAAAATTTATTGGGAAAAATGTGGAGTATAAAGGAAAGTGCCACGTAGTGCATTCTCAGTGGTGACTCAAGGTGCTAATCACATTGCTAGGCCCACTCCACTGGGTCTATGCCTCTTATGGAAATGACCTGCTTGCAGGCATAGCACCTTATTTCTGTCTCTCATTCACTGCTCCTTTAACCATGATCCCTGTTGATCATGTATGTGTTTATTCATGTTTCATTCCATAGTTAGTGAGCAGCCATTATGCATGAGGCCTATGCTATATGCTGGAGTACAAAGGTGGTGTGTGTGCTTAGCTGCTTAGCCGTGTCTGACTCTGCAACCTCAGGCTCCTCTATCCATGGGGTTCTCCAGGCAAGAATACTAGAGTGAGCTGCTCATCTCCCGAGGCTCCTGATTCTTCACTACTGAGCCACCTGGGAAGTTCCACAAAGGTGGTAAGACATCACTTTATCCAAAGCCCAGGGCAATGTCTGGCACTAAAGAGCTGCTGAGGGGGGAGAAAAAGCTGCTGAGTGGAGAAGAATAGAAAAGAAAGAGGGAGCGATGGGGTCAGGAAAGGATGGAGAAAGCAAGGAAGGGAAGAACAGTCCCTGTTCTCAGGGAGTTTCCTGCCTAGTAGAGCTCCTGGTGCTAGTGAAAGATGGGAAAGAATTCTGTGTCATTCTGGACTCCCAATCTGATCAAACAGCAACAGACACTGATGAGTAAACATGATTTTTACATCTTTTTTTTCACGCTCATTTTGTTACCTTACTTTTTCCTAAAGAAAAGTCTTCCGTGGCCTGTGGTCTTTAGATTGGACTAGCTCTCATTTCCCTTACTTTCAAGCTTTCTGATCATTTGATGCCAATTTCTCTTTCTTTTTAGTTTGCTTGCTCTTGTGTGTGACTCCAACTTTCCTGAGATGGACTGGCTCACGCCCTTAAGTAATTTGTGGATCTGTCAGATAATGACATCAGACTGATTTCTGCCAAATATCTTCCTCATATTTCAATAATTAAAACTACAAAGATCTGACGGCTGGGTTTTGCTGCTACTGCTAAGTCACTTCAGTCGTGTCCGACTCTGTGGGACCCCATAGATGGCAGCCCACTAGGCTCCCCAGTCTCTGGGATTCTCTAGGCAAGAACATTGGAGTGGGTTGCCATTTCCTTCTCCAATGCATGAAAGTGAAAAGTGAAAGTGAAGTCACTCAGTCATGTCCGACTCTTAGTGACCCCATGGACTGCAGCCTACCAGGCTCCTCCGCCCATGGGATTTTCCAGGCAAGAGTACTGGAGTGGGGTGCCATTGCCTTCTCCAGACGGCTGGGTTTTAGACCTGCAGTTTTTAAAGTATGGTCCTGGGACCACCATCATTACTGTTAACAGCTGGGATCCTGTTACAAATGCAGAATCACAGAACTGACCCCATACTTTTTCAATCAGAAACCCTGGAGGGCAACCTTTTAAAACAAACAAACAAGCCCTCTAGGTGATGCAATGGCATGCTCAAGTTTGAGACCCACTGACTCAGACTTCTGTATCAGCTTCCCTTCCCAGGATAGGACCCGGTTTTACATTTACTCGGCTGGCCCACTTCTTCCTTTTGTTCCTGGGAGGGTCATTCTTTTTTTTTTTTTTTGGCTGATACTTTGGCATTTTAGAGGCAGCTTAATTGTTAAGGGCCTTAGGAACTCCTCACAGAGCTGAAGTCCAGCAACTATTATCATTTGTTTACCTCTAAGTGGGACTGATTTCCTCAAATTTATTTTATAAATTTGGAAAATTCAGAGATGTTTGTGATGAAAATTAAAATTAAAATTGAACTCTAATCTCACCGTTGAATAATAACCACTGCAAACATGGATGACTTTCAATCATTGTTTTAAAAAGTTTTAAAAGCACACATTAAAAAGAGTCTAATAAACAATGAGCTACCACTCCAAATGTACAATGCATTTTGTCACTTTGCTTATTTAAAATAAAAAAAACACTTAGAAAATATTACAGATGAAGTTCAATACTATCCCTCACTCCCATCCAGTTTCTCTTTTTAGTCCTATTCCCCTCCCCTCTGGCCTAAAGAAAACTAACACTCCTATTCTGGTCTGTAGAGAGTCCCTTGGACTGCAAGGAGATCAAACCAGTCAATCCTAAAGGAAATCAACCCTGAATATTCATTGGAAGGACTGATGCTGAAGCTGAAGCTCCAATACTTTGACCACTTGATGCGAAGAGCTGACTCATTTGAAAAGACCCTGATGCTGGGACAGATTTGAGGGCAGGAGGAGTAGGGGATGACAGAGGATGAGATGGCTGGATGGCATCACTGACTCAGTGGACATGAGTTTGAGTAAGCTCTGGGAGCCACCTGGGAAGCCCACAGATGGACTGGGAAGCCTGGTGTGCTGCAGTCCATGGGGTCTCAAAGAGTCTGACATGACCCAGTGACTGAATAGCAACAATCAATCCTTCCAGGCTATGTTTTTATAGGTAAACAATATTTGGCTTTGTTATATGTATTTTAAAGTTTTTACTTTTACACAAATACTATTATACATATATATTCTTTTTTCAACTTGCTTTTTAAAATTCAACATTGTTTTGAGTGCTATCTCTGTTGACATACACAGATCTATCTCTTTTGTAGATACATAGATCCAATTTGTTCATTTTAAACATTTGAATAGTATTCTATCATATAAATTTACAAATATTCATCTAATGGAATATCAATCATATTAATGTTGGGTCTGCACATTTAAACTTCGGAGGCACTGCCAAATGCTCTTGAAAAAAGGTAAGCTAATTCCAATTTTTTTCTATGTATAATAGTGCCTTCTTTAAATATTGAATTATTACCACTTTGCACTTTATTTTCAACTTAAGCATTTCACTATGGCATTTAATGTTTACTTCCCTTTTGTGGAAATAGATTTTTCTCCTAAATTTTCACAGTTACAAATCTGAGATAAATATCTCTGTACATAAATCTATTGCTACTTTGATAGTTCACTGAGAAGGCCATGCATCTCAAATTTCTGAAAACAGATACATGCCCTCTTTTGTTGAATATTATAGTCTATTCTATTTGCCTCTGAGATTCTGATAACTTTGTCTTCTATATAGACCAATTATTCAAGATTCATTAGAGTTTTATTTTTATAGTTTTGTCATTAAAAACAAAAGTTTATCCTTTTTTTCAAATTTAACATAACAACTACATATCTACAACATTTTCCCTTCACCTCTCCTAAAGATTTTATTATGACCTACCCTGTTTACATGGCTTGGTTTAAGCCCAAAAGACACAGATTAAAACAGAAATGTCCAGAAACTTGAAAGGCACTTTTGTCTCACTAACACTCAGGATCAGGGATAGATCTTACACACAGGACATTATTTAAATTGATGCCACAAACATTTCTGGCAGAAATAAAAATAAAATAAAAAAAGTAGGGTGTGTGTGTGTATGTGTTCTGAGAGTATCTGCCACCATTCTACCAACATTTTCATTTTCCATCTCCCTTTCAATATGCAAATAAGTCTATGACAGTTGGCTTTTGTTGAACTGAATTTTAGTGACCTGATTTAATTCTTTGCATTGGCTTCATTCAGAATTCAAACTAGACGTCACCTCCTTAAAGAGACACTATAAATGCTAAGTATTCTCCCACACATTGTTAATTCACTGATACCTCTTATTAACTGATTTTTTTTAAATCATTTTTTGTTTGTTAATTTTTCCTCACAGGAATGTAAACTAACTCCTTACATCAGGGACCTGGTTTCTCTAGGTTTTTCCAAAGTTCCATTTTCTGATTAAAGCAGGTTTACTGCCTCGCCTACTTAAATACTTGATGAAGACTACGTACATTCCAATTAGTCAACATAGTTTTCTATTCTGATTTTTACCATATAGACTTGTAAGGTTTTTAGCAACACAGGCATCTAAAATGAAAGAGAAGCTTTAAAAAGAAGTCAGTAGAAGCTAGGGACTATGCATGTTGACAAAAAACACAAAAGTTTTTTTTTTTTTTTGCTCTAGCTTTGTCCCTAATGATCTCACAATCTCTGAGTAATAATTTTTGTGTAGAAAAAGCATGGTAGGGCTTCTAAGAAAGATAATATGCTAACTTTTTATTTTATTTGTAAAGCACATCAGAGTTTTATTTAAATAGCTTATATACACACTTTAATTGGATTAATAAAGGAACCACTAAAATTAATATAAAAATGAAACCTGTATTTCAACATGATGCTAACTAAGGCAATAGATGGCTTTTTCTCTCTCTGCTTTACCAACATTCTTGTCAACCTAAGAATAAATTCACTGTGTTATGCAGTGTTAAGTGTATAGTTTAGAAGTTATACCCAAAATACCAAGAAGACTAGATATCAGAGAATATGACATCACGAAAATAAGTAGCTACTTTTCATACACTTCTCTGAATAACAACAAACATCATATATTTTTCTGAATAATGTCACAAACTTGATTAATGATGAAAACAATGAATTGATTTTTAAGTCATGTGATACTATGAGTAAATTCTATTAAAATGTTTATCACATTAATCATACATTAATCTTGTGCTCAGTGGCATTACTTGGATACATAGTAGGACAGAATGAATACTGAATGAACTACTGATTTATCAAAATGAGACCATGTAAATTAGATAAAATACCAATATTTAACATAAGTGTAAATTATCATGTACATTTTATACACAATGATTATAAAGTTAACTCATGAAATATTCAGTTTAGAAGTCTCCTCCAGTAAGTCAACTATATTTCAATAACAAAAAAAGGAAATCTCTTCCTTCTGACATTTGCAAGGATTAACGCCTCATGTTCAACACTTGAGAAAAAAGGCTCACATGAAACCTTCTCTATCTAAATTCTGAAACAATATGTACATGCAACAACAGATATGACTGGATTAAGAAATAACATGAGCATCATCATTTTGAAGCATGCCTGAGTAGCTACAACATTATTATTATTTGATTGGGTAATAAATGGATATACTCATCCTCTTCCCATTAGTTAAATTATGCTTGTTAAGTGAAGTGAAGAAGTGAAGTGAAGTCGCTCAGTCATGTCCGACTCTTTGCGACCCCATGCACTGTAACCTATCAGGCTTCTCTGTCCATGGGATTTTCCAGGCAATAGCACTGGAGGGGATTGCCATTTCCTTCTCCAGCGGATCTTCCCTACCCAGGGATTGAACCCAGGTCTCCTGCATTGTAGACAGATGCTTTACCGTCTGAGCCACCAGGGATGCTTGTTAGGGTAACCCTAAATGATATTTGCCCCTTTCAGTTATCTTTCACCCTCATACCAATTTACACAGTTCCTTTATAGCACTTAGCCAGCCCTCCCATCCAACCTTGCCATCTGTTTCACCTTTCACCTATTTGTTTAAGCTATGCATTTTCATTTATGAGCACGTTCATCTTACAGTTATATCTTCTTTCATTAAAAAAAAATCTTCCAATAAATTAGCTTCATTTTAACTCTGGTTGTTATTTTCATTTGGTTCTTATCTTCACTGTGCAGCCACTTTTTCCAAAACAGACCTCTCAGATATATCTTTTGTAAGAGACCTAATGCTTCTGCCAGGCTCCACTTACTCACCCCAAACTACCTCAGTGCAATTTACATTTGTTTTACAAATTTATCAGGATATAAGCACATCTTTCCTGCCCTGATCGTTAAAACTCTCTGGTTTCAAACATCCTTGCCCTTTCAGTGTAGAGAGTGTTAATGTTCCAAAACTGTGTATGAGGATGACATCAGTCCTCAGAGGTAAGGTAACACGCAAACTGAACTCTGCCCATCATGGTCAGGAGGATAATTTATACAGGCCATTTCAAGTTAGCAACGTTCAGCAACTTACACATTCTAGGCACACAGAAGCCTTTAGAAGACTAAATGCTAAATGTAGCAGGCTGCAATTGGCCACAAATATCTTGTAGTTCCTTCCACTAGGAAATGAGACTTATTACTCTGCCCTTTGGATATGGGCTGACCTTGTGACTTGCTTTGATCAGTAGAATGTGATATAGCTCAAGAGATGGGCCTAAGCCTCAAGAGGGCTTGTATCTTCCACTCTTGCTTCTTGGAATGCCACTGTCACAGAAAGAATTGGAACTGGCCCTTTGAGGATAAGAGACCATGTGGAGAGAGCGAAATCCAGATGGTCCATCTGAAGCCCCAGACGCGTACGTGAGTCCAGCCAGCACCATGTGGAACAGGGATGAGCTGTTTCATGGAGCGTAGCCTAGTCTTCCAACACACTGAATCAGCAGTATTATTTCAAACAGCCAAATACTATACTGGAAGTGATCTGAAAGTCTTACATAGGGTTTTATTTAAATTAACTACAGTATTGAGATGCTATGTAGCTCTATCTTTTCTTTTTTTAAGTTTTGTTAAGGATAGTCATTTCGGTTTATTTTGTTTTTATTTAAAAGAATTTTTGTCCACACTGTGCATCATGTGGCATATTAGTTCTCTGACCAGGGATTGAACCTGTGACCCCTGCCTTGGGAGCTTGTAGTCTTAACCTCTGGACTGCAGGGAAGTCCTGTAGCTCTATCCTTGTGACCCTGGGTAGGTTTTAAAAATATTCTTTCCTTATAAAACGGAGATTTTATAGAACTGCTCTGCTTTGGGGATACAATAAGCTAAAAGTCTTAAACCAGTACCTAGCACATAATAAATACCTACATTATTATTTATGTGCGTGCATGCTAATTTCCTTCAGTCATGTTCGACTATTTGTGACCCCATGGACTGTAGCCTACCAGGCTCCTCTGTCCATGGAATTTTCCAGGCAAGAATACTGGAGTGGGTTGCCATTCCTTCTCCAGGGGATCTTGCCAACCCAGAGATCAAACCCAGGTCTCCTGCATTGAAGGCAGATTCTCTACTATCTGAGCCACCAGGGAAGCCCACTAGTATTATGCTGTTATTTCTCTACGTGGAGAGAAAGTAGAGTCAGAAAGAACACATTAAGCAGAATGACCTACATAGTACAAGCAAAAACTAAGGCTATCCCTTTGACCAATTCTAAAAATGCCTCAGCCTATCACCCTTACTTTTCTGCTTGGAATGACATCTCTCACCACCACACTCATGTTTTTCGTTAAACCAACTTCTGTTTATCTCAGTTTAAACATCACTTCCTCAGAGAAGCCTTCCTGGTTTCTCCAGTCATTATTTGGCTTTCCAAGTCTAAACTGAATTCTCCTTATAACTCTCCCTGATAATATTCAGGAATTCACATGTATTACTACACACCACTGAGCTCTTTCTTTGCCCTTGCCATTCTACATGACTACAAAGAAAATACAATTGAGACAACTAACTTTAAGGTAAAGCTTCCCTTTGTGCTTTTGAAAATATAGAAGGAAAGTTAGGGTTTGTATGCACATGATTACTATGCATTTTACTTTCTTAAAAGTCGAAAAGAGAATAATCATGGATTCCAAATATATATTATTTTTAAAAAATTCAGATTACTGTCTGAAAGTATAGTAGGTCACACCAGAACATCTAGGACATAATAAACTCATTAGAACTCTGAGGGAAAATTTATTTATGATTTACTTCTGTATATTAAGCATCAACATACTTGGCTATTTTTACGATTTTATAGCAAAGTTTCTCATAAGGATTATTTATTAAAAAAAATACTTGCCTTCATTAACATAATCTTTTTAAGAGTGCAGTAAGCAAGTTGAAGGGGTGATTTTCACATTTTATCTGTGCGTGATTGGTATTCTGGTTACTCAAGGTGTAGCTCAATAGGTTGAATCATTGTTAAAAAATAATGTATATCAGCTTTTTAAAAATTAAAATTGTACTAAGAATGAAACAAAATGACTTTGATCCATTCTGGGGTTGAACAACATATTGAAACAGCTAATGTTTATGTACTCTTTTACTTAAAAAAATGTTTAGCATTCTTCAATTCACCTGGCAATGGGGTTACTCAAAGAGAAAATCGGAAGACTCCTCAGCCACTGGAGAAACAAATACATTGTCTCTAAATATGTATAAATATTTAGGGACACTCAAGTCTAATCAACATATCTAGCAAATATAATTAAATGTTAAAGATAACTATAGTCTAATTAATTATCTGAAAAGTTCTCTTAAGATGCAAGAGGAGGAAGATGGTCTTTGTGTTAATTCTAGAAGGGGGAGCCCAAAGCACACAGTCTCTAAGTTCCATGAAATAAATGATATTTTACTGTGTTTATTTAGCTTACACATCAGGAAAGAAATGAGTAAGTAGTAATACTTGTAGATGGTTAGTGGTGTCATATGAAAAGTGTCTCAAGGAGGCTCCATTTAGCATGTGACTGCTCACTGGAATGCTGAGGGTGGCAGAGAAAATGTAGCAGCCAAAGAAAACTTACGCACAAAACATTCAATTTAGAGAGGCAGGTAGTTTCAATAGCACAGAAACTGGGTATAGAATATTTTACTGAACATGCTGAAGAAAAGCAAATCGTAGACAATAAAGTCTCCAATTCAACAAACAGGAAGTGGAGAGCAAAATATAAAACCAAGTTACAATCAGGAGGGCTCTAGGCCAAATCTGACCAGTGGCAGTATTTGGTGCATGCACAGTTCAAGAATAATAATACAAGTGAATTAATTGACAATATTTAAATCAGAAGGCATATGAAAATTTGCATTTCTTGCTTTACCTGGTAAACTGGACAATGTGGTAACACTAGGTCAGCATTCCTGCCTTGCAACAATTATCTGGAACTGATCAGTGGCTGCTCCTTCAGACAGGACTCGGCTCTCCAGTTCACTGTAGCGGCTTCCTGCTTCATTCCCACCAGCCTGGCCTCTGTAGGCACTTGGGTTTCCAAACTCTGGAATAGAACGACCTTGAGGTAAGGCTTGAAGGACAGACTCTAGCCCTTGACAAGAGGTATAGCTTACTTTTTTTAATGACCACTTAACCTATATGTCACAGTTTCTTCACAAGGGTAGAGGATAAACTCTCAGTGGATATGCATCATTAGTTTATGAAGGAATGCCAGCCAGTAAGCCAGCTAAAAACACAAGCACAGTCAGCTTTCTCAGTGAAGTTGATTTGACCCCCAGACACTGGTGATTGTTGAGTTAAACAGAGGCAGAGGGTACAGAGAATGCTCATCCAACTTTAATCCTTTTTCTTTCTTTCTGTCTTAGTACCATTGTCAGCAATACCACTATTTCAGGAACTTAATGTTGGGATCAAAGAATTATGGAACCAAACTGTACATTATCAATATTGAGTTACAAAATGACATTGTCCCCCTGACATTTAAAAGTGCTTTCTTTTAGCAAATAAGAAAAAAAAATTGTAAACACTTTCAAAACACTTGAGACCTTATCACCCTTTACTTAATTTTCTCCTAGCCATCAGGGAAACAATGACAAGGCTGTTCCTCAGCTTGGGTTAAATTATCTTTGGTGCAGTTTAACTCATTTTGCTCGGTTTCCATCATCACTGAACAATCTTCTGATTATTTGATGGATTTCACAGAGGCTTTGATATCCTTAACTTATGTCAGGTATCAGATACAAGTATTTCAATCAGTGTAAAGAAATGAATCAACAAACAGTCAATTGGTTTATAAATTAAGTTCTTGGAAATATAGATGGCCTGTGTCAGACCCTAGAGGCCCATCACCTTGAGAGGAATGGCAAAATCAATGTTTCTCAATTGGAAGAGTAGGGGTCACATCCTGGACCATAATTACCCCACATGGTGCTCCTCTAACTTTGGGATCTTTCCAAATATCTGGCCTCCTTTTTCTTTTTAATTTTGGGCCAAAGAAGGACAGGGGATGATGTAGGACAGGGGTAGCAGCATGCTTGAGCAATGCTATTCCTCAGAGAGCAGCCAAGAGAGATAAAAAACAATTAAGGGATGTGGGACTAAGGTTAAATAACTAAGTTTCTATAATCTTGATATGTTAAAGGTACTCCAGGCATTATACTGAATGTTTTAAGTATTTATCGATAGTCAACTATATGTAAAGCACTGTAATAGATACTCGGCACACAGACACAAAGAGAACCTAGTTTCCCCGGTGTCCACCACCAATCCCAGCCCGAGGAGCTTACTGCCTGAGAAGTGGGCATAGGGAATTGGGCAGGTTAGGTAAACAGGTAATTACAATACTGAGTAATACCAGTTGTGATAGGGCTAGGTATGGAGTGCTGAAGGAACACAAAGGGCAAGTCTAGTTTTCAGGGAAAGGAGGAGGCAGGATACATTTAAGGATGTACAGAGGTTACACAGGCAAAGAAAGGTTACTAGGAGACCTGAAACTTTTGCTAATCTGTGCAAATGATCTTCATGTGAAAAGATTAATATTGAAGATTTTATATTTGTTTGGTAATAACAATTCCAATATTCTATTCATTTTTAGCTGGAAAGCAAGCATAAAGGTCTCATTTTCTTAGACCTATTAACCTTGAGATGTAAGTGATGAGGCATTAATGAATATTTTCCACAGGAAGATCTGGATGCCTGCTAGATGACTTAAATAGAAAATGATCTGAAATCTAGATAAGCAAATATTGTTCTGCAGAAGAAACACTATGAAAGAATGATGATTTGCCTCTAAGAAAGTAACATTAGATGTGACTGTACTGGAAGTAGAAGCTAAAAGAAGCAAGATATGGATGAGGGAGTCTTATCCTATAGATAAAGTAGCTCAAAACTGTAACTATATCCTTTAAAAAAAGAAGTCCATAAGTGATGAAAATAAGATGACTACTGTGCTAAAGTTGATTTAGACAAATGTATAAATAATATTGGCTGATATTCTATCATCTGGGACTTTATACATACACATATCAGCTCATTTAATCTTTGTCACAACCTTATAAGTAACCACCACTATTTTTTCTTTTCTAGAGCTGAGAAAATCAGGCAAGAGAAATTAAATAATTTTATCTTCCCTTTTCCTCTCCAATAATTAATTTCCCCTCTTTCCTAACTTTTCTTCTTAGTATTTATCACTATGAAAAACATGCTACATATTTTACTACCTATCCTATTATCATCTGTCTCCTCTGATCAGAAAGTAAGCTTTGTGAACATATGGATATATTAGTCACCAAAACAGGCAAAAGATTTCTAGGTGGCCCTAGTGGTAAAGAATCCATCTGCCAGTGCAAGAGACACAGAAGACATAGGTTTGATCCCTGGGTTGGGAAGATTCCTTGGAGGAGGAAATGGCAACCCACTCCACTATTCTTGCCTGGAGAATCCCATAGACAGAGGGGCCTGGAAGACTGCATTCCATGGGGCTGCACAAAGCCAGATGTGATTGAAGAGACTTAGCACACATAATAGACAAAAACCCTTGCTAATTAAAATGAAAAATTGAAGAATAGTTGATTTACCATGTTGTGCCAATCTCTGCTATACAGCAAAATGACTCAGTTTTACACATATATACACTCCTTTTCTGAATATTCTTTTCCATTATGGTTTCAGTTCAGTCACTCAGTTGTGTCCAACTCTTTGCGACCCCATAGACCTCAGCACGCCAGGCTTCCCTGTCCATCACTAACTACCAGTGAGTGAAAGTGAAGTCACTCAGTTGTGTCCGACTCTTTGTGACCCCATGGACTGTCGCCCACCAGGCTTCTCTGTCCATGGGATTCTCCAGGCAAGAATGCTGGAGTGGGTTGCCGTTTCTTTCTCCAGGAGATCTTCCTAAGCCAGAGATTGAACCCAGGTCTCCTGCATTGCAGGCAGATACTTTACCCTCTGAGCCACCAGGGAAGATACCAACTACCAGAGCCTACTCAAACTCATGTCCATTGCGTTGGTGATGCCATCCAACCATCTCATCCTCTATCGTCTCCTTCTCCTCTGGCCTTCAATCTTTCCCAGCATCAGGGTCTTTTCCAATGAGTTGATTCTTTGCATCAGGTGGCCAAATATTGGAGTTTCAGCTTCAGTATCAGTCCTTACAATGAATATTTAGGACTGATTTCCTTTAGAATTGACAGGTTGGATCTCCTCGCAGTCCAAGGGACTCTCAAGAGTCTTCTCCAACACCACAGTTCAAAAGCATCAATTTTTTGGCACTCAACTTTCTTTACAGTCTAACTCTCATAATCATATGTGATTATTGGAAAAATCATAGCTTTGACTAGATGGACCTTTGTTGGTAAAGTAATATCTCTGCTTTTTAATGTGTTGTCTAGGTTGGTCATAGCTTTTCTTTCAAGAGGCAAGCGTCTTTTAATTCCATGGCTGCAGTCACAATCTGCAGTGATTTTAGAGCCCCCCAAAATAAAGTCTCTTACTATTTCCATTGTTTCCCCATCTATTTGCCATGAAGTGATGGGACCAGATGCCATGATTTTAGTTTTCTGAATGTTGAGTTTTACGCCAACTTTTTCACTCTCCTCTTTCACTTTTATCAAGAGGCTCTTTAGTTCTTTTTTGCTTTCTGCAATAAGGATGGTATCATCTGCATATCTGAGGTTATTGATATTTCTCCCGGCAATCTTGATTCCAGCTTGTGCTTCATCATGCCTGGCATTTCGCGTGATGTGCTCTGTATAGAAGTTAAATGAGCAGGGTGACAATATACAGCCTTGACATACTCCTTTCCCAATTTGGAACCAGTCTGTTCTTCCATGTCCATTTCTAACTGTTGCTTCTTGACTTGCATACAGATTTCTCAGGAGTCAGGTCAAGTGGTCTGGTATTCCCATCTCTTTAAGAATTTTCCAGAGTTTGTTGTAATCCACACAAAGGCTTTGACATAGTCAATAAAGGAAAATTAGATGTTTTTCTGAAACTCTTGCTTTTTTGATGATCCAGTGGATGCTGGCAATTTGATATCTGGTTCCTCTGCTTTTTCTAACTTCAGCTTCCAGTTAGCATACTGTTGAAGACTGGTTTGGAGAATTTTGACCATTACTCTGCTAGCATGTGAGATGAATGCAATTTGTGGTAGTTTAAACATTCTTTGGCATTGCTTTTCTTTGGGATTGGAATGAAAACTGACCTTTTCCTGTCCATTATGGTTTATCCCAGACTAATTTTTGCTTTGGGTTCAATAGCTCCTTGAACTCTGGTTTTGTATCACTAATTTTTTTTTTAACTTCTTATTAGCACAAAGTATAAAATCTTATACATGCTGGGGCCAAAAGCATTGATCGAGTGAATGATGAGTGTAGTTAATCAGTAAGGGCATACAGAGCCCTTGTCATTGTGGTACTGCACTTGTCACCATGAGGTGGGGAAGCAGTGTTTTTAAAGAACTCAGGAGTATAAACAGGTAGAAGCATGCGGAATACTTGGGATACACTATAAAAAGTCACATTTCCTTACTTCCGCTGTTCAAGCATATAATGATGCCACAAAATGCTCATACACTACACTTCTCAAGACCTCCTCATATTCTGCTGCATTAATCTTTCTTGGAAATGCCAGAACTGTTCAGAACTCTGCCTATGAACCTGTTGTTCCCGGTGCAAAGAAAGATTTCCCCCTACTTTTTTAAAGCAAACTTCTTTAAGAATAGAACTCCTCCATTATGGCTCTTCCAGTCCCGCTTAAGAGTTACTATCTCATTCTACAGTGATGTTTTTATGTAACAGCACTCCCCATATTCTTTTATATACTGATATTATCAGGTACTTGTTATAAAAATAGTATGCTTTGAGTTGACTTTTTCGTTTTTCTCACCTAGAGAACTTTTTTACTCCCCCACAATATAACCATAAATAAAGAAAAGTTCCCAGTGATATGATAATATCACTCAGTGATACACAAGCTGGTTATTTAACCAAAATCAAATGAAGGCTGAATAGAATCTACTTTTCTTATCTTATTTTTAGCTCAACTTATGGGTTCAGGGACTATCTTCATTGACTAGAAGAGCACCTGGCAAACAGATATTACTTATTAAATAAATAAATGAATGCCTGTATACAAACCATGGCAATAAATGCTAAATGGCATGGTAAAACTAAATGTACTATAGGAACTCAGAGATAAGAAATACTAGAAAGAACAATGAACTAACAGGAAGTTTAGTATCCACAATTTTCTAGCTGTATAACTGAGCAAGACATATAATCTAAGCTTTAATTTTTCAATTTGTTAAGATTAATGGGCTGAACTAGATCAGTTGTTTTCAAATTATTTTAGTTGTAGCTCTCTTTTGTCTAATAAAAATCTAAATGGAATCCCATTATATAAATAAAGAGACCACATTATAGTATTATTTATTAGCTTTCTAACATTGAGACAATTGTGATTATCACAGAAAAGCTATTATAAACAGCAACTTAAAAAAAAACAGCAAATTTGGCTTTGGCAATACTTAAGATTGTTGCAGTCAAAATGGTCTAGAAGCTTGAAGGGAGGTAAAGAAAATCTTGTTTCCACTACGGAATGACTAATCTTACTCACATCTCTGGTCATGAATACAAAACATGGGCAAGAACCACCCAAAACTTAAATTAAGCAAGAGGACATACGTTAGTATAATATTGTCACACTGATTTGCCACTGCAGAACTGTAAAGGAGTGATAAGGATATATGGTAGAAAGATGCCTCTAGGTCATATTTATATTTTTTTAATGGAACTTACATACACTGTAGTTCTTCTCTTGTTTGCATAATTTGATTTGGATATATAACAATGGTGGGCTTCCCTGGTGGCTCAGATCATAAAGAATCTGCCTGCAATTAGGAGACCCAGGTTCAATCCCTGGGTCTGATCCCCAGGAGCAGGGAATGGTTACTCACTCCAGTATTCTTGCCTGGTGAATTCCATGAACAGAGGAGCCTGGCAGGCTACAGTCTGTGGGGTTGCAAAGAGTTGGACATAACTGAACAACTAAGCACACATATAACAATGGACTCAATTTTTTTTAAAGGATGGCTAAACACTTAAAAATAAAAATAATCCTCTTAAGAAGTCTAAACATCTACATGGAAATTGGAGGTAAGGCTTTAGTCAGCAGTTCATAAAATATAAAAAGCAGCACAGTTTTTGCTTCATGATGTGTTTATGTGTTCTAATTTGGTATACATCTGAGTGGGCATGCTGTTTTTATGAGTGTTAAAATACTTCATATAATTTTAAAATTTAAATTTGTGTCCAACATTGGGAAACTCTGAAGAACCTCTTCCGAGTTAGATGTTCTTCTGATCCTCCTAATGCTGTCATTTCTACGTAAGCTAGAAAAGCAAGAAAGACTATAAAGATGACTTCAATGTCTTCAACTCAATGTATCTATGTTTACCAAGATAAGATACCCATGGAACAGAGTTGACCGAATTGAAGTGGAAAACTTGTGCTAGGGAGTATCAGAAATACAGCTTTAAAAAACATGTCAGGGCTTCCCTGGTGGTTCAGTGGTTAAGAATCTGCATTGCAATGCAGGGGACACTGGTTCGATCCTTGATCTGGGAAGATTCCTTATGCTGTGAGGCAAATAAGCCTGTGAGCCACAACTACTGAGCCCGTGTGGAGCAACTACTAAGGCTGGCACATCCTAGAGCCTGCACTCCACAACTAGAGAGTAGCCCCCACTCTGCGCCAACTAGAGAAAGGTGCACATAGCATCAAAGACACAGCACAGCCAAAAATAAACAAATTTAAAAAAATGTCAGTCTTCCTAGTATTGGATGAATCTCTATGCACATAAAGCTGAAAACGGTTTTTGTATCAGAGATCCATGACATTTCTAACATCAGCATTGCTGGTGTAGAAGTATCTTAATTCATAAATGCAATTTATTTCTTATGTAGTAATTCACTGATAGTGACATCTGTCAGATGGAGAATAACTTTTCAGTGATTTTGTTTTTATTTACTTGAAGAACATAGCCTGATTTCAACTACAGAGGAAAGCCTCTTAACTGACCTCCACATAAACAAATCACTGAATTAACTGAAACAGCATTTCCATTTGAAAACAGACAAATGTTTACTTGTGCTCTTATCACTTGAATCATATGCTGTTGACTATCAGTTGTGTTGTTTCCAAAGCTGTCTGGTCAATAACATTTGCTGGTGTCATTTAGGCATTTAATAAAATGTTTTGTAAACAAATGAAATATAAATAAAAAAAGAGAAAGATTATTTCCATGTAAATTAAGTTGAAAGCATAGCTTTTAATACCAGCCTCTTAAAAAATGAGGTTGAATAAGATGGAAAAGAGAAGAATCTTGTGAGGAAAACCCTAGAAATCATGATTAAGAGCACCAATTCTGTACTCAGACTGCTGATATTAAAATTTCAGCTCAGTACTTGGTGTATGACTTAGGGTAAGTTACATGTCTGTTCTTCAATTTTCTCAAGTGCAAAATGAAGGTAATACTAATACCTACCATACTGCTGCTGCTAAGCTGCTTCAGTCGTGTTTGACTCTGTGCAACCCCATACCTGCTACCACACAGTGCTGAACAAATTGAATAAGTAAAGATTTGTAAAGTACTTAGTGTCCAGCCCATAGTAAGCACTATGTAAATATTTGGTAAATAAATAAAGATGGCTGGTCATAAAAAACACTCAATGGCTCTAAACAACTGAAATCATACATAATGTATCATCTGATTAAATTTCCATAGAACATCACAAGAATGTGACATCCCCAAACATCCTCACATTCATAAATTTATTTATTTTTTCACATTTTCTTTGCATTTACTTCTATTGTTGGCATATTACATTTATTTATTTATTTTTGAAATACTTTTTTTTAAATTTTAATTTTTACTTTATTTTACTTTACAATAAATTAAAAAAAAGAGTCACTTATATATAGGTAGTGGTGAAAGCCAATTTGAGTTAAACAATCATAAATTTAAGGCAGAATCCAAAATGTGACCTTATTCTCCAGAACATGAGTTATCAGACAAGACAGCAGTATGGATGGAATCAGACCTCTGACTTATTGAGTATATAGGCATAGGAAAAACAAAAACAGATTATATGATTTCTGAAATTTACTAGCAAACTATTCTAAAAAACATACACAAACACTCACATAGAGTAGGGCAAGAGAGAATGATATAGAAATACGGCAAAATGTTAATTGCTGAATTTGTGCAAATAGAGTTCTTGGCACTACTGCAGTTTCTTGGTAAGTTTGAAATAATCTCGTTAGTAAGTTTAAAAAAATGTAAGAAAATCACAAACAAAAATAAAATAGGATCATGGTTTTGAAGAGGGGTGAGTAAAAGACAGAGGAGCAATGAAGTCTGAGATATGGCAAATGTGTTACTAAAATATGGAACAGAGAATCTAAGCTGGAATAACAGTTTACATGAAGTTAAAGGAGCTTCTCAGGTAGTGCCACAGTAAACAATCTGCCTGCAGGTGCAGGAGACACAAGAGACATGGGTTCCATCCCTGGGTCAGGAAGATCCTCTGGAGAAGGAAACAGCAATCCACCCCTGTACTCTTGCCTGGGAAATCCCATGGACAGAGGAGCATGGTGGGCCACAGTTCAGGGGGCTGCAAAGAGTTGGACACAACTAAGTGCGCACGCGCGCGCACACACACACACATGAAGTTAAAGAACATGCATTACAGGCATCAGAGGAGGAGGAAAGGAACTGTGAGTACATGAGAGGCAGGAGAAATAGTCTAACCTGAAGAAGTTAAAATGCTGGGAAGACAACACATAGACTTTTAAAAAGTATAAGGCAAACTGATCAAATGCTCAAACAATGAAAGAAGAAAGAAAACTTCCATTTCAGGTCAGAGAAAGTTAATATAATGGGCTATTTTACTTTTGAATCTCTTTTCTACCTTGCTAACCACCCTAGCCTCACATCTTGGTTGGAATAACAAACTTAAAGAATTGTTTATAAAAAAAAAAAAAAAAGGAGGAAGAAAGAAAGAAAACTCCAGTTCATCTTGCATGAATGGAGGATTCATTTGAGACAGGGATAGGTAGAGAAGGAAAAAACCTCCTGGAGCAGTTGATAAAAATGTGTCCTTTCCTGGGTGTTTATATGGAATTGCCTTGATCTTGAATATTTAGTCAGACAAATGAGGTATGATTAATAAAAGTAAAGACAACATGATTATTTCCTAGAGAACTCAAACTTGAAAATTATTAGAACCAAAGATGAAAGGATTTAGAAGGTAGTTGTTGTTCAGTTGCCCAGTCTTGTCTGACTCTTTGTGATTGCAGCTTGCCCCCCTGTCCCTTACCTCCCCGAGTTTGTCCAAGTTCATGTTCATTGCATTGATGATGCTGTCCAGTCATCCCATCCTTTGATACCCGCTTATTCCACTCTCAATCTTTCCCAGCATCAGGGACTTTTCCAATGAGTCGTGTGTTCACATCAAATGACCAAAATACTGGAGCGTCAGCTTCAGTATCAGTCCTTCCAGTGAATATTCAGGATTGATTTCCCTTAAGATTGACTGGTTTGATCTCCTTGCTGTCCAAGGGACTTTCAGGAGTCTTCTCAAGCAACACCGTTCGAAGGTATCAAGTTTTTGGCATTCTGCTTTCTTTACAGTACAGCTCTCACAACCATACACGACCACTTGACTATACAGATCTTTGTCGGCAGAGTAATGTCTCTGCTTTTCAATACACTGTCTAGGTTTGTCATCTCTTTCCTGCCAAGGAGCAATTGTCTTCTGATTTCATAGCTGCAGTCACCATTTGCAGTGATTTTGGAGCCCAAGAAGGGGAAATCTGTCACTACTTCCACCTTTCCCCTTCTATTTGCCTTGCAGTAATAGGGCCGGATGCCATGATCTTAGTGTTTTCAGTCTTTAGTCTTAAGCCAGCTTTTTCACTCTCCTCCTTCACCCTTATCTAGAGGCTCTTTAGAGTGGTATCATTTATATATCTGAAGTTGTTGATATTTCTCCTGCCTATCTTGATTCCGGATTGTAACTTATCCAGCCTGGCATTTCTCACGATGTGCTCACCCTGTTAAGCCAACGTGACAGCAGACAGCCCTGTCCTACTCCTTTCTTGATCTTGAACCAATCAGTTGTTCCATACAGGGTTCTAACTGTTGCTTCTTGACCTGCATACAAGTTCCTCAGGAGACAGGTAAGATGGTTTAGTATTCCATCTCTCTAAGAGCTTCCACAGTTTGCCATGATCCACACAGTCAAAGGCTTTAGTGTAGTTGATGAAACAGAGATAGATGTTTTTCTGAAATTTCCTTGCTCTCTCTATAGTCCAGCAATGTTGGCAATTTGATCTCTACTTCCTCTTCCTTTTCTAAACTTAGCTTGGACATCTGGAAGTTCTTGGGTCACATAATGCTGAAGCCTAGCTTGTAAGATTTTAATCATGACCTTACTAGGATGGGAGATGAGTGCAATTTAGAAGGTACCAGGGTATAAAACAGGAACAAAACAAAACAAGAACACAAAATCAAGAAGGGGATAAATGCTTTATCAGCTAAATATATTAATTAGCTGTAGTATTGGTGTTAGAATAGGCAAGTAGTATAATAAAAGAGACTGGCCACCAAAAACTGCATAGATATGCAAATTCAGCTGATGATAGAGGTGGTATGTTTGTTTTTTGTGGTGGCATTTTATAAGGAAAGGATGGCCAATTCAATATATGGTGCTGGGACAACTATATACTCAGGGTGAAGAAGGAATTCATGGGGCCTGGACTCCATATTAGGCCTGTTCATGCTGATTATGCTCAGCCACCTTTCCAATGGACTCTGAACTCTGGTGTTTAGTGCCTATGAAAACAACAACAGAAGGGTAAGACCCCCTCAAGACAGGGGAACCTTGAAGATCATATCTAGGTTACTCATCACCTAAGAGAAAATATACACCAATCATCTCTTCCTCCAGACTGGCCATAAATTTTTCTGTATCTATCGGAGTGTAACCTCGGGTTTATTGATTATTGGCTAATTGTTTGACTGTTTGAGCACATGAGCACATAGCATGTGAATGATGGGGTTATTGGGATTGTACTTTCCTTGGTTTATGTAAGTCTCAAGGAATTTGGAGTGGTGGGTTCAGACACGTACACATGGGGTATAAAAGATTTTCACAAATGCTGGTTGGGGTCCTTGGCTAAGAGGAGACTCTGTCTTGGGCCCGCCAGTGTAATAAACTGCACTCCACTATCTGCATGTCCTTCTGAGTGAGTTTGTTTCCTGGAATGTGTGGCTACAACAGGAGGAAAAGATGATTTATTTTTATAACTCATATGATTCACAAAAATGCATTTCAGATGATTCAAGACTTAAGTCAAAACAAAAACTAAATCAAATTAAAATATAAATGCAGTAATATAATACAAAAGAATATGTGTATCTGTACCATATTTATGAAAATCTTCTAAAGGAGATACAAAAAGCGAATGCCATAATGAAAAACACTGTTAAATTTGACTACATCAAAATTTAAAACTTCTGTTCAGCAAAAGGATCACCAAAAAACTGAAAAGACAATTGATGGCCTGGGGAAAACATCTGCAACATAAGTAACAGTCTAAAGTATTAGTATCTAGAATACAAAAGAACTTCCAAAAAGCAATAAAAAAGGTAAAAAGCCCAAAAGAAAAACTGACAGTAAATACAGATAGGCTGAGAAGAGGACATGTGAAAGACCTGTGAGCTTAAGATGCTCAATCTTAGCAGTAATCAGAAAATGCAAGATAAAGCAATAAAGAAGTACCAGTTTTCACTTGTAAGATACACATTTTAAAAAGACTGGCAATAGCAAGTTTCCACAAGAGTATGGGAAAACAGCTAATGTTAAATTACTGCTAGAAGGACCAACTGTTACCTCCTTTTAGGAAGGTAACATATAGCATCAATACAAACTTAAGATGTACATATCCTTTGAAATCGCAACTCCTCTTCTTCATCATGCCTGGAAAAATAATCAAATATGAGCACAAAAATTATGTAAAATTATATTCACCAGCACTGATCATTAGAGTGAAAAATACAAAACAACCTAAATGCCTATTAAGTAGGGAATGGGCAAATAAAATGTATGATATGGAAGATAATATAACACTTAAGAGAGGTGGTCTTACAGTGATATGGAAAAATTTCTAAGACATACTGTTAAGTGAGTTGAGATTGTAAAAGTGAAAACATTTAGAATGGGGATCACTAATGTACTGCTAAGGAGAGATCAACAGGTAGAATGCTGTTCACTGAAAAGGCAAGAAGCAAAGACAAACCATTAACAATGAACATTCCCAGCATAATACTAAAGATTTAAAACAGCAGAGTCCAACTGAAAGAAACCAGACCTTCAGTTGACTGTGATGCACAGATTTGCTTAAGACAGGAAAAAAAAAATCAAATTCTTATGAATTTTCCTAGGCATTGGAGGATGATTAATGTACTACTATTTAAAAGACATCCAGCATCTACCAGGCAATGAAAGCCACTTTAATGATTCATTTAATTCTGACAATGCCAAGGTAAGCAGTATAGGTTCCATTATACAGATAAAGAAAGGGAGGCTCCAAAGTTAGGTATCCTTCTCCTAAGGTCACTCTTTAAAAGGTCACTTAACTAATAACTGCTATTAGAAGCGAGGTCTGGAAAACACCATCAGTCTGTAAGAACAGTGTGTGAAAGCGTGAGAAACTAATGCAAGTAATATTACAGAGTCATGCTATGTTTGCTGAATCTTAGAATAACATCTGGCCTTGAAAAAAGGATGTAAAATTTAAAAAAATTGTATTTCTTTTTCTTTTAAAACAATGTTCCTTAAAAAATATAAACATTTAAGCTACATTTAAAATCATACATAACGATGTAGTACTGTTTGTATCTACTGATGGTGAAACTAGGTTCCTCTTCATGTCAAATGCCATAAATTTTCAACCTTTCTTTCCTTGGGTGGCTTTAGTATGTTATCTTCAGAGAGTAAATTACATGTTAGTTCAAAGAAACAAGTACTGAGTACCTATTGTATATCTAGGTGCTCAAAAACAAGTAACACAAGGTGTGCCCCATCAAAACCTGAGGAATAACTTTTGGAAACCACTTGGGAGCTTTACTCAGGGGGCATGAAGCAATCAAGTACTTAGGACAAAATTATGTTTATTTTTGGCACTCTACAAAAGCTGAAGTTCTACTTTCCAGAACTGAATCAGGTATGAATTTTAACATATTATACAGAGGTGTATATGGTCTAATCACTCAAATCAATACTGTTTTTATTGCCTATTAGCTTGATTTTAATATTTTATAGCAAGAAACCTAGGATATTAAGTATAAGCCTTTATAAAATAATTTGATTTTGTTTATTTTTATTATATAAATGTCCTTGGAATTCTTCAGCTTATAATTCAATGTTTTTCCTTGATGACTTAAGGTATTTAAAATTCTTTTTGGACTAAGAGTGAAAACATGGCAGTAACCTTGATACTAACACTGAACACAGTGTGTTACATTTGAGTTTCAGGAACATTCAGCATGGCAGAAATGCTCGGAATCTGAAGCAATTTAAGAGGTTAAAACACTAAAGTTGGCTTAGGAGGCTTTAGGAATATTAGGAGATGAGATGATGCAAGCAATTTTATCTCTGGAAAAATCAATCTAATATTAACGAAAAAAATTCCATGGCAACTTGATACAGAGGCAAAGATGCAGGAAAAAAAAAGATAAAAGATGTTTTTAGTTCTAACTATGGGTATTGTTTGAAGACTTTATTGAAGCTTTCTGCTTCTAAACTTCAATTGGGATGTGTTTTAATATCTTTATTTTTATAGTTTTCAAGAAGGATACTGAAGACCCAGATTAACCTGTAAACTAATAAACTAGTTTCATTGACCTAGAGAGTCAAAGTTACTGGAATAAGTTATATAAATTTTAGGAGACTTTATTAATTCTAGTTCATACTTGAGCAGTAATATTATTTAGTGATCCATTTTTTTGGTCAGAAAGATATTCAGATTTGAATTAGAAAGCAGATGTTGACATATATGCCATCAATTAAACATATCAGGCAACAATAAAACATACCTATGAATTTTTACAATAAAAACATGAGACAAATAAAAGGAATTTACCTAAGTTATTAAAAAAAATCATGAAAGCTTCAAGTAAATTTCAAATTTAAATTACCAAGTCATTTCTTACTAGTAATAAACAATTAATAAATAAATCCAAAGATGTGACTGCAATGATAATTCTAATGTTTCTGGCATGAACACTTCAAAAGACAACTTAGCAATAATTTGTATATTTTAAGTGTGAACACTTCAATAGATATTATCTTTTTTTTTTTTTTCTGCATTGCATGGCTGATAGGATCTCAGTTCCCTGACCAGGGATCAAACCTGGGCCACAGATGTGAAACTGCTGAGTCCTAACTACAGGGCCACAAGAAACTCTCCCCCATCCCAATTTTTTTTTCCAACAGACACTGTCATTTTTGGAAAAAAAAAAAAAAAAAGCCAGGATATTGTAATACAAGTACTTTGATTTAACTGTATTATAAAATTAGTGCTGAATGATAGATAAAATCCCATATTATTTCATATTTTCAATCTTGTTTTTTATCAGACATCACAACAGCTCACAACTATATAAATTCTACTTTCCTAGAAAAAAATTTGGAAGCCTCAATCTATTTCACATATATATGACCATACATATAAGTATATAAGTAAACATACATACACATAAAATGCCAGAAAACCACTGGGAAATTTCATATTACCAACTCTTCATTAATCTCACAAAGTACAAAGACTTGTCATTAACAATTAAAAGTGAAATTATACATCATCAAAATGCATGTTGTGAGATGTTACTGTTTTTAATCTTTTTCATTTGTTCAGCTATAGATATGTGAGAGTAGTTGGGTCAAACTGAACCAGTAATTCAGATAATGAGAATTTTACAATACTTTTATCTCTTTCTTTCACTGGACTTTTCAATACTTCAGAATTAAAGAAAATCTTCGTTGAAAAGTCTTTTTCTAAGTTTTATGATTGGCTTATAATATGGTTATTCATTCATTTGTACAAAAGTATATGAACTGGGTATAAAATCAAATGAAATCAAATCCTTCATTAGGGCCTACTATACACCAGACATAGTTCTAGGTATTAGGGATACTACAATTGGGAGGCTTAGGCTTATGCTATAGAGGTTAAGACCAAAAATCAATAAATGAATATATAAATAAAATAACTACCAGCCATGTGAGGTGCTATGAAAGAAATAAAGAAGGATCTAAGAGAGACAAGGGTAAGGAGTGGGAAAGATCTCCTTTAGAGGGATCCTTGAAGAAGTCCTCTCTGAGATGAAATTTAAGTGAGACCTGAAAGATAAGAGAGAAACTGTGCATGAGAAGGGAATAAGGGGAATAGTTTTCTAGGTAAAAGAAACAGCATGTGCAAAACTCCAGAACAGCTTTTTAGGTAACACAAACAGCATGTGCAAAACTTCAGAAGTGGACGAGTTGGCTGTGTTCCAGAAACTGAAGGAAGATCCATGGTGGTGGAATGTAATGAGTGAAGTGGGGAGTGGCATGAGATGATGTTGGAGAAATAAGCAGGGAGGGAATGATGTAGGGCCTTATTTCTCATAATCATGTTGTGAATTTTATTTTAATTGCAATGGGAAGTTGTCAAGAATAAAAACATAGGAGTAATATGACTTTAATTGCATTTTAAGAAGGTATCTCTTTTTTGTTGTGTTAAGAATGGATTGGAAGAAGCAATGGCTAGAAGTCTGTGATAAAGGCTGACAGCCTGATAAAATTTTGGATGCTTGTTTGTAATTGCTTCTTAAAACTACTTCTTTGTATTAAGCTGTGACTAATAACAACAGGTGTGGGTTTCTCAGGTTGTTCAGGGCTGAAGACTCCACCTACAATGTAGGAGATGAAGGTTTGATACCTGGGTTGGACAGATTCCCTGAAGAAGGAAATGGCAACCCACTCCAGTATTCTTGTGTCTGGGAAATCTCATGGACAGAGAAGCCTGGTGAGCTACAGTTGACAGGGTTGCAAAAGAGTAGCACATAACTTAGTGACTGAACAGCAACAACTATAATAACGGTTTAATTATGATTCCCCTTAATGGACCATAACCTTCTCATGGCAAAGGAGCTTGCATAAATCAATGAAGCTATGAGCCATGCCATGCAGGTCCATCCAAGGGCCAGGGTCATAGTGGAGGGTTCTGAAAAATCATGGTCTACTGGAGGAGGAAATGGCAAGCCACTTCAGTAGTCTTGCCTTCAGAACCCCACGAACAATAAAAAAGGCAAAAACATATGACATGGGAAGATGAGTCCCTCCTGGTTGGAAGGTGTCCAATATGCTACTGGAGAAGAGTGGAGAACAGTTACTAATAGCTCCAGAAAGAATGAAGCACCTGTGCCAAAGTGGAAACAATGCTCAGCTATGTATCCGTCCAGTGGTGAAAGTAAAGTCCGATGCTGTAAAGAACAATACTGCATAGGAGCCTAGAATGTTAGGTCCATGAATCAAGGTAAATTGGAAGTGGTCAAAACCCACCAAATCAATGATCTTTTAAAACATAAGGATCAGAAGACAAAAGTATGGGTGCCACTTCATGGCAAATAGAAGGGGAAAAAGTGGAACTAGTGACAGATTTTATTTTCTTGGGCTTCCAGCCATGCAATTAAAAGACACTTGCTTCTTGGAAGAAAAGCTATGACAAACCTAGACAGTGTATTAAAAAGCAGAGACATCACTTTGCCAACAAAGGTCCACATGGTCAAAGCTATGGATTTTCCAGTAGTCATGTACGGATGGGACAGTTGTACCAGAAGGAAGGTTGAGTGCTGAAGAATTCATGTTTTTGAACTGTGATGCTGGAGAAGACTCTTGAGAGTCTCCTGGATGGCAAGGAGTTCAAACCTGTCAATCCTAAAGGAAATCAACTCAATACTCATTGGAAGGACTGATGCTGAAGTGCCAATACTTTGGTCACCTGATGCAAAGAGCTGACTCATTGGAAAAGACCCTGATGTAGGGAAAGACTTAAGGCCAAGGAGGAGGTGGCAGAGGATGAGATGGTTAGATAGCATCACCGACTCAATGACCATAAATCTGACCAAACTCTGGGAGATAGTGGGGGACAGGGAAACCTGACATGCTGCAGTCCATGGGGTCACAAAGAGTTGGATATGCTTAGCAAATGAACAACAACAATTATGATTGGAGAAATGGGTCATGTTGGAGACTGTAATAGTAGGAATAGTAGGAAATGTATACTGGGCATGGTCACACAGGTATCTTAGACTTTGGAAAAGCTATTTCAAAGTATTCAAAGAGAGATACATGCACATTTTTAGCATTTATTGTAAGGAATGCAAAGAAGGTTTTGAACTTAAAAAATAAAAGGACACCCTGACCATGACCACATATTTAGCCTAAGCAGAAAGCTGAAGGAACCAATGTTACGTAGAGGCTCAAGGAGTTGCACAGAGAGCTTTCCATGTGGCTTAGGTATAAAGAGGTAATATTTCAAAAGTAAAATAAAAGTCATATAAACCTAAGATTCAGCCTTTAAGACCTTATGTGATTGACTTCTGAATACTTCCCTGACTGTATTTTGTACCACTCTCTTCCTTGTAAATGACTCTAATTGTGTCTTTCTTCCAGTTCCTTGACTGTGTATATAAGCTGAAACTTATTCTTTGGGTTTTAGTAGTTGCTGTTCCATCTTCTAAACTCTTCTAATACTTGAGTTCAACTATCACTTCAAAACGCCATCTTGTTTATTTTAATCACAGCCCACATTCTTAACTAAAATAACCTGTTTCTATGTTTACTGTCTTTCTCTAATCAATTGCATTTAAGCAATAGAACAAGGCCTTTGTCTACCCTTTCATGACATGATCCTCAGTGCTTAACACAACTTCTGGCACATTATAGGTTTTCAGTAAATACTTACTGAGTACAAAGGAGGAAAAAAGTAGAAGGAAAGGAAGGGAAAAATGAAAAGGCATCAGAGAAGAATACAAAAATTTTTATCAAGTTCAGAATGAATTGAGCTTTAGAAAAATCCTAAAAATACAAAAGGAACTTTTAAAGTTATGATTGGAACAAGAAGAGGATTAAGAGAAAATCTTTTACTTTGATAAACACAAGAATAATAAAATGAAATTAAAAGAGAATTAAATTTCTATTTTGTTTTCATCAAAGAGAACAAATTTTATGTCAAAATGAAAAACTAATTTGATTAAGAATAAATCAGAGAGAACTCTGGCTTGTAGCCAAGATGGAACAACAGGGGTCATATTTGCCCTCGTGCCTGAAATAACAACAACAAAAAACAGATAAAATATATGAAGGAAGGGTTTGTAAGACATTAGATATCAGTCAATCAAGGACAGTGACTTTTCAGAAATAGGAAGCAAAGGAAATGAGCCCTAAAACTGTCCTAGCTTATTGCCTTGGGTGAGTTTCCAGTCTGTGTGCAAAGACGGTGAACCTAGTTGGAGCCCAGCAGACTAAGTTGAGGAGGTGCAGCCGAAGAGTCAGTGACAATCGAGGCAATGTGAATCTACAGGGCTGAATGCCAGAGAAGGAAGAGCTGTAGAGACAGAAATGAAGAAATCTGGGGAGAATTTCCTTAGAGTATCAATCAGAGTATATTAATCAGTGCATGCATATGAGGAAAATAACAGAGGCTGAGGAAAGAAGCCTGGCTTAGAAAATTCTGCAAGCCAGTCTTCAACAGCATGTGAACTATGAACTTCCAGATGTTCAAGCTGGACTTAGAAAAGGCTGAGGAAAATGAAAGTTGCTCAGTTGTGTCCAACTCTTTGTGACCCCATAGCCTATACACTCCATGGAATTCTCGAGGCTAGAATACTGGAGTGGGTAGCCTTTCCCTTCTCTAGGGAATATTCCCAACCCAGGGATTGAACCCAGGTCTCCTGCATTGCAGGTGGATTCTTTACCAGCTGAGCCACAAGGGGAGCCCAAGAATAATGGAGTAGGTAGCCTATCCCTTCTCCAGTGATCTTCCCAACCCAGGAGTCAAACCAGGGTCTCATGCATTGCAAGCAAATTCTTTACCAACTGAGCTATCAGGGAAGAGGAACCAGAAATCAAATTGCCAGCATCCACTGGATCATCAACAAAGCAAGAGAGTTCCAGAAAAACATCTACTTCTGCTTTATTGACTATGCCAAAGTCTTTGACTGTGTGGATTACAAAAAATTGGAAAATTCTTAAAGAGATGGGAATACCAGACTACCTTAACTGCCTCCTGAGAAATCTGTGTGCAGGTCAAGAAGCAACAGTTAGAACCGAACATGGAACAGCAGACTGGTTCCAAATTAGCAAAGAGTACGTCAAATCTGTATATTGTCATCCTGCTTATTTAACTTCTATGCAGAGTACATCATGCAAAATGCCAGGCTGGATGAAGCATGAGCTGGAATCAAGATTGCCGGGAGGAACATCAATAACCTCAGATATGGAGATGACACCACTCTTATGGCAGAAAGCTAAGAACTAAAGAGCTTCTTGATGAAAGTGAAAGAAGAGAGTGAAAACGTCAGCTTAAAACTCAACATTCAGAAAACAAAGACTGTGGCATCCAGTCCCATCAGTTCAGTTCAGTTCAGTTCAATTCAGTTGCTCAGTCGTGTATGACACTTTGCGACCCCATGAGTTGCAGCACACCAGGCCTCCCTGTCCATCACCAACTCCTGGAGTTTACTCAAACTCATGTCCATCAAGTTGGTGATGCCATCCAACCATCTCATCCTCTGTAGTCCCCTTCTCCTCCTGCCCCGAATTCCTCCCACATCAGAGGCTTTTCCAATGAGTCAATACTTCGCATGAGGTGGCCAAAGTATTGGCGTTTCAGCTCCAGCCCCATCACTTCATGGCAAATAGATGGAGAAACAATGGAAACAGTGAGATACTTTGTATTTTGGGGCTCCAAAATCACTGCAGATGGTGATTGCAGCCATGAAATTAAAAGACATTTACTCCTTGGAAGAAAAGCTATGACCAACCTAGATAGCATGTTAAAAAGCAGAGACATTACTTTGCCGACAAAGATTTGTCTAGTCAAGGCTATGGTTTTTCCAGTGGTCATGTATGGATGTGAGAGTTGGACTATAAAGAAAACTGAGCACCAAAGAATTGATGCTTTTGTACTGTGGTGCTTGAGAAGACTCTTAAGAGTCCCTTGGACTGCAAGGAGATCTCATCAGTCCATCCTAAAGGAAATCAGTCCTGAATATTCATTGGAAGGACTGATGCTGAAGCTGAAACGCCAATACTTTGGCCACCTGATGTGAAGAACTGACTCATTGGAAGAGACTCTGATGCTGGGAAAGATTGAAGTCAGGAGGAAAGGGGATGACAGAGGTTGAGATCGTTGGATGACACCACTGATTTAATGGACATAAGTTTGAGCAAGCTCTGGGAGTTGATGAAGGACAGGAAAGAATCGGGCATGACTGAGCGACTGAACTCACTGAACTCAACTAAGGAGAGAATCCCATGAATGGAGAGAGAATAGCACTTGGAATTCACACTGGGCTAGCAACTAGAATACTTTATAATTCATGAGATATAGAGTACATACTCAGCAGTGTCTTACCCAGCAATGGGGAATATGTAGACTTAAACACTGTTCTAGTATCACCTACTGAGTTTCAAAAACTAGATCTGAAAGGATCAAACTACTATTTCCAAGTAGCTTAATTGCATTCCAGAGCAATGCTGAAGAATATTTAAAAACATTCACAAATACCCAGGACCCCACAAGGAAAAATTCAATGTCTAACATGAAATAAAAATGATCAGACACACAAGGAAAAATTCAGTGTCTAACATGAAATAAAAATGATCAGACATGGAATAAAGCAGGAAAATAAAACACATAGTGAGGAATAAAATCAGTTAATCTTGAATGAAATCCTAGGGAATTATGCTGAGTGAAAAAAGTCAATCCCCAAAGGTTATATGCTATATGATTTCATTTATTTAACATTTTTGAAGTGACAAAATTTTAGAAATGGAGACAAGATTAGTTGTTGCAGGAATTAGGAATGTAAGGTGGGCCCAAGACAGAAGCGGTATGGTTATAAAAGGGCAATGCGAGGGATTCTTGTGGTTATGGAACGACCCTGACCATAGTGGTAGACATACAAACTTACACATGGAATAGAATTCTATAGAACTAAACACATATACATGCACATGAATGAATACAAGTAAAATCAGGGAAATAAGCATAAAATCAATGCTTTGTATAAGTATATGCTGGTTATGATATTACACTGGTTCTACAAAATGTTACTATTGGGGTAAAATGGGTAAAGGGTACATGAAATTTCTCTGTATTATTTCTTACATTTGCATGTGAACCTCAATTAAATGAATGAAAATTTCAATTTAAAAAATCAATCAATTGAAACTGATCCAGAGCAATAGATTTTATTTGTTACTTTAAATTTTTTTTATTGAAGGATAATTGATTTACAGAATTTTGTTGTTTTCTGTCAAACCTCAACATGAATCAGGCATAGGTATCCATATATTCCCTCCCTTTTGCACCTCCCTCCCATCTCCTGCCCCATCCCACCGCTCTAGATTGATACAGAGCCTCTGTTTGAGTTTCCTGAGCCATACAGCAAATTCCTGTTGGCTATCTATTTTACATATAGTAATGTAAGTTTCCATGTTACTCTTTCCATACATCTCACCCTCTCCTCTCCTCTCCCCATGTCCGTAAGTCTATTTCTCTATGTCTGTTTCTCCATTGCTGCCCTGTAAATAAATTCTTCAGTACCAGACTGATAGATTTTAGAATCAGCAGATAAGAATATTGACACAGTTATTGTAACTGTATTCCATATGTTCAAACATATAAAGAGATATTCAAGACAGAAAAAAAAAAAGGAGACCCTAATTGAACTTTTAGAGACAAAAACTATGATGTGAAAACCACACTGCATATGATTAACAGCAGATTAGACATAACAGCAGATTAGACACAGCAGAAAAGATTAGTAAACTTGAAGACATAATGATAGAAATGATCCAAAATGAAATGGAGAAAGTAGAGACTGAAAAAAAAAAGGACAGTGTCATTGATCTGTGGGATGATTCAAGTGTAATTCAAGTGTACCTGGAACCCATAAGGAGAGAAGAAAGAAGGAACAATGACAAAACTTGAAGAAACAATGGTTAAAATTTTCTTGGATTTGATGAAAATTGTAAGCCCACAGATCCAAGAAACACAATGAATCTCAAACACAAAAAGTATGAAGTAAACTACCTTGAAGTACATTATAATCAAATTGTTTAAAATCAGACATTAAAAAAGTCTGAAAAGCAGCTGAAGGGTGGAGGGGAATGCGTTATGTACAAAAGACCAAAGTAAAGGATATAGCAAATTCGTCACTGAAAACAATGCATGTGAGAAGACTGTAAGCTCTCATCTTTGAAGTACTAAAAAGTTTCCCTAAACCTGTCAACCTAGAATTCTATATTCAGCAAAAATATTTTTCAAAAATGTAGGTGATATAAAGACTTTTTCAGATATACTAAGTTGAAAGAGTTTAAGTAATGATTAAAAACAAAAGGCCTTCAGGAAGATGCAAAATAACACCACATTGAAATCTGGATCTAAGACAAAGGGAATGCAGAGTACCAGAAATAGTAATTATGGCTAAACATATAAAATGTTTTTCTTGTGTTCAAATTTCTTTAAAGATAGTTAACAATTAAAAAAATGTATTATGAAGTTTATAGCACGCATAAAGGGAACATAGAAAGCAAAGGGGAAAAGAACAAAGATCAAATGGACAAATAGCAAAATTATATACTTAACCTTAATCAAATCAATAACCATATTAATCATAAATGGTCTAAATACCCCAATCAAAAGGAAGAGGTTATCAGACTTCATTAAAATACAGCAAAGCTGCCTAAAAAATCATTTTAAATATAATGGCAAAATGACAAAGATAAATTCTATTAACACTAATCAAAAGAAAGAACAGACATTTGTTATAGCCCAAACTGAAAGAAACCCAAATATCCATCACAGGTGAAAAGATAGATAATCTGATTGTGGTACATCCATATAGTGGAATACAACTCTGAAAAAAAAATTATTGACTCATGTAACACCAAGAATAAATCCCAATGTTATCATCTTAAGTGAAAAGAGTCTAAGGAAAAAAGAGTATATAAGGCATTACCCCATTTGTATAAAATTCTAGAAAATATAAACTAATCCATAAGGAGGGCCGAGAGGAGCTCCACATTCAAGGTCAGGAGGGCCAGCAGTGAGGAGATACCCCTCATCCAAGGTAAGGAGCAGTGCTTGCACTTTGCTGGAGCAGCCATGAAGAGATACCCCACACCCAAGGTAAGAGAAACCCAAGTAAGATGGTAGGTGTTGCAAGAGGGCGTCAGAGGGCAGATACACTGAAACCATAATCACAGAAAACTAGTCAATCTAATCACACAGACCACAGCCTTGTCTAACTCAATGAAACTAAGCCATGCCATGTGGGGCCACCCAAGATGGGCGGGTCATGGTGGAGAGGTCTGACAGAATGTGGTCCACTGGAGAAAGGAATGGCAAACCACTTCAGTATTCTTGCCTTGAGAACCCCATGAACAGTATGAAAAGGCAAAATGATAGGATACTGAAAGAGGAATTACCCAGGTCGGTAGGTGCCCAATATGCTACTGGAGATCAGTGGAGAAATAACTCCAGAAAGAATGAAAGGATGGAGCCAAAGCAAAAACAATACCCAGCTGTGGATGTGACTGGTGATAGAAGCAAGGTCTGATGCTGTAAAGAGCAACATTGCATACGAACCTGGAATGTTAGGTCCGAATCAAGGCAAATTGGAAGTGGTCAAACAGGAGATGGCAAGAGTGAACGTCGACATTCTAGGAATCAGCGAACTAAAATGGACTGGAATGGGTGAATTTAACTCAGATGACTATTATATTTACTACTGTGGGCAGGAATCCCTCAGAAGAAATGGAGTAGCCATCATGGTCAACAAAAGAGTCCGAAATGCAGTACTTGGATGCAATCTCAAAAATGACAGAATGATCTCTGTTCGTCTCCAAGGCAAACCATTCAATATCACAATTATCCAAATCTATGCCCCAACCAGTAATGCTGAAGAAGCTGAAGTTGAACGGTTTTATGAAGACCTACAAGATCTTTTAGAACTAACACCCAAAAAAGATGTCCTTTTCATTATAGGGGACTGGAATGCAAAAGTAGGAAGTCAAGAAACACCTGGAGTAACAGGCAAATTTGGCCTTGGAATGCGGAATGAAGCAGGCCAAAGACTAATAGAGTTTTGCCAAGAAAATGCACTGGTCATAGCAAACACCCTCTTCCAACAACACAAGAGAAGACTCTACACATGGACATCACCAGATGGTCAACACCGAAATCAGATTGATTATATTCTTTGCAGCCAAAGATGGAGAAGCTCTATACAGTCAACAAAGACAAGACCGGGAGCTGACTGTGGCTCAGATCATGAACTCCTGATTGCCAAATTCAGACTTAAATTGAAGAAAGTGGGCAACACCACTAGACCATTCAGGTATGACCTAAATCAAATCCCTTATGATTATACAGTGGAAGTGAGAAATAGATTTAAGGGTCTAGATCTGATAGATAGAGTGCCTGATGAACTATGGAATGAGGTTCGTGACATTGTACAGGAGATAGGGATCAAGACCATCCCCATGGAAAAGAAATGCAAAAAGGCAAAATGGCTGTCTGGGGAGGCCTTACAAATAGCTGTGAAAAGAAGAGAAGCAAAAAGCAAAGGAGAAAAGGAAAGATATAAGCATCTGAATGCAGAGTTCCAAAGAATAGCAAGAAGAGATAAGAAAGCCTTCTTCAGCAATCAATGTAAAGAAATAGAGGAAAAGAACAGAATGGGAAAGACTAGAGATCTCTTCAAGAAAATTAGAGATACCAAGAGAACATTTCATGCAAGGATGGGCTCGATAAAGGACAGAAATGGTCTGGACCTAACAGAAGCAGAAGATATTAAGAAGAGGTGGCAAGAATACACGGAAGAACTGTACAAAAAAGATCTTCATGACCCAGATAATCATGATGATGTGTTGACTAATCTAGAGCCAGACATCTTGGAATGTGAAGTCAAGTGGGCCTTAGAAAGCATCACTACGAACAAAGCTAGTGGAGGTGATGGAATTCCAGTTGAGCTGTTTCAAATCCTGAAAGATGATGCTGTGAAAGTGCTGCACTCAATTTGCCAGCAAATCTGGAAAACTCAGCAGTGGCCACAGGACTGGAAAAGGTCAGTTTTCATCCCAATTCCAAAGAAAGGCAATGCCAAAGAATGCTCCAACTACCGCACAATTGCACTCATCTCACATGCTAGTAAAGTAATGCTCAAAATTCTCCAAGCCAGACTTCAGCAATATGTGAACCGTGAACTCCCTGATGTTCAAGCTGGTTTTAGAAAAGGCAGAGGAACCAGAGATCAAATTGCCAACATCCGCTGGATCATGGAAAAAGCAAGAGAGTTCCAGAAAAACATCTATTTCTGCTTTATTGACTATGCCAAAGCCTTTGACTGTGTGGATCACAGTAAACTGTGGAAAATTCTGAAAGAGATGGGAATACCAGACCACCTGACCTGCCTCTTGAGAAATCTGTATGCAGGTCAGGAAGCAACAGTTAGAACTGGACATGGAACAACAGACTGGTTCCAAATAGGAAAAGGAGTACGTCAAGGCTGTATATTGTCACCCTGCTTATTTAACTTATATGCAGAGTACATCATGAGAAATGCTGGACTGGAAGAAACACAAGCTGGAATCAAGATTGCTGGGAGAAATATCAATAATCTCAGATATGCAGATGACACCACCCTTATGGCAGAAAGTGAGGAGGAGCTAAAAAGCCTCTTGTTGAAAGTGAAAGAGGAGAGTGGAAAAGTTGGCTTAAAGCTCAACATTCAGAAAACGAAGATCATGGCATCTGGCCCCATCACTTCATGGGAAATAGATGGGGAAACAGTAGAAACAGTGTCAGACTTTGTTTTTTTGGGCTCCAAAATCACTGCAGATGGTGACTGCAGCCATGAAATTAAAAGGCGCTTACTCCTTGGAAGAAAAGTTATGACCAACCTAGATAGTATATTCAAAAGCAGAGACATTACTTTGCCGACTAAGGTCCGTCTAGTCAAGGCTATGGTTTTTCCTGTGGTCATGTATGGATGTGAGAGTTGGACTGTGAAGAAGGCTGAGCGCCGAAGAATTGATGCTTTTGAACTGTGGTGTTGGAGAAGACTCTTGAGAGTCCCTTGGACTGCAAGGAGATCCAACCAGTCCATTCTGAAGGAGATCAACCCTGGGATTTCTTTGGAAGGAATGATGCTAAAACTGAAGCTCCAGTACTTTGGGCACCTTATGCGAAGAGTTGACTCATTGGAAAAGACCCTGATGCTGGGAGGGATTGGGGGCAGGAGGAGAAAGGGACGACCGAGGATGAGATGGCTGGATGGCATCACAGACTCAATGGACGTGAGTCTGAGTGAACTCTGGGAGTTGGTGATGGACAGGGAGGCCTGGCGTGCTGCAATTCATGGGGTCACAAAGTCTGACACAACTGAGCCACTGAACTGAACTGAACCAAATGACAGAAAACAGATTAGTGATTGCTTGGGGACATCAAGGAGATGAGGAAAAGGAGGTAGAGATTAGAAAGGAATATAAGAAAACTTCTGGTGGACATGAGTATGTTAATTAAATTAAATGTGGAGATGGTTTCACATATGTTAAAACATCAAACTGTACTCTTTAATGTGTGTTATTTATTGTTATGTCAACTATATCATTATAAAACCATTAATAACTGTAGCAGGTGTGATCAATGAATGTTAAAAACAATAGATGAAGGTATAGAAGAAACAAGATTATTTGCATATTATAAAATATTTCCTTTCAAATATTTATTAATTGCAAAGGAGGAAAATAGCAACTTTAAAGTGGAGAAACCTGATGGACACCCACTAAATCAAGTTATCAAGGTTAATATCATCAATAGTAAGACATATCAAAATCATGCACCACCAGGTATAATGCACTGAGAAGGGAAAATCACTTTTAAATATCTGACCCCTAAATTCATAATCTCAACCTCATTAGATAAAACATCAGATAAATTCAAGCTGAGGGACATTAAGAAAAATGCCTGACTAGCTTGTATTCAAAGTGTCAAGGTTATGAAGGGTATGGAGAGATAGATAAAGGAACTCTAACAGATTGGAAGAGACTAGACTAAGAGGACATGAAAATAAGTGTAATGTGGGATCCTGGACTGCATCTTGAAAAGAAAAAGTGTACTAATGGAAAAACTGGTGAAATCACAATAAAATATATAGTTTAATTAATAATACTGCATCAATATTAATTTCTTAGTTTTGATAACAGTATTATACTTATGTGGACATGAGTTTGAGTGAACTCCGGGAGTTGGTGATGGACAGGGAGGCCTGGTGTGCTGCGATTCATGGGGTCGCAAAGAGTAGGATATGACTGAGCGATTGAACTGAACTGAACTGAAGGTGTTAAGATTACGGGAGACTAGGTAAAATTGGAGAGATAGATAAAGGAACTTAACAGATTGGAAGAGACTAGACTAAGAGGACATGAAAATAAGTGTAATGTGGGATCCTGGACTGCATCTTGAAAAGAAAAAGTGTACTAATGGAAAAACTGGTGAAATCACAATAAAATATATAGTTTAATTAATAATACTGCATCAATATTAATTTCTTAGTTTTGATAACAGTATTATACTTATGTGGACATGAGTTTGAGTGAACTCCGGGAGTTGGTGATGGACAGGGAGGCCTGGTGTGCTGCGATTCATGGGGTCGCAAAGAGTAGGATATGACTGAGCGATTGAACTGAACTGAACTGAAGGTGTTAAGATTACGGGAGACTAGGTAAAACTACATGGAGATGCTCTGTATTATTTTTATAATCATTTTGTTAGTCTATTTCAAAACAAAAAAATTAAAAATAAAAATCAATTATAGATTCAAACAGATGAAGTAGCAGAACTCTTACCTGCTTTGACCGATCTCTCTTTGGGATCATGACCTACATGACTGCCTGAAAGAGATGAATGAGAGAATCTGGAGATGAAATGACGGAATGGATGATGGTAGTCGTTGAAGAACTACAGAAACTAGAAGAGACGATGAGAAACTAGATAATGAATGAAACTTTTTAATTTTTTTGAAAAAGAAAAGAATGTAGAGATCTCAAACTATAAACCAGTCAGGCTTTAAATTGTGTTTTTTAAGCCCTGCACAATTTCTAGAAAGAATTAGTGAATATATAGTTTTATACATGGTTAGAAAGGAAAACAGGGATAAATATGAGTTAGGTCAGTTTCACCAAGAACAAGTCATGTTAGGCTAACTTCAATCATTTCCTGAAAGCATTGCTTGCTTGGCAGATCTGAAAAATACTATAAATCTAGTAAATTTGATTTTAATAAGGTATTTGGCAGAGTCATTAAAAGCTTGTGGGCCAAATGGTATAAAATGAGAGCTAGATGACATTTCAAAAGTAATATACATTTATTATTGATAGAATGACTACAGATTTTATGACTCAATGTCCAAGATTGTCTCCTACTAGAATTCTCTATTGGCAGGGCAAAAGGCTTCTTCTCTGCAGTCCTATCCAAATAAACATTTTCCATTAACTAGGATGAGGAAACACTTAGATGGAAGGATGGCTGATGGTTGCAGAACAGAATTAGGATCCTAATATCCTTAAAGGAATTTGAAAAATCAGATCAGGTATTGATGAACCTATTTACAGGGAAGGAATGGAGATGCAGATGTATAGAATGGACTTATGGACACAGCGAGGAAAGCGGAGAGTGGGATGAATGGAGACAGTATCACTGACATATATACATATACAAAACCATGTGTAAAATAGATAGCTAGTGATAAGTTGCTGTATAACTCAGGGAACCCAGCCTGGTGCTCTGTGATGACCTAAAGGGGTAGAATGAGGAAAGGGAGGGAGCCTCAAGATGAAGAGGATATATGTATAATTATGGCTGATTTGTGTTGTACAGCAGAAACCAACACAGCATTAACCAACACAGCATTGTAAAGCAATTTTCCTCCAACTAAAAATAATTTAAAAAATAAGATCAAATGGAAGATGGAGGTTTTTCCTTTGGTTAACTTCAAGTTCAGTAAGTTTTGCTATACAATACAGATGATATTGGACCAATGGGATCATACTTATCAGAGAGTAATATTCAGCCTATATTAGAATGGGGAATTTTGACAAACTGTAGATGTTGCCATATTTCATTCATCAAATTTCATAGAAAAATGAGAATAAGGAAATTCTATCATAAGAATCTTTCTTAAAAAATCATCCTGTACAAATTGAATGAGAGCCAGGATTTCATTTTAACCAGTTTCTGATTGTCTTGGTGATATGGGGAGAACTAACTCTAGGTTAGTATAATGGACCAGCCTCTTTATTAATGTACCATGGCTAAGGCTGGGTGAGAATATTTATACATGCTAATTTGGCACAGTACCAGGATGGCAGTAGCATTAGAGCTGGAGGAAATAAATAGAAGACAAATACTAAGTTCTGGTAACAGATGTTGAGCAGTGTTTTCCTATTGTGTCTGAGGTGCTAGCCTTACTTTAATGAAAGTCAGCTCCACTTTCATTTTATATAAAAGGATTCCATCTGAGATTCCATTAGATAAAAGCTTCTTATATTTACAAATAAAGCAACACCTCCCAAATCAATGATCTTTTAAAACATATAAGGATCAGAAGACAAAAGTATCAGGGTCACAGGATACACACTGATGGATTAACCAGAGAATAATACTAATAAAACCAAATATAACCCAGTAGGCCATGTAATCAGTTTGCCAGGGATTGGCAAACTTTGTTAAACAGTTTGTTTCAATACCAATCCTTTTTCATTTCATACATTTTTATCTTATAGAGAGATACTGAGGGGCTGAACTGGGATTTTGAGAGTGAGAATAGAGAGAAGAAATATAATTGAGTGGATCTGAAATAAGTAAATCTTAGTTATTACATGGATGTGTGGGGTCTGAGGATAATGTAAGGAGTGTAGGAAAGGGATGGCAAATGAGTTTTAATTTACATGTTATCTGATATAGGACATATCTCAGCAGAAACAGAGTGTACTCAAATTTGGTAATTGGTGAAAAACTTTACCTGCAAAGGTGTGGGCAAGATTTAGGGGAAATGGCAAGGGATAGTATACGACTCCGGGGCTGGCAAAACCAGGGACCCATTATCACCCTTAAGTGAGAAAAGAGCAGTTTCTGGCATTGAAGTGGGTATTGACAGAAGTTTGTCCTTCAGTGTAGCCAATCTGTGGCAACTCCTGTAAAAATAAATATCTCAGTATCAGTCTTCTCCCACTTTCTGATCTCCTGCACACGCCTCTCAGCAAACCCACCCAGAAGGTAAGAGAACAAGAAAGGTCTTGATATACTCCTCAAGGTGACTGCACAAAGAGCTGGGTAAAGAGTCATCATAAGGATAGTAATTCTAACTGATTGATGGTGGTGGCGGACATCATGTAGAAAAGGATTCTGTGATGTCATCCAACCTCATCAGGATGAATAACCATGAGGGCCATATGACTTTATGAGAATGGGATGAGGCAATATCAGCATGCGCTCATGAATCCTATGCCTGCAATAAGCATGTAATGGAGCAACAGCACCCTGTGTATGTTATGCTTCCCAACCCTAGACTATGAAGATTTTCACTCTTCTAGTTTGTCTGAATGATAAATACCTATACTAACAAATGAAACAAAATATATAAGAGAAACATATTAGGGAGCAGGGATGATACATTCAGTTTAGGTTATGGTGACTTTGAGATGTCCAAAGATCATTCATGGATAAATGAATCTGAAGTTCAGTGGGAAAGTCTAGACTAGAAATCAGAGTTCTGGAACAGTCATTTATACATGATAGTTGAAACCATAAAAGTGGAGAGACACAGAGAATAGGGAGTCATGGGTAAGTATGGAATCTGGGGAATCTCAACATTTTAAGTGAAGGGCACAGAAAAAACCTGCAAAAAGAAAAACAGCCAGAATAGGCAGAAGGTTACAAGCAGCACCATGCGATATAAATTCATAGAAACCAAGGGAGTAGAATGTTCGTAGAAGACAGTTGCCATGAATGTCAAATGTTGAAGAAAGGGCACTGAAACAGGGACTGAAAAATCTTCACTGCATATGACAATTAGAAGATTACTGGTGTCCTCGGTGAGAGCACTTCCAGGAATTTAATAAAAGAGGAAACCCAGTTTCAGTGGGATGAGAAGTTAATGGGCAGTAACGATGTGAACATTGCAAATACTGCTCTTCTGAATACAATGGATGAGGTAAAAAGGAGAATGAGTTGATATAGCTAGAACAAAAATAGGATCAAATGAGAATTTTTTTAATGACCAAACAAAATTAAACTATGACGAGAAGAAGCTAATAGAGTGGAACGGAATAAGTAAGAATGAGAGAACTACTAGAGATAGCTGGAGACTATTCTACCAGTACATCCTTGAGAAAACGTTTTGCGCACAGCTCTTGATACAAGTGACTAGCTATATAGCAGGCATATGATTAATTAATGACCCCACTCCAGTACTCTTGCCGGAAAATCCCATGGACAGAGGAGCCTGGTAGGCTGCAGTCCATGGGGTCGCTAGAGTTGGACACGACTGAGTGACTTCACTTTCACGCATTGGAGAAGGAAATGGCAACCCATTCCATGTTCTTGCCTGGAGAATCCCAGGGACAGCGGAGCCTTGTGGGCTGCCGTCTATAGGGTCGCACAGAGTTGGACACAACTGAAGCGACTTAGCATCAGTAGCAGCAGCATTAAGAAAAAATGACTTGAACTTGGATTCTCTTTGTCAGGAGGATAAATGAAGAAATATGGAAATAACTGGTTGATTAGCAGTGGAAACTCAGATGAAAGAGTAATGATTTAAAAAAACCCAGAAGGAATAGCACAGCAGTAATAAGTTAGATAAAAATAAAACTATGAGTAGATAATGGAAGCATTTATTAGGTACAGCATGAGGAAGTTAGACGTTAGAGACACAGAAGAGAACAGAGATGTATGGGAGAGGCAGAGGTTCCAAGAGAGGCCATGTCCTTCTAAAGGAGTGACAAAGAGTGCTGGTTTGGTATCTGATAGATTTTCCAGTTATGGCTCACTGATATCTTACAGTAACTCATCTTTTCTCTTAATATGAATGGGTTTCTGTTCCTTGAATTCCAAACTCCAATACTAATACAAGGACTAAAGGCAAAGGAATGGAGGAGAAAAGAGAAGCCAAGTGAAAAGGGTCGCTTTGCACAGTAGGTAAAAATCCAGTGCTCAGTGATCCAAAGAAAGAAAGGACACAGGTTGATGCAGGAGTTGGAAGGAAGTCCATAGTTTAAACATTTTTCAAAAACAATAAAGATTAAAATTAAATGAGTTAAGCATCCAGCTAAAGAAGTTTGAAAAGAGCCCGGAGAAAGCTCAGGGAAACACGAAGGAAGGAAATATAAATACAGGGGCAGGTGATGCAGAGAACATCATCAACAACCTCCGTAACAGTAACAAACAAGTACAGCAAACTGAAAGCTGATTATCTGAAAAGATCACTTCAATAAGCAGACTTGGCAAGACAGAAAAAAGACAAAAGAGAATGTGCAAAGAAAACACAGAACGAAAAAGAGGAAATAACTATAGACACGAGATTTAAGAAGGACTATTATGAACAAACATATATTAAAATATTTGAAAATAGAGATGAAGTAAATTCCCAGGAAAATATAAAATATTGTAGCTGTTACAAGAAGAAATAAAGAGCCTGAATAAATAATATAGAAATTGAAGTAATAGTCAAAGAGCACCCCTCTGAAGAAATCCCTCTGGGGTTATTTTAACCCCAGGACCAGAAGGCTATGCTGATAGGTTCAAACACATTTTAAGACATATAGAACTTTATTTCATATAGTTGTATCCAGAAAATATAAAAGAGCAAAGGCTACCCTCATTATTTATGAAGCTAATATAATTTTAGCTAACAATATAAAAGCACACTGCAAAAAACAATCTAGCTGCTTGATGAATTTAGTATGGAATAAAAGCAAAAATATGACCTCAAATGTTTGTTAATGCAAAAATGCATTTGTTATTTGTAAAAGATTTTTAACATGCAGCAGTAAAAAGTATAAATAATATACTAGACAGTAATTAGTTAATATTGCCTGAATGCCTGCCTTAAAGTTATAAGCACAACCTTCTTCCAATTCAAAACTACAGTGCATCCTCAGTGGATCCTCAGCATCCTCAACAACTCCTTTTCTTACTTTCAATCTGCCAGCCTCCCCTCCTCTGCCATCACTGCTACTAATCTCTCATGTGTGTCAGGATGAACAGGAACTTTAGAACATCTGCTGCATTTGTAGTTCATCTCGGAGGAGGCTGAACTTTTTCTTTTAAAGCCGGTGAACTTCTGAGACTACGAAAATCAGATTTCCCAAATTGGGATGAAAGTGAGAAGAAATCAGAATTCTGGACAAAGAGACATCTCTGCCATTGGTGCTCCAGATCTGGTACATCTGGTTAACCTGTTAGGATAACTTAGAAGCACTGGTTTATAATGCATAGGAATCAATGAAATGAGCAGTTTGTTGTTTGACTGCTGGGGGTGCACAATCTGTTTTTCATGGCTTCAGCATCTACTCCCTGCTAATCTGTGAAGATGACATAAGGGGCTAGTAATGCCTTTGGATTAGGGAGATGTAAACCACAAACCACATTGCTTTTCTATTTTGTTATTTTAACTAGTTAGGGGAAGAAAAAGTTTGGGTACTGTACTTTCCTTAATTTCAGATTTTTGACTCTCAAGATGGGGATTTCTTTCTTTTTTCTAAAACCTTTTTATTTTGCATTGTGGTATAGCCAATTAGCAACGTTCTGATAGTTTCATGTGAACAGTGAAGGGACTCATTCATACATATAATGCCATACATATATGGCAACCCACTCCAGTACTCTTGCCTAGAAAATTCCATGGATGGAAGAGCCTAGTGGGCTACAGTCTATGGGGTCACGAAGAGTCGGACACAACTGAGTGACTTCATGATGACTCTCTCCCAAACTCCCTGGAGGTGATTTATTTCTTTATGTTAGTATCATAGAGATTGAAGAGGAGATTCTAAAAACTATGGAAAACAGATTAGGTGGACACACTTTTAAAAAGATTACATAGGAATATTCTTCACGATTGTCAAACTTCTTAATGCTCTAAAACATGCTGATGGTTTGCTTTTTCTTTTTTCCAGAAACTCTTATAGAGTGAGAGCTGAATAATTTGCAAGAAGGTCTTTATCTTTACCTCCCTTCATCTCTATCTAACAAAAAGGATATCAAAAGGCTTGTAGCCTATTAGGTTTCTGGAACTAACTAAATCCCAGTAATGCAGAGTTAAAATTAAATTTAGAAATATACCATAACTCCTAGTCGAGAATTACAGGCTGTACTTAAGAGGCAGAAAGGAAGTGAATTTTTCTGAACTTAGGTAGAAAGGACTTTAATGTGCACTTACACTGAATGAAAGAATGAAAGTGAATCTTTCATTGTTAAAACATTATCCTGAAAGTTAATACTGAACTTAAATATTTCTTTAAATAAATCAATAGATAGTACTTCCTACACTATTATAATGAGAAAGAAAGGGACAGACTTTAACAAACGCTAACTATACTCTAGACCTGACAAACGGCAGCCATTGGCTGTAAAGGATGAAAAGAACTTCCTCGGGTAAACTAGTATAGAGAAGACCATTTAGCTCAGAGCCAGAGCTGAGGCTACTTTGCCTTGGTTTAAGATGTCTGATTTAAACCAAGGTATAAAAGTGCTGTAATGCAAATGTAATATAACACCATTAAGCAGTAACTTGAAAAGATGTTCAACATCTCTGTCATCAAAGAAATGCAAATCAAAAGCACATGAGAAATCACCTCATATCTGTCAGAATGGGTTTTATCAAAATGACAATTTTGCAATATAAATAAATACTGTATACTTGAAACTAATGCTGTATACCTGAAACTAATATAGTATTACATATTAATTATATGTCAATAACAAAGTAATAATTTGGAAGATTAAAAGGCAGAGAACAAAGGTTTTTTCAGTTCTCAGGCTATGGTGTACATTAGTGGTTCTGGCACTGTAGAGTGCTTAAGAATCATCAGTGATACTTGTTAAAATGCAGATGTGCAGGCCAGATTCAACAGTACTCTGACTGAGAAATTATAGGGTAGCATTTAGGCATCTGCATTTTTTAACAAGCATTTCCATTTCCAAGTGAAAGTCTAAATGCAACATACTGAAAAACACTGGTCTAAAATATAAAAAAAGGGAAATAATTCTATTTGGCAGTTCCTCAGTTGATTTTGTTAATAAAAACCAGTCAAATCCCATAACAAAGATTTGGAATTTGGAATTATGCTATGTTACTGTGTACTGCCTACATTGCTCTTATTATAGAAATAGCTATGGTAATAATAAAATGTTATATATCATGTTTTTCAGAAAACTAGAAAACCTTTGTAATATAAAATTTTCACAATATTTTTTTATATTCAGAAGAAAACCAATGAAGAAATTTCTACTTTATGAGCAAAAACTAAACAGAAATTTACATAACATATATATCAGACTAAGGGAGGCTTAAGTAAAAAACTGTTAAATGTTCTATTTGTTTCTCAATAGTTCAATACATCAGAACTGAAAAAAATTAGATACATAAAAGGTCAACAAAAATAATCTTTTATAGAATACATATTGTTAACCTTTGAAGAAATGTAAAACCTAAGACAAATGAATATTAACTTACCTGTTTTCAGAATAATGATTTGTAAATATTTGCTTTTATCTGACAACTTTACCAATATATCTATTAGATTTCAGGCTACTAAGCTTTGATAAGATACAGACTAACTGAAGAAATATGTCTACTGTAAGAGCATTTGGATGCTTCCATTAATTCTTCAATTCAGTTCAGTCGCTCAGTCATGTCCGACTCTTTGTGACCCCATGAATCGCAGCCATGCCAGGCCTCCCTGTCAATCACCATCTCCCGGAGTTCACTCAAGCTCACGTCCATTGAGCTGGTGATGCCATCCAGCCATCTCAACCTCTGTCGTCCCCTTTTCCTCCTGCCCCCAATCCCTCCCAGCATCAGAGCCTTTTCCAATGTGCTGCACTCAATTTGCCAGCAAATCTGGAAAACTCAGCAGTGGCCACAGGACTGGAAAAGGTCAGTTTTCATTCCAATCCCAAAGAAAGGCAATGCCAAAGAATGCTCGAACTACCACACAATTGCACTCATCTCATACGCTAGTAAAGTAATGCTTAAAATTCTCCATTAATTCTTACATGTTTATTAATATCAGGCGGGTTGAACATATTAGATGAAAATGCTGTCTGCTATTAAATGCTTTTTGTTTTAGGTGACCCCCAAAATGCATTACTGATGAAATATATGATGTCAAAAGAAAAGCATTCTAGAGTTAAAAATTACTTTCAGGCAGGAAAAAGATTTAAATAGTATCAGTTCAGTTCAGTCCCTCAGTCGTGTCTGACTCTTTGCGACCCCATGAACCAGAGCACACCAGGCTTCCCTGTCCATCACCATCTCCTGGAGTTCACTCAAGCTCACGTCCACTGAGTCAGTGATGCCATCCAACTATCTCTCCTCTGTCGTCCCCTTTTCCTCCTGCCCCCAATCCCTCTCAGCATCAGAGTCTTTTCCAATGAGTCAACACTTTGCATGAAGTGGCCAAAGTACTGGAGTTTCAGCTTTAGCATCAGTCCTTCCAAAGAACACCCAGGGCTGATCTACTTCAGAATGGACTGGTTGGATCTCCTTGCAGTCCAAGGGGACTCTCAAGAGTCTTCTCCAACTCCACAGTTTAAAAGCATCAATTCTTTGGCTCTCAGTCTTCTTCACAGTCCAATTCTCACATCCATACATGTCCATTGGAAGAACTACAGCCTTGACTAGATGGACCTTTGTTGGCAAAGTAATGTCTTTGCTTTTTAATGGGCGAAGTTGGTCATAACTTTCCTTCCACAGAGTAAGCGTCTTTTAATTTCATGGCTGCAACTACCATCTGCAGTGAGTTTGGAGCCCCAAATAATAAAGTCTGACACTGTTTCCACTGTTTCTCCATCTATTTCCCATGAAGTGATGGGACCAGATGCCATGATCTTTGTTTTCTGAATGTTGAGCTTTAAGCCAACTTTTTCAGTCTCCACTTTCACTTTCATCAAGAGGCTCTTTAGTTCTTCTTCACTTTCTGCCATAAGGGTGATGTCATCTCCATATCTGAGGTAATTGATGTTTCTCCTGGCAATCTTGATTCTGGGCTTCATCCAGCCCAGCGTTTCTCATGATGTACTCTGCATATAAGTTAAATAAGCAGGGTGACAATATACAGCCTTGACGGACTCCTTTTCCTATTTGGAACCAGTCTGTTGTACCATGTCCGATTCTAACTGCTGCTTCCTGACCTGCATACAGACTTCTCAGGAGGCAGGTCAGGTGCTCTGGTATTCCCATCTCTTTCAGAATTTGCCACAGTTTATTGTGATCCACATAGTCACAGGCTTTGGTATAGTCAATAAAGCAGAAACAGATGTTTTTCTGGAACTCTCTTGCTTTTTTGATAATCCAGCAGATGTTGGCAATTTGATCTCTGGTTCCTCTGCCTTTTCTAAATTCAGCTTGAACATCTGGAAGTTCACAGTTTGCGTACTGTTGATGTCTGACTTGGAGAATTTTGAGCATTACTTTGCTAGCGTTTGAAATGAGTGCAATTGCGTGGTAGTTTGAGCATTCTTTGGCATTGCCTTTCTTTGGGATTGGAATGAAAACTAACCTTTTCCAGTTCTGTGGCCACTGCTGAGTTTTCCAAATTTGCTGGCCTATTGAGTGCAACATTTTCACAGCATCATGTTTTAGGATCTGAAATAGCTCAACTGGAATTCCATCACCTCCACTAGCTCTGTTCGTAGTGATGCTTTCTAAGGCCCACTTGACTTCACATTCCAGGATGTCTGGTTCTAGGTGAGTAATCACCATTGTGATTATCTGAGTTGTGAAGATCTTTTTTGTACAGTTCTTCTATGTAGTCTTGCCGCCTCTTAATATCTTCTGCTTCTGTTAAGTCCATGCCATTTCTGTCCTTTATCGAGCCCATCTTTGCATGAAAAATTCCCTTGGTATCTCTAATTTTCTTGAAGAGATCTCTAGTCTTTCCCATTCTATTGTTTTCCTCTATTTCTTTGCACTGATCACTGAGGAAGGCTCTTATCTCTCCTTGCTATTCTTTGTAACTCTGCATTCAAATGCTTTATTAGAGAAATATAAAAAGGAATTCTAAGACAGGTTAATATAAGTAGATATTCTCCAAATTCTTTAAAACGCTGTTATAGTTTTTCTCTGGAATCACATTGATGTATGTGAATTTAGTATATTATTTTAACTCTCCACTGAGATCTTTACTGTTGTCAATAAAGTTTACAATTTTTTCACAGAGATCTCATGCACTTCTGTTCATTTTATTTCTGTGTACTTTTAGTCTTTGTGGTTATAGTAAATAGCATGTTTTTAAACTTTTTCTTTTAATGTTAGAAATTCAATTTATTTTTGTATATTGATTTTATAGTCAGTCTCCTTGCTAAACTCTCATGTTATTTTTAACAGCTTGCCTGTTAATTATTTTGAGTTTTCCATGTAGACAATCATGCCATCTACAAATGAGCACAGTTTTATTTCTCCATTTTAACTGCTTGCTTGTACTTGATACTTCTTTTCTGTTCTTGCTGCGGGGACTCTGATCTCCACTACAATGTTAGATTCTCTTGGTCTAATTTTAAAGAAAATGTCTATATTACATTGGTAAGAATAAAATTTGCTGCATATTTTTGATAGATACCCTTTATCAAGAAAATCCCATGGACAGAGGAGCCTTGTGGGCTACAGTCCATAGGATCGCAAAGACTGAGCAACTAATACTTTTTCACACTTTATCAAGTTAGAGAATCTTCCTTTTTTTTCCAATTTCATGAAGAGGGTTTTTTTTTCTTCAGTAATTTATGTGAATGAGTCAACTAAAAATTAAAAAAATCTACTGAGATGATATTTTTTTCTCCTTTAATCAGTTAATATGCTAAATGACACATACAGATTTTTCCCTCTAATGTTAAACCATACTCACATTCTTTTGATATCCTTTTTAGTCCTGATGGATTTTTGTTTTTATACATTGTCGTATTCAGTTTACTGATGTTTTAAGATTGATATTAACATTTATGAGTGAGAATGAATTACATTTTTATTTTCTCTTGCTGCCTTTGTCTGGTTTGGATACTAAGATTTTGATATAGATGTATCTGCTGAGGTTGGGGGTATTACTTTTTTTTCTATTCTCTGAAATAGTGTGTAAGTTTGAAATGATTTTTTTTTTAAAGCAATGTCACAGGTCAGTTGTAACTCTGCCAGAGCAGTGTTTTTTTTAATTTTTTAATGAAAAGGTTTTAACAAAGTATTTAATTCTTTAATGATTCAGTTCAGTTCAGTCGCTCAGATGTGTCTGACTCTTTGCGACCCCCATGAATCGCAGCACACCAGGCCTCCCTGTCCATCACCAACTCCCGGAGTTCACTCAGACTCGCGTCCATCTATTATTTTGGCTTTCAATTTGTTTGAGTCATTTCTGGTAAACTGTAATTTGTAGCAATTTATATATTTTACCTGTTTCCAAAACTTATTGGTATAAAGCTATTATAGTATTCTCTTACCTCCCTTAATCTCTACTTGATTTTAAGGTGTGTACCTTTAAAAAAACTGATAATATCATTTATTTTTACTTTTTCTCTAATTTTAACTGATTAAACTTCCAGAAGTTAATGTTTTGTAGGTCTTTTAAAAGAAGGAATTTCAGGCTTTGTTGACCCTACCTGCTAAATATATACTTTCTATTTCATTTATTTCTGCTCTTTGTTATCTCATTCTTACTTTTTGTTTCTAAAGCTAATGTTCTTTTTCCAACTCATTAAATTGGAAGGAAGCCCAGGTCATCAGTTATCAACTTTCCTCCTTTTCTAAGGTCTTTTTCTCTAAATGTAATAAGCATTTAAGGTTATGTATCCTGTACATTTGATGTTTAGTTTTTGTCCAGTTAGGATTATTTCATTTTTGTTTCCTGAGTTATTCAAAGATCTTTTTCCTTTAAATTTCCAAATGTATAATCATTAAAAAATTTATCTTCTGCTATTGACTGTTATTTATATGTCAGAAGATGTGCTCTGTAAGATAATTCTCTGAAATTTATTGAAAATTTGTGGTTAAAAACATGACCATTTTTTAAAATGACTAATCACTTGAGAAGAATGCATATTGTTTAATTATTGGGTACCCAGTTCAATCAGTCAAATGTATGTTAAAATTTATTATGGTTCTGAATTGATATATTTCTTCCTTTGGTTTTATTGAATTCTAACATATTTTGAACTCATATTTTTATAGGCATAGAGGATTAACATTATTACATATATTTTTTCCTTTTATCTCTTTAGTTTGCTGAAAGTTTAGGCATGTCAGTTCTCTCATAGTTGTTTTTGTTTAAATTTCACTCATTTCTCTCACTCCCCAAACTCTACTTCATGCAAGCACCAATCTGTTTTCTACATTTATGACTTGATTTTTTTTTTAAGATTCCACGTTTCAGTCATACAGTATTTGTCTTTCTCTGACTTACTCCATTTAGCATTATACCCTTCAGTTCCATCCATGTTGTCTCAAATGGCAAGACTGCATTCTTTTTTATGGTGGAATAATATTCTATTGTGTGTGTGTATATATATGTGTATATATATATACACACACACATATATATATATACCACATTTTCTTTATCCATTCACCCACTGATGGACACTTAGGTTGTTTCCATCTTTTGGCTACTGTAACTAATGCTGCAGTGAATATGGGGGTGCATATATCTTTTCAAATGAATGTTTTCACTTTCTCCAAATAAATACTCAATAGTGGAACTGCTAGATGATTTGGTAATTCTATTTTTAATTTTTTGTGGAACTTCCATACTGTTTTCTGTAGTGGCTGCATCAACTTATACTCCTACTAACAGTGCACAAGGGTTCCATTTTCCCCATGTTAGTCAACATATTATTTCTTGTCTCTGATGTCGGCCATTCTAACAGGCATGAGGTGATTATGTCATTGTGGTTTTGACTTGCATTTCTTTGTATATTAATGATGAAAAGAGAAAGTGAGTCACTCAGCCGCGTCCAACTCTTTGCAATCCCATGGACTGTAGCCCACCAGGCTCCCCTGTCCATGGGGATTCTCCAGGCAACAATACTGGAGTGGGTTGCCATTTCCTTCTTCAGAGGATCTTCCTGACCCAGGAATTGAACTCAGGTCTCCCATGTTGTAGGCAGACTTTTTACCCTCTGAGTCACCAGGGAAGTCCTTATTAATGATGTTGAGCATCTTTTCATGTACTTGTTGGTCATCTCTATGCCTTCTTGGGAAAAATGTCTATTGATCTTCCAACTGATCTTCCTCTCAATTTTTTCTTTTTAATTTTGAAAAATGTGTGCTATTGAGTTCTTGTACATTTGAACCTTATCAGATCTAAGATTTGCAATAATTTTCTCCCATTCAGTAGGTTACATTTTCATTTTGTTGATGGCACGTTATGGTGAATAGGAGATTTTTAGTTTTATGTAGTTCCCCTTGTTTATTTTTGCTTTTGTTGTGCTGTTTTTAGTGTTAAATTCAACAAATCATTGCCAAGACCTATGTCAAGGAGCTTATTGTTTATGTCAACTTCTAGGAATTTTTATGGTGTCAAGCCTCGCAATCAAGTGCAGATGGTGACTGCAGCCATGAAATTAAAAGATGCTTACTCCTTGGAAGAAAAGTTATGACCAACCTAGATAGTATATTCAAAAGCAGAGACATTACTTTCCCGACTAAGGTCCGTCTAGTCAAGGCTATGGTTTTTCCTGTGGTCATGTATGGATGTGAGAGTTGGACTGTGAAAAAGGCTGAATGCCGAAGAATTGATGCTTTTGAACTGTGGTGTTGGAGAAGACTCTTGAGAGTCCCTTGGACTGCAAGGAGATCCAACCAGTCCATTCTGAAGGAGATCAACCCTGGGATTTCTTTGGAAGGAATGATGCTAAAACTGAAGCTCCGGTACTTTGGCCACCTCACGCGAAGAGTTGACTCACTGGAAAGACCCTGATGCTGGGAGGGATTGGGGGCAGGAGGAGAAGGGGACGACCGGGATGAGATGGCTGGATGGCATCACGGACTCAATGGACGTGAGTCTGAGTGAACTCCGGGAGTTGGTGATAGACAGGGAGGTCTGGTGTGCTGTGATTCATGGGGTCGCAAAGAGTCAGACATGACTGAGCGACTGAACGGAACGGAATGGAATTTTTGTGTAAGGTGTAAGATAGTGGCCCAGTTTCATTCTTCTTCATGTAACTGTCCAATTTTTCCAACACCATTTATTGAATAGACTATCCTTACCCACTGCGTATTCCTGGCTTCTATATTGTAAATTAATTGACCATACATGCATGGATTTATTTCTGGGACCTTTATTCTGTTCCATTGATCTCCACGGCTTTTAAAAAACACAATGTGCTAATACCACATTGTTTTAACTACCACAGCTTTGTAACAGAGTTTGAAATCAGGAAGCATGTTATATATGTTTCTAGTGAATCGAACCTTTCCTTATTATGTAGTGTCTATCTCTAGCCATGCCTGTCACATTAAAATTGATGCCCCAGTTGCCCCAGCTTTTGTTTGGTGTTTGCCCAGGATAACTTTCTACTATGCTTTTATTTTCAACTTTTTCCAGTCTTTATGTTTTCAGAGTGTCACTGATTGTAATTGCTAATGTATTTAGAGTTGTTTCAATTGCCCTACACCTTTTGCTTTCTGTTGGTCTCACTTGTTTCTATTTTAAAAAAATAAAATAAAATAAATGAATTTATATTAAAAATTAACTCTTTATCTTAAAAATTGATTGTTATATACAGTTCTTGTTTGAAGCTATTTCTGCTTTCTCCCTTCTATTGGACTGGACATCATGCACTTTTATTTTTTTTTGCAGTCCTGAGTGGCTTGTTGGATTTTATCCCTAACCAAGGATCAAATCCTGGCTCTGGCAGTGAAGGTGCCAAGTCCTAACCACTGGACTTACAGGGAAATCCCCTTTTACTCTGCATACTGATAGTCCCTGCTGTAGTCCTCCCTAGGCTTTCATGCTATTATTGTCTAATACTACATTCTTTCATTTTCTTCAACCTCTGAAACTTTAAACAATATCTATTATCACTACTACTAGAATGGTATTATTAAATAGATCTTATTGGATTTATTTTATTCGCCAATTTTTTTCACTAATCATTCCTTCTAGCATGATATATTTGCCTTTGAAATTATTTCCTTTTTTCCTGTCATTTTACTGATTTTTTTTCTTAGTTTCCTTTTAGAAGTTTCTTTAGTTTATGTCTGTTGGTGATAAACTCTGCCTTTGGTTTTCTACCTTTCTTTCTTTTTTTTTTTAAGAACTTCGGCTTGAAAAAAAGTATTGTTAGGCACACAATTTTAGATTGACAAGTATTTTCTCTCAGCACTTTAAAGATAATCCATTGATTTCTAGCTTCCATTGTTTCCTCTGAGGGGTCTGTTGTCCCTTTCATTGTTTCTTTTCAGGTGATGTGTTTTTATCCCTCCAGGATGCTTTTAGTATCTTTTCTCATCTTTAATATCTTACAGTTTTAACATATAATCTCAAGGTATGGATTTCTTTTTATTTTTCTTGCCTGTTATATTTTGTGTTTCTGCTATTTGTAGACTCTATTCTTCACCATTTCTGAAAAATTTTCAGTTATTAGCTCTTCAAATATTGTCTGACCTTCATTTCCTCTATTTTCTCTATGGGAGACTTTGATTAGTTTCAACATTGTCTATTTAACCCTCCAAATTTCTGCCTTTATTTCATGTTTTTTATGTATTTGCTTTTCTCATGTATTCTGTCAGTTTAAAACAAAACATCGCATCTAATCCACCAATTCTCCCTTCAGCTGTGTTCAAACACACATAACCCATTCTGCCAACAATTTGTTTACTGACTAGTTATTTGCTTACATTTTTAATTTTTGGCTGTGTTGGGTCTTTGTTGCTGGGTGGGCTTTGCTCTAGTTGTAGTAAGTGGGGGCTACGCTCTAGTTGCAGTGCATGAGTTTCTCATCATGGTGGCTTCTCTTGTTGCATAGCATGGGCTTTAGGGTGTGTGGGCTTCAGTAATTGTGCGCATGGGCTCAGTAGTTGTGGTTCCTGGGCTCTAAAGAACAGGCTCAATAGTTGTGGTACATGGGCTTAGCTGTTCCACAGCATGTGGGATCTTCCTGGACCAGGGGTCAAACCTGTGTTTCCTGCACTGGTAGGTGATTCTTTACCAGTGAGCCACCAAGGGCTGTTGACTCTTAAAGTCCTATTGTTTCTAACGTTCTGTGCCCTCCTTTGTACTGTATGAGTGAGGAGTTGAATATGCCTGGTTCACCTGACAAGTTTCTTATTAAATTTTTACAATAAAAGGCACCAGTTGCAGATTATAAAGAAAGAGTTGCTATTTGGCCAATAGGGAAAAGGTGATTCTGGAACCTAGCACTTTGGGAAGAGGAAGTGATTTTTTGATAATTCTGGTCATGGTTCAAGTAATACAATTTTGGTGGACCCAAAAGTGACTGCAACAGCAGCTCAGTGAGTCTAGGATTACAGGCTCCAACCAAGAAATGCTAAATAGCTTCTGAGCTCTGGCTATTACTTTTGTTTCTTTTTTATTTGATCTGCCATTTATTCTTTGTTTTTCTAGTCCTTTCTAAAAACCCATGTAACCAATTCCCTGTATTAAATTGTCTATGAATAAAATAATTGTGTGCTCAGTCACTCAGTTGTGTTTGACCCTTTGCAACCCCAAAGACTGTAGCCCACCAAGCTCCTTTGTCCATGGAATTTTCCAGGCAAGAATACTGGAGTAGGTTGCCATTCCCTTCTCTAGGGGATCTTCTGGACCCAGGGATTGAACCCACATCTCCCGTTCTCTTGAATTGGCAGGAGATTTTTTACCACTGAGCCATCTGGGAAGCCCACAAAATAATTAGAATGGCTTATATTTTCCTGAATAGATACTAATACACCTATCCATTGAGGCTTTCTTTTTCATTTCAGTGATTACATTTTCCACTTGTAAGTTCAATTCTGTAGGATTATTTTTTTTAAAAGCATTTCAGATTTGCTTTCAATATTCTATATCTGGTAATTTCAATATCTCAGTCCTTAGGGTCTAAATTTGTAATCTGCCATTTCTACTGTAAAAATTAAGCCTCAATTAAATGGAGCTAGGATACCAGAAGAGGGAGCTCTCATGCTCTGAGATGACAGCAGAATCCAAGAGAACTCTTCTTTCCTGGCAACATCTCCACCAATCATAAATTCTTAGTTTACTATAGCCCTCCTAATGTCCTTTCCCCTAGCCACAGAGGAGTTAGTTTTCATTCTCTTGCTTTGTGGAGACTTGCATGTGGCTCACCATGGTTGCAGAGTCCAAACTGCATTTCTCTGCTGATCTTAAATTAACACTTTTGTGTGTGTGTGTGTGTTTTTTTTTTTTTTCTGGAGAAAAACCTGGCAGTCTTTTTTTTTTTTTTTTTAGTTCAATACTGCTAAATCTCACTAATGGTGGGTTATTTCCTTATGTGTTTGCTGGACTTTGATTATGAACTCATATATGGTTGACATAATTTGAAACAAAACAGGAGGGGAAAAAAGCCCACTTGGGAGTTTTAAGTGAGCATAATTTTCTTCAGTTTCTTATCTTGCTGTTGGCCTACAGGTTTCTTCCTGGATTACGTGTTTTTTAGTTTCATTTGCCATTAAGACAACATCCTTGTCTTGTATGTTTATTGGTCATGCTTCAGTTTCAGTTCAAGTTTTTGCTTTCCCTGCCTGTTGAAATTTTACTTCAACCTGTGGAATCTAACAATGACATTTTTTTTTTTTTTTTTAGTTCAATACTGCTAAATCTCACTAATGGTGGGTTATTTCCTTATGTGTTTGCTGGACTTTGATTATGAACTCATATATGGTTGACATAATTTGAAACAAAACAGGAGGGGAAAAAAGCCCACTTGGGAGTTTTAAGTGAGCATAATTTTCTTCAGTTTCTTATCTTGCTGTTGGCCTACAGGTTTCTTCCTGGATTACGTGTTTTTTAGTTTCATTTGCCATTAAGACAACATCCTTGTCTTGTATGTTTATTGGTCATGCTTCAGTTTCAGTTCAAGTTTTTGCTTTCCCTGCCTGTTGAAATTTTACTTCAACCTGTGGAATCTAACAATGACACAATATTAAATTTTATGTAAGATTTGGTTGTTTTGAAATAAGATAGCCTTTCAGAGCAATCTGTAACACTGCTAAAAATGGATGTTTTTATTCTGATTTTCTTCTTACTCCTCTGTTCTCAAAATAGCATTATTTTTATAATAAAGACAAAGTTTCTAAAAAAATTTAATGGTAGTTCAGACTTGAGCAAGAATATGTTACTTTTCTTTTTCCAATTATTATTATATTTTAACCATAAATCATAAATTATATATAGCAATTTCTTTAATTTTACTTTATATGATGTACCTTAATCTCTCCAAATTCTTTTTATTTCATGTTTTATATAAACTACTAATCTCACTAATATTAAAAATAGGAAGATATAAGCCACAAAATATTTTTTGCTTTCCAAATAGGTCAATGGATAGCAAAAAATTATATGTTTGTGATTACCTAATTACACATTTGTAAATACGTACTTTTCCTATATATACTATTAAAATATATCTAAGCTATAAAAAATTCTAAGTGAGTTTCATTATAATAATGGACACTCTGGAGATAATTCAGATATAGCTAACTAAAATTAATAAATAAAAATGTATTTTTTAGAATTAGTGAGTTATTTCAAGATGGAATGAGATCAACATTTCTCTTTTTTTAATAATAGGAAAACTTTAAGTATTTCTGGTAAGGTGAAAAAGTCTTTTTAACACAGCTGATGACTATTTATGATACAGTATAAAAACTGAAATTATTCTGATAAAAAGTTGAATTATTTATTCTATTTAGCAGTACTACAAAAAGAAATTTAATCATGCTCTCATAACTTGCAAAGCTATAACTTATTAAGCCGTAAGAGAAATGCTTAAAATAAGGAAATTATACGCTACTTTTCAATTTTGGAAAGGCATGCTCCTAAACTTTTAAAAAGGTTAGCAATTTTGGAGGTTACTTTGAAAAAGTAGCAATATGTTTCATGAAATTTATCAGGAAACCAAAGGTCATTAAGCTGATTTTTTTTTTTTACTTTTTATCTTTGAATAGTTAAGGATTAATATAAAGAACCATTTTTTCCTCATATAACCTTTTTTAAGTAGTGAAAATATATATAAAGTAATGAATACTGCAGTAAGCATGAAAAGAAAAAGGCAATTTATATGGCTTATCTATATTTCCTTGCATATGCTCTGAATTACAAAAGGGAATATAGAAAGGCTTTTAAAAGAGGGCTTCTAGGCTCAATAGCAAATCTTGACTACATAATAGCTAATCTGTATTCTGGGAACAGTTTTTCAAGTAAATTTAATGTCCTGACAAAATGGATACTTGTATTTCATTCATTCCCATGATAAACTTAAGAAATATCTAGTCACTCAATTAACCAAACTTCTGGAGCACAAAGTTTAAATTGAAAATATGAACTAACTTTCCTTCTCCCTTCCTTCCTGGAGGTACCCACTGGCAAGAATACCCTTGGAGAAGGGAGAGGATGTAGAGTATTCACCCTGTGCAGAGGGACAAAAGACAAAGTAGAAGAGAAATACTGGGGGAAGCTACACAGAAGAGATAATTTCTTAATCTTCTTTTTAGATGGATGCAGTTTCTTACATTTTGATGAAAACAATTTAGGGGAAGCAGTGAGAGACAAATAATCACAACATCAATGGTAAGGCTGTAAGAAACCTAGAGTAGTCAAAGGTGGCTTCTATTTGTGTAAGCTCTCCACTAAGTAAACACATGGTTGATCATAGTGGATCCAACTGGCAGTGATTTTGTAGCCCAAGGGACATCTGTCAATGTCCAAAGACATCTTAATTATCTTTCTGGGTCTGTATGTATATGTGCGCACATGTGTGTGTGTGTGTGTGTGTACACATATATGCTACTTGTACCTATGGTACTTGGGTAAAGGTCAGAGATACTACTAAAATCCTAGAAGGCACAGGAAAGCCCCCAACAAGAAGAAATTATCCATTCCAAAATGTCAATAGTGCTGAGGATGACAAATCTTGTCTTACAACGACAGACGTGCTCTTTTCCTTCAGTTAAAGAATGAATGATAGTTAGAGGAGTTAATATTTGGTGGGGACTTCCCTGATGGCTCAATGTTTAAGGGACTTCTCCAGTGGCTCAATCAGTAAAGAATCTGCCTGTAATGCAGGAGACACAGGTTTGATCCCTGCGTTGGGAAGATCCCCTGGAGAAGGAAACAGCAACACACTCCAGTATTCTTGCATAGGAAATCCCATGGACAGAAGAGCCTGGTGGGCTACAGTCCATGGAGTTGTTAGAGTCAGACATGACTTAGCAACTAAACCACCACCAACAGTGGTTCAGAATCTGCCTTGCAATGCCAGGGACACGGGTTTGACCCCTGGTTCGGGAACTAAGATCCCACATGCCACAGAGCAACTAGAAGCTGGTGGGCCACAACTACTGAGCCCCTTCACCACAACTAGAGAATCCATGTGCTGTCCCAAAAGATCCCACATAGCACAACAAAGATCTGGTATGCCACAACTAAGACCTGATGCAGCCTAATAAATAAACAAATATTTGAAAAATATCTGGTGGAAGTGATTTACTGGGAAAATAATTTATTGCTTATTGAAGGTAAAAATTGGGATAGATTTACTACATAAAGACAATGACCTATATCTGACCCCTAAAAACTGTAAACGCTACAATGAAAATTTAAGATGAAAATTAATCTAGTTCACTGTCATTTATGGACACTGGTCAGCTTGGCTGCCAGAAAGTTTTGAAACTTTATCTCTGGTTAACTTTCTACAATATGATTCCAATCTTCTCAAGGCAGAGACTAGAAAACTAGTATTCTCAGACTGTCTCACAGCTAGTAACTACTGTCTTTAGTTCCAGTAATCAAATTCAGAGTGTGATTTGAAATTGAGAGCAAATAGCCAGAGGATGCAACTCTTCTTGGAAAACTTGACTTGGTGGTGGAAACATGAGGTTCTTTGGGGATAACAGTGGTGTTTAGATGGATGCATCATAAGTGCTGGGAGCCACTGGAAAGACTGTTTTCTTTTTTCTTTGCTAGAGGAGCTCCTACAAGATGCTTAGATAATGTTATTAACTTCAGAGCAAGCTCTCTGGTCCTAATGGAGTTTGTTAGCTACTTATTTAATTATAATTAAATTTATATAAGTATAAAATCTACCTAATAATTATAATTAAATAATATAATAATTATTTTATATTACTTATTATATAATATATTTTTATAAAATAATAGAAATATATAAATATAAACAAAAATATAATTGAAATTAATATCTTTTAATGTTTCCTTTAATATTAAACTGGTCAGAAAGGATTATGTTACTAACATTTGTAATAAAGAATTTTGACTGATACAAGAACATATGATTTAAAAATATTTCTTCCCTAAAATCTTGTTATTAATAAAGATTCAGCAACAGACCTGACATGCTATTAAAACATGGTGTTCTGGAGCTGGTGCTTATAGACTTTTTATTAATTACACTATGATACTTACAAGACGCTTGCTCCTTGAAGAAAAACTATGACAAAGCTAGGCAGCATATTAAAAAGCAGAGACATCACTTTGCTGACAAAGTTCCATATAGTCAAAGTTACAGTTTTTCCAGTAGTCAGGTACAGATGCGAGAGTTGGACCATAAAGAAGGCTGAGTGCTGAAGCATTGATGGTTTTGAACTGTGGGCTGGAGAAGACTCAAGAGTCCCTTGGACTGCAAGGAGATCCAACCAGTCCATCCTAAAGGAAATCAGTCCTGAATATTCACTGGAAGGACTGATGCTGAAACTCAAATACTTTGGCCACCTGAAGCCAAGAGCCAACTCATTGGAAAAGACCCTGATGCCGGGAAAGATTGAGGGCAGAAAGAGAAGGGGATGACAAAGGATGAGATGGTTGGATGGCATCATTGACTCAACGGACATGAATTTGAGTAAACTCTAGGAGATAGTGAAGGACAGGGAAGCCTGTTGTGCTGCAGTTGGACATGACTGAGCAAATGAACAACAACATTATACTTTGGAAAGAATCTAAAATAAAAGGCCAGGGCTGTGGCATTCAGGATCTATATTTAATATAATATTTGTATACAACAGGCACTAAATAATGTTAGCTAACAAGTTAATTTGAATTCAAAATAAAATCATTATGCTGCAATAATGATCAAGTATTTAAAACAGTATTATTTTCTAATGTTAAGAAAAAGCACATTTAGGAGTAAAAGAAAGAAATGCTCTAAAATATAAGTATAGTGACATGCATTTGTGATTGAAATGAGGCTAGATATGACCATTCAGGACAGTATAATCTGTATTATTATTATTTTGTATCTGCTGCACCAGTTTGCACATCTCTCTGAAAGATCATCTTCTTTAGTATCCCAGACTCTTGAGAGGATGTACTCTGTCCTCCACACCTCAACACCAGGGCAAGGGAGCAGACTGGTTACCTGCTGGTGCTCCTACTATGAGAAAACACTTCAACAGAAGATCAACAGGGGACCCGGTTTCATTTTCTTCTCTTTAATGTCACTTATTTAAACTACGTCACACTTAGAAAGTGTTCAACAAGCACCGGTTAACAAAGAAATTTATCGAGGTTAAAAAAGTAAGGAACCAGGATTCCTTAGACCCATATTGAGAAATAATAGAACTTGGTCTTATATTACCTAGTGCTGCTCAAGGGTCTTTTACACTGTAAAAGATAGTATGATGACTGCTGCTGCTGCTGCTAAGTTGCTTTAGTCATGTCTGACTCTGTGTGACCCCATAGACGGCAGTCCACCAGGGTCCCCCGTCCCTGGGATTCTCCAGGAAAGAACACTGGAGGGGGTTGCCATTTCCTTCTCCAATGCATGAAAGTGAAAAGTGAAAGTGAAGTCGCTCAGTCGTGTCCGACTCTTAGCGACACCATGGACTGTGGCCCACCAGGCTCCTCCGTCCATGGGATTTTCCAAGCAAGAGTGTTGGAGTGGGGTGCCATTGCCTTCTCCAAGTATGATGACTGAAGACTGTTAAACACTACATATACATTCAGAACTGTTCTACCCTCTTCTTTGCAATAAAGGAATACATGGGCATACACGTGTATACACACATATACAAAGATACTTTTTCAGTCTGCAACAAGTAAATAGGTCTGTGTGCCATGATCTAAGCTTTGCAGCATTCTAGGTGTGGCAAATTGGCATCTGGTAAGTCACTCCGACCCTATCAGATATCTCAGTATATTATATTAGTAATGTCATCATGTAAGCCTAGATTCAACATGTACAAGGAATGCTCTGAAAAAGGAGAGTGTGGAGAAAAGACACAATGCCTATGTTACAGTATTAAGAATAATTCTAATTGGCTAAATATGAAAAAAGGATTATAGTCACCTGATGTCTATTGAGTGTATTTTACTTGGTTCATGTTTAATTGGGGATTTTTCAATAAATGTAATTGGTTTCAGAGTTTCCTAAAAAGTGGACTTGCAGGTAGACAGAAGCTTACTCATTTTAAAATTTAAGCCAGGATGTCCCTGGTGGTTCAGTGGTTAAGAATCTGCCTGCCAATGCTGGGGACATGGGTTCAATCCCTGACTTGGGAAGATTCCACATGCTGTGGCCGGAGCAACTAAGTTCGAGTCCTACAACTACTAAGCCTGCATGCTACAACTAGTGAAGCCTGTGTGCTCTAGACCCCATGACTGACAACAAGAGAAGCCAGCGCGATGAGAAGCCGGTGCACGGGAAGGAAGAGTAGCCCCCGCTTGCCACAACTAGAGAAAGCCCAAGCACAGCAACAAAGACCAAGTGCAGACAAAAATAAACAAACAATAAAATTTAAGCTATTATCGACATTTATGTTACATTGATACCATCAGTTTGAAATTTTCAAAATCCTAAAGGTTCCAGCATACTTTCACCCAGAAAGTTTTTACCAATAATTTATCAACTATTGAAAAGAATAGATGCAATATATGATAACTGAAAGCAAAAACAGTATTTATAAAACTTCTACTTTCAATAGTAAATACAGATGAACAGGTTTTAATTTTGTCCCATATTAGACAGAAATCAATAAGAATCAAATTGTTCTAGGTCATAATCTTGGTTATTCACTAGGTACTTCTCATTGTAATAAAACGGTATCATTGAACAAGAGGTATTATTCCCCAAATGACTAAGATCTACCAAGATCATGAGTGTAAATAAAAAATAAACAAAATCTCAAAGATATTCTCTCTGCTTCCTGAAAACTTTGAATAGTTGAAATTATTCATAAATTAGGCCTGCTTGCTTTCCTGTGATATTATAGAACTAATTTGTCATTTTCCACTAAAGCCTTTTCTAAACAAAGTTAAAAGTTTATTTCATAGCCATATCAACACATAATTCTTTTAAAAATTAGATGATTATATACAACTAAACTATGGTTTATTCCAGTATGCAACTAAAGATAAGATATAGGTTTCCATTACACTAAAGAGAGCTAATTAGGACAACTGATCAAAAACTGTTAGTTTTCCTCAATTACTGTGCTAGCAGAGTTAGTGAAGATCACAGACCGAATTGTAGAAAATAACAAAGACTGCCCCAAAACATCCCAACTTCAAGGACAAGTGACTTTCCATTAAGTCCTTCTGCATGATATTTCACTATTAAACTCCTCAAACTTCTTCAGCCCATGACATTTTTTCCCCATTTATTTCACAGAAACTCACGTCCTCTTTGCTAACCTTTCCCACTTTCTTATCTTTCATCTTAACTTCTGTATTATCTTTTTCTTGTATTTGGAAGTCTCCCTCTCTGTTCACGGTTGTTTCTTCAAATTTATTACTACTACTTATCAGAAACACTACATCACGATACTTTTCCTACTAGTGAGGGCTCACAGTGTAATCAAGATTTACTGTTCTTCACACATAAGGATGAAATGATCCAACAATCACTGCTAGGACATGAGTTTGAGTTGGGTTTACAGCAGTAAAGGATGAATTTTTACTAATGAATACATAGTTTTCCTTGGGTACCTCTGAAAGCCTATGATACATGTGAGTTATGTGGTATGAAAGTGGTGTATACAAGCTAACCATAGAGAGACCAATAAGCAAAGGAATAAAACAAATGCTTTCTTAGGGAAAAATCCTCAATATTATTATTTAAGGTATCTAATGCAGATGATAGATTGTATTTACCATAACATTTAACTTATCATAGACATTCAATAAATTGGTAATGTTAGTAAGATTAACGTTTATCTTGAAAAAAGCTGATGTGATATGAAATTCACTTTATGTTTTACTAACCCCATCTTTGGTAGTCAAAATTACTGACTTTCACAACTACCAGTGTGGTTAGGAGCTATTACTACATAACTACATAACACATTGTGCTTACTTTATCACATTTATTATATGCATTGTTATGGTTCAATTTGCTTGTCTTAAGGAACAACAGAATGAGAACTATATCTTCTAGGTCTGCCATGTTAATCCACCTACAGAACCTGACACACAGGTGCATGAATTATACTCAACAAATGAATGAATGCCAAAGCAACTTTTCTAACTGTGCATTCAATCACCGACAGTAAGGGTAAATTTAACACATTGATTTTTAAAAATGGGAAGCCCATTAGATGTATAAAAGAATCACAACACTGGTATTATGGGGGAAAATCACTTTTCTATTCTCAGCTGAACTATTTCTTTGAACCCACCCAACCAGTGAGGAGATCAGAGAACCAAAAATGGCTTTAACAGAAAGTTTAAGAGGATGATGAAACCATCTGATGTATATAGACCTCAACCTGAGATTCTATACCTTTCTTTCCTACTATAAACTATGATTTTCTTGCTAAAAGATCAGACAGTTTAGAGAAGCTTTAGCAAAACTTTGAAAATCTTGAAGTTCTGGAATTAACCTAGTATTTATAGCCTAGCTTCCTAGAGTTTTTTTTTTTTTTCTCTCTCCATCTGGTAGCTGTTGATAGGGTATAACCTGATATCCAGATTAAAGAAACACAAGAAGAATGAGTTTCTCTTCTTTAACACATTACAATAAAATTTTGGCTTCAAATCTTGGTGTGAGACAGTTATTCTCTTGTTAAAAAAATCTGAATGAGAAAAAAAATAGGTCAACACTGGTGCTTAATCCCTTCTTATGTAGGTAAGAGTGTCAAGGTTTAATTCTCTAAATAATTTTACATGATGACATGGACAAATTTCTCAGAGAAGTTATATGGTTGTTAAAGGGTAAGAATATTATCAACATATGTTATTCAATACATTTTGAATGTAAACCAAAAATTCTTGGTGGAATTAAAAAAAGATTCAATAGAAAAAAAATAATTTGCTGAAATGCTTATACATTTACATTTCTTAGAAAGCTATTAAATTTTCTGTGAGAAAAAAAATCCTTCATCTCTCTTAATATTTATCATGTTAAGAATATTCCTTCCTGGGAGGACCCTGGCAGTATAGCAGTTAAGACTTTGTGCTTCCACAGCAAGGGGACATGGGTTCAATCCCTGGTCAGGAACTAAGATTCTACATGTTGCATGGCATGGCCAGGAAAAAAAAAAGTCATTACACAGAAGCATCAAAATAATTTAAAAATCCTGCTTCAAACATACTCATATATTCACATATAATTACCCAAGGCTGCGATGGTGCAGGAGCAGCCGAGAGGAGCTACCTCATGTCTAAGGTTAGGGACGGCGGCCGAGAGGAGCTACTCCATGTCCGAGGTTAGGGGCGGCAGACGAGAGGAGCAACCCTATGTCCAGGAAGAGGCAGCTGCACAGGTGCAGGAGGGCCGGGAGGAGCTACTCCACGTTCAAGGTCAGGAGGGGCAACTTGTCCAAGGTAAGGAGCAGCGGCTGTGCTTTGCTAGAGCAGCCGTGAAGAGATACCCCATGTCCAATGCAAGAGAAACCCAACTAAGACTGTAGGTGTTCTGAGAGGGCATTAGAGGACAAATACACTGAAACCATAATCACAGAAAACTAGCCAATCTGATCACACGGACCACAGCCTTGTCTAACTCAATGAAACTACATGCTGTGTGGGGCCATCCAAGATGGACGGGTCATGGTGGAGAGGTCTGATAGAATGTGGTCCACTGGAGAAGGGAATGGCAAACCACTTCAGTATTCCTGCCTTGAGAACCCCATGAACAGTATGAAAAGGCAAAATGATAGGATACTGAAAGAGGAACTCCCCAGGTCGGTAGGTGCCCAATATGCTACTGGAGATCAGTGGAGAAATAACTCCAGAAATAATGAAGGGATGGAGCTAAAGCAAAAACAATACCCAGCTGTGGATGTGACTGGTGATAGAAGCAAGGTCCAATGCTGTAAAGAGCAATATTGCATAGGAACCTGGAATGTCAGGTCCATGAATCAAGGCAAATTGGAAGTGGTCAAACAGGAGATGGCAAGAGTGAACATCGACATTCTAGGAATCAGTGAACTAAAATGGACTGGAATGGGTGAATTTAACTCAGATGACCATTATATCTACTACTGTGGGCAGGAGTCCCTCAGAAGAAATGGAGTAGCCATCATGGTCAACAAGAGTCAACAAAATGCAGTACTTGGATGCAATCTCAAAAACGACAGAATGATCTCTGTTCGTTTCCAAGGCAAACCATTCAGTATCACAGTAATCCAAGCCTGTGCCCCAACCAGTGATGCTGAAGAAGCTGAACAGTTCTATGAAGACCTAAGTAAAATGAAGTGAAGTTGCTCAGTCGTGTCTGACTCTTTGCGATCCCATGGACTGTAGTCTACCTGGCTTCTCTGTCCATGGGATTTTCCAGGCAAGAGTACTGGAGTGGGTTGCCATTTCCTTCTCCAGGTGATCTTCCTGACCCAGGGATCGAACCCAGGTCTCCTGGATTGCAGGCAGATGCTTTACCCTCTGAGCCACTAGGGAAGCAGATATGAAGACCTACAAGACCTTTTAGAACTAACACCCCCCCACAATAAAAGATGTCCCTCTTAGTTAACCTCTCTTAAACATTTGTTTTTGGTTTAGACCTTTGGATTCAAAAATTAGACCAGCTGTTATCTGAGTCTATTACAGTTTTTGTCTTCTGATTATCTATTAAATGGAAAATATCTTAAAAAAATTAAGCCATAAAATAATTCAGTCTTCTGGATTTTACTCTGACTTGCCAACTCCAATATCAGCCAAAAGGTTGTATTTAACTTCTGAAAAAACCCCCAAATACTGATTTGTGTATAAAGACTATATTGCTTATGGGTCCTGGAGGAGGCAATGGCAACCCACTCTAGTACTCTTGCCTGGAAAATCCCATGGACAGCGGAGCCTGGTAGGCTGCAGTCCATGGGGTCGCTAAGAGTCGGACACGACTGAAGCGACTTAGCAGCAGCAGCAGCAGCAGCATTAGTTCAGTTCAGTCACACAGTCGTGTCCAACTCTTTGTGACCCCATGGACTGCAGCACACCAGGCTTCCCTGTCCATCACCAACTCTTGGAACTTACCCAAACTCATGTCCATTGACTTAGTGATGCCAACCAAACATCTCATCCTCTTTCGTTCCCTTCTCCTCCCGCCTTTAATCTTTCGCAGCATCAGGGTCTTTTCCAATGAGTCAGCTCTTTGCATCAGATGGCCAAAGTATTGGAGTTTCTGCTTCAGCATCAGTCCTTCCAATGAATATTCAGGACTCATTTCCTTTATGATGGACTGGTTGGATCTCCTTGCAGTCCAAGGGACTCTAAACAGTCTTCTCCAACACTACAGTTCAAAAGCATCAATTCTTTGCCACTCAGCTTCCTTTACGGTCCAAATCTCACATCCATACCTGACTATTGGAAAAACCATAGCTTTGACTAGACGGACCTTTGTTGGTAAAGTAATGTCTTCGTTTTTTAATATGCTGTCTAGGATGGTCATAACTTTTCTTCCAAGGAGCAAGTGTCTTTTAATTTCATGGCTGCAATCACCATCTGCAGTGATTTTGGAGCCCAAAAAAGTAAAGTCTCTCACTGTTTCCTCATCTATTTGTCATGAAATGATGGGACCAGACGCCATGATCTTAGTTTTCTGAATGTTTAGTTTTAACCCAACTTTTTCACTCTCCTCTCTCACTTTCAACAAGAGGCTCTTTAGTTCATCTTTGCTTTCTGCCATAAGGATGGTGTCATCTGCGTATCTGAGGTTATTGATATTTCTCCTGGCAATCTTGATTCCAGCTTGTACTTCTTCCAGCCAGCATTTCTCATGATGTACTCTGCATATAAGGTAAATACGCAAGGTGACAATAAACAGCCTTGACGTATTCCTTTCCCTATTTGGAACCAGTCTGCTGTTCCATGTCCAGTTCTAACCATTGCTTCCTGACGTGCATACAAATTTCTTAAGAGGCAGGTCAGATGTCTAGTATTCCCATATCTTTCAGAATTTTCCAGAGTTTGTTGTGGTCCACACAGTCAAAGGCTTTGGCATAGTCAATAAAACAGAAATAGATGTTTTTCTGGAACTCTCTTGCTTTTTCCATGATCCAGCGGATGTTGGCAATTTGATCTCTGGTTCCTCTGCCTTTTCTAAAACCAGCTTGAACATCTGGAAGTTCTCGGTTCAAGTATTGCTGAAGTCTGGCTTGGAGAATTTTGAGCATTACTTTGCTAGCCTGTGAGATGAGTGCAATTGTGCGGTAGTTTGAACATTCTTTGGCATTGCCTTTCTTTGGGACCAGAATGAAAACTGACCTTTTCCAGTCCTGTGGTTACTGCTGAGTTTTCCAGATTTGCTGGCATATTGAGTGCAGCACTTTCATAGCATCATCTTTTCGGATTTTAAATAGATCAACTGGAATTCCATCACCTCCACTAGCTTTACTCGTAGTGATGCTTCCTAAGGTCCATTTGACTTCGCATTCCAGGATATCTGGCTCTGGGTTGAATGATCATACTATCGTAGTTATCTGGGTCGTGAAGATGTTTTTTTGTATAAGTTCTTCTCTATATTTCTAGCCACCTTTTAATATCTTCTGCTTCTTTTAGGTCCATACTATTTCTGTCCTTTATTGTGTCCATCTTTTCATGAAATGTTCCCCTGGTATCTCTAATTTTGTTGAAGAGATCTCTAGTCTTTCCCATTCTATTGTTTTCCTCTATTTCTTTGCACTGATCACTGAGGAAGGCTTTCTTATCTCTCCTTGCTATACTATGGAACTCTGTATTCCAATGGGTATATCTTTCCTTTTCTCCTTTTCCTTCGCTGTTTGTAAGGCTCCTCAGACAACCATTTTGCCTTTATGCACTTCTTTTCCTTGGTGATGGTCTTGATTCCTGCCTCCTGAACAATGTCACAAACATCCACCCATAGTTCTTCAGGCACTCTGTCTATAAACTCTAATCTTTTGAATCTGTTTTGAAGAATGCAGGCCAGTTATTTTGTTAAATGTCCTTCATTTCCCCCCTGAATTTCCTCATGATTAGCTTTGTGTTATGCATTTTGGTTTATATACTACAGAGGCAAAGTTGTGTGCTGTTCAAGTGCATCACATCAGGAGGCATATGAAATGTCAGTTTAATATAATATTGGTAGTATTATATTTGATAAGTTTGTTAATGTGATATCCATCAGTTTTTCAACTGCCAAATTACTTTCCTTTGTTTCCTTTATAATTAAAAAGTTATACATGGGGAAAGATTTTGAAAATATTTTATGTAAAATTTTACTCATTAATTTTAGCATACCATTGATGGTTTTCTAACTCCACTGCTTCTTGTTTTAGCTGTCATTCTAATTTAAGGAAAAGCTTTTGTTCATATTGTCCCAAATTTTGTCAGTGAGTCTCTTCAAAAGGTCTCCTATCCCAAATAATTTTGGCAAGTAAATTTTCCTTAAGAAATCCTGAATCATTCTGTGTTCTACTCTACCACCAAAGAAATAAAATATTCTTCCATTATTTTTGCTTTTTTGTAACAGAAAGTTACTACAATGTCACATTCTCAAATGTTTTAGGAGAATATACAATGACACATGACACTGAATCAAGTGACATAACCCAACACTGCCCCTATTTTGGAAAAACTATTTCTTCTTTAGCTATTATTTCCTTTGAGTTGTAACATGCAAATTTTTAATGTAAAGAATAATATTTGCATGATTCTGAGTATTTATCTAAAAACCATAAAGACCAATAGTATTATAATTTAAAAAATTTTAATACTCTAAATACTGTAAAATCATATATTGTTTTTAATTAAATGTGCAGTTGTTATAAGACAATTCTGCAACCTAAGATATTTTCTTTGCTTATAAATATATAATCCTCTTTTTTTGTAAGGAGAAAAATGTAAATAGATAACTTAAAATCATTGAACATAACATTTCAGAATTACAAGAAATTTTGGAATATATTCAGTCCTGTATTTCCCAATCTATGTTTGGAGGATCACTTAAAATACAAGGTGACAGAGAAACTTTCAATACTATATCCATCTTTTGGAAATTCACATTAATATTGGATATAGAATGAGCACAGAACTTACAGTATTTTAGAAGTTCATTTTTAACATCAAGCTGGGAAGTGGCAATCTCCTCATTTTTCAGATGATGTCTATAATGTCTCACAGACAGCTGACAGCAGATTCAGAACAGAAAGCACAAACCTCCTGGCTACTGGCCACTCTGTGTGTCTTGGTGAGACAAGATCGCTTCAGGAGCCTTTTAGTTGGAGTCCTCTTTATAAGGAATTACTAACAGCACAATATAATTGTTGTGAAATATGATTTGGGGCTTTTATTATGTCTAGTGACTGCTGCCCAAAATATAGATCAGTGGTTCTGCGTTGTGGAGTCTAGCTTATTTAACTCAACAAACTAAGTGACCTTTAAAAATGAGTAGCTATGGTGATTTCCTATTTGTTTGACTATACAAATAATGTGAGCCCTTCCTATATCAAAGACTGGATCCTGTGCAAAGTTGAAACAGCTATGTTAGCAAATACTGACAAATTCATTCATTTATTCAGCATATACCTTACCTTTTAAAAATGGCTTTGCCAACAGTTTACTGAAGTTCTCATAAAAAATGATAGCTAGTTTCCCAAACTGGTATCCTGGAGAACATAGCTCCAAAGTGTGGGATTTGATGTGATGCAAAATAGTGTTCCAGGTCTAACAAGTTTAGCAAAGCTTGGGTTTACAGATTTCTTTTTTCTTGGACTGATAAGAAACTTTTACACAATAAGGTAAGAGCAGTGTGAAGTTTTAAGAAAGAAAATATGAAGAACATATGTGTGTGTGTATGTGCGTGTTTTAATTTTCTGGTTACTTGAGAAATGATAATTTTTCCTGGCCTTCATTATACAGCTTTTAGAACACTGTTCTATGAAAGAAAGAATGGTTTGGAAAAAAGGAAGAGAAAATTCATCCAGGAGCTGGAGACAAATCAAAGCTAGACGACTGCTAAATTGTAAGAAGTTTCTAGTCCTGATATGCTTCCCATTCCCACTTTCCAAAAAGATATTAAAATGTTCTTGCCCTTACTTTCTATTAGAGCCCTGGTTCTGGGCCACTCTCATGTATTTGCTTATTGTTTATTTGTTTATCGCATCACATTCTGCCCAGCTTCTGCCTAACCTGGTTGTACTCCTTACTTATTTCTGCCTCTCCTTGTACTTCAGATTGGATTCTACACACCCAGTTTCCAGTTTACGGTCTTAGACTTCTCAGTATGGATTCTGGTTATCTGCCCTGGTACTTGGTAGCTTTCCCTGACTCCATAAAGAAACCTATGAATTAGTTTGGTAAACTAATCTTTCTGTCATCAAGAAGACAAATAAAACTACACAGTTGATCTTTAGCACATCTGTGCTTTAATTTTCTTAGCTGAGAATCATGATGTAATCAGTTATTTCTTCTTTTGTACAATATTTTTACAATGAGTAAAGAGAAAACAAATCAGGTCCTTTCAGTACATATATGACCTGAAAATTAGTCACTGTTCAGATGATTTAACTCATTCAGTGCTTTTCTTTCCAGGTTTTATTTTTTACACAAAAGTATTAAAGGGTGAAACAGCTTTCCATGCTGGGAGAACATGGCTTCCTGAATGCAAAACCTGATTTCTTGGAAGAGATGCTCTACATTAATCTGACAGATGATAAAATAACTTCTCTTAATGAGCATAATTTTATACTGCAGATTCTAGATACTATTTTATTTTTCAATTAATTTAACAGAGTTCACCCAAAATTAGGAAATAGCAAAGGACTAACTGCATCTTATTGGGTTGGATTTCAAAACAAGTAGATTACTGTAATTCTAAACACAAGGTAAATAACGGAAAAAGATCCATAATGAGTCTTACCTAGCTGATTTAAAACTTTAAAATGAACAATGATTATGTGTATTTTTAACTGGAATACAAATGTATTCTCTTTTATTATTTGAATATTTTAAAACAATGTTTTAATGTCAGTGTTAAAAATAATTGTGCCGACTTTCAGAGACCTTTTAAAATACCAGCAATATTAAACAGTGTGCACCCCGTAATTCTAGCATGGGAAAGCAGAATGTTTCCAAGGTTTCACAGTAAATATCAGCAATGCAGCACACTCTACTTCAATTTTCAATATCTAGGTCACATGGACCACTCTGAATACTGTGAACAGAAAAAAAAGCAAGCAGAAAGATTTTTGTAGCACTACCAAGAAATCATAACATTCAAATTATGAAAAAAATAGTATAATATGGATTTAAAAACAATTCCCATGTAAAATAGAAGCTAGTGCCCTAAAAAATGAACTTCTGATCTATCATTTAAACTGAATAAAACCTTTGAGGAGTGTTGTTTACTTAATAAAATACCTTTTGTTTTTACTACTCCCTCAGCTGTGTGTATGCATGCCCACACTGTATGTGTGTGTGTGTACATACGCATTGAACACAAAGAAACAGACAAGAACATACTGAAAATTTTCACTGACAATAAAGGCAACAAATAGGTATAATAATGATATCTGAAATTACAATCTTTTTATTTATATAAGGAAACATGAAAGGTGGACAATATATTTTAATTATGAAAAATGCATAGTGGTTTGGCAGTATCTTTAACTCATAATCACACAGTTGAAGATATTTGGAATCTGGAATCTTCTTTATTGTAATTTTTATTATTTTTCTTGAAATCTATTGAATTTATTAGTTTATGGATTTAAAATTTCCCCCTTTCCCTTTCCCAGGTTATGTGAAAGACAGGAAGCAAATGAGAGACACTATAATAAACCTCTGCCACCACTTATAATTTTTATACATGTGTAGTTCTTTTTAAGACAGATTCAAATGAAAGCAACTTGCATTTTCCTAATCTATTCAATAACACGAAAGAGAAATCACACGACAGCGTAATAATTAAGGCGGGAAATACTAAAAAAACTGCATTTAAGTGACTAGAATTTATAGAGGTATAACTTTGATAAAGAAACTATTCACAGTATAAAGATTTAGCAATAATCAATGTGAATTTCTTTAACAGCACTAAAGCTTACCAGTACTTTTTAATCAAGTACACAAAAGAGCTGCAGAAAACAGGAAGAACAATTCTTATATGTATTTATATATATATTCCATAAATTGGCAATAGTCCCCTTTAAAGACCAATATTTTCAGACAAATACAGATTAGGGGATTTGGATTACTAAATTGACTCTAGTAATGGAGATATTCTAGAGATGGTTTAAAAATGGGCTCACAGTGCAAAGAAAAAAGGGGAAAATGAAATCATATATTTTATCTCATTTAATTATCATTGCCACTGTATGAGATAGTATTTTCATCTTCACAGCTGTCATTTTAAAATCCTGCAAATAAATGATTATAAGCTTCTAGAAGTCAAAGGCTGGTTTAAGACTCATTTATTGATATTCTATGTAAAATCACATTTATATTCTATTATAAGAGAGGTTGGTATTCAGCAATAGATAGAAGGTACTGCTAGAGATGCAACAATTTCTGAATAAATTGTTTTGGCATGGGGATAATATATAAATATAATCCCTTTTTTTCTTTAATTAAATATAATCCCTTAATATTTTATGTTTGTATAATATGACAATGAGTCAGTTCAGTTCAGTTGCTCAGTTGTGTCCGACTCTTTGCAACCCTATGAATCGCAGCACACCAGGCCTCCCTGTCCATCACCAACTCCTGGAGTTCACTCAGACTCGCATCCATCGAGTCAGTGATGCCATCCAGCCATCTCATCCTGTCGTCCCCTTCTCCTCCTGCCCCCAATCCCTCCCAGCGTCAGTCTTTTCCAATGAGTCAACTCTTCGCGTCACGTGGCCAAAGTACTATTTTCACTAAATATCAATCTATTTATATATAAAATATACTATTTAGGTCATTATTTTAATAAATAGTTTATTACCTATATCATGTACTAGGTGTTAGAAGCATCACATAATTATTTCCAGGAAAACCTGTTTATGCTGCTATACTTCAAACTACAGCTACAGTGATCTTTGTAAAATGATGTTTGATCTTGTCATTTTCCTGCTTACAAACATTCAATGACTTCTAGTTCAAGATGGGAGATAGATCATACATGTTTCTACTTCTTTTAAGAAAATGAACACATAATTTTATATTTCAACATCCTCTGAAACTCTTTTTTTGGGGGAGGGGTTGGTTTTAGGAATTGAGAGCATTGCCTGGAAACAGATTTTAAAAGAAATAGAAAATATCATTGTAAAGAAGAGATATTAGATGTTCTACTCATGTCGTCCTTCACAGAATAACAAAAGTTACAGAAGGAAAGAAAAACAAGAAAAAAAAAAAAAGGGAGGACATTACTAAAGAAATAGTAAAAGATGATTTTCTAGGGAGTAAACACCTCAGATGACAAGTGCTCACCGAACACAACATGAACAGAAAAAGCCTATCCCAAGACACATCACTGAGAACTAAAAAACAAGAAAGGACCCCAAAAGTTACCAGAGGGAAAAAGCAGATGAGCTACAAAGGACTAATAGGCTGCAGTTAAATAAAATTTAAAAGACAGTGAAGCATCACCATCCAAGTTCAGAGGGAAAATTATGTGTACCCTAGAATCCTAGACAAATTAGAATTCAGATGGAAAGCAGTTAGATACGCAGCAATTGGATATCCTCAGCACATTAGTCAAAGGCGGTACCTTTCTAGCATTTTAAACACAATAATTAAAAATATTCTTTACAAAAAATTAGTAATAGAGGTGATGTGTATTTGTATGTATTCTCAATTATGTCTGATGCTCTGTGATCCCATGAAATATATAGCATGCCAGGCATCTCTGTCCATGGGATTTCCCAGGCAAGAATACTGGAGTGGATTGCCATTTCCTTCTCCAGAGGATCCTCCCAACCCAGGGATTGACTCTGCGTCTCTTCACAGATGTATAGAACAACCTTTTGGACTCTGTAGGAGAGGGAGAGGGTGGGATGGGTTGGCAGAGTGGCAGTGTAACATGTGTGATATCATAAGTGAAACGAATCGCCAGGCCAGGTTTGATGCAGGATGCAGGATGCTTGAGACTGATGCACGGGGATAATCCAGAGAGAGGGTGTGTTAATAAAAATTAAAAAAAAAAAAGAAACTGCGTCTCTTGCATCTCCTGCATTGGCAGCTAGATTGTTTATCACTGCGCCACCTGGGAAGCCCCAGTAGAAGTGGTATAAAATGTCAGTTTTTAGATGGTGTCTCATATAGAGTAGGTAGTAAAAAAAGTGTCATCTTTTAATGCTTTTTCTCCCTTTCCAAGACTAATGCACAAATCCCACTTTCCTATCTCCCCTAGTCAGGCCCTTCTCCCACCCTTGCACCATCCATGCTAGGACCTGGATACATTTCATGTGAGAATAAAATAAAGGACATTCAAACATGTGAAAGTTCAAAAAATTTATCATCCATATATTCTTCCTTAGAAAGTTGCTAAGGGATATTCTTCATTAAAGGAGGATGTACAATGAAAAAGAGAAAAAAATATGGGTTGAGAAGAGGAGGAAAGGAAGCCTTAGGATAACAGCTGCGTAGTCAAAGAATGAAATGATCTAGAAGAATAGTTCCCAGGGAAAGGAACAAAATCAGAAAGAGATGGCCACAAATGTTTCACATAATGAAGAGTTGGAAAGAAATTAAAGGACATTCAAACATGTGAAAGTTCAAAAAATTTATCATCCATATATTCTTCCTTAGAAAGTTGCTAAGGGATATTCTTCATTAAAGGAGGATGTACAATGAAAAGAGAAAAAAATATGGGTTGAGAAGAGGAGGAAAGGAAGCCTTAGGATAACAGCTGCGTAGTCAAAGAATGAAATGATCTAGAAGAATAGTTCCCAGGGAAAGGAACAAAATCAGAAAGAGATGGCCACAAATGTTTCACATAATGAAGAGTTGGAAAGAAATGGGAATATGATAAAGAAAAACAACGCAGGAAAAACAAAAATAGGCAATTAGAAATTTTAAGAAAACTGAAAAATGCCTAAGTAAGGATATACAACCAAAGACAATTACTTGGGACTATAATTAATCATTAATTCAAATGATACTGTATCTGGTACTATTTTAGCCATGGGGGGGGGCGGATAATAAACAAATAAAAATCAAACAAAGTAGGTAATCCTTGTCTTTTTGAAGCTGTAGTCAAGAATGAGGAGAGTGACAATAATTTTAAAAATTAAGTGGAATACAAAATATGATTTGTATTAACAATAAAACACTACAGAGAAAAATACAACAGAAAGTAAAGCAAGAATTCCAGGTAGGAGAGTTGCTATTTCCGGTAAGATAGTCAGGAACAGCCCTACTGAGCAGTCAACCCTTTTGTCAAGAATTTAAGGAAGGGCAGGATCAATCAAAGTGGTCCTGTGGGTGAATGGATGTTCCAGTTTGTGGAGACAGAAAAGCTAAGGCACTTTTCATATAACAACAGCAACACTAACTGTGGTTATAAAATAGCATCATTTTTAGAAATGCAAAAATGAAAGAATTGAGAACAGAACCACGGAGAACATGGGTGCACTTATCCTCATCTGACAGGGGACAATCCCAAAGCAGCATATATAGTTAATGGGACAAGAAATAATGGTATATACTATCCACAGTACAACAGTGAAGAATGACAGAGAAAAGGTGGAGGTGGGGTAGGGTAATTGAGTAAATTTATAATGTCCCCTTTATTTTTGGGGCCTCCAAAATGACTGCAGATGGTGATAGCAGCCATGAAATTAAAAGATGCTTACTCCTTGGAAGGAAAGTTATGATCAACCTAGACAGCATACTCAAAAGCAGAGACATTACTTTGCCAACAAAGGTCTGTCTAGTCAAGGCTATGGTTTTTCCAGTGGTCATGTATGGATGTGAGAGCTGGACTGTAAAGAAAGCTGAGTGGTGAAGAATTGATGCTTTTAAACTGTGGCGTTGGAGAAGACTCTTGAGAGTCCCTTGGACTGCAAGGAGATCCAACCAGTCCATCCTAAAGGAGATCAGTCCTGGGTGTTCTTTGGAAGGAATGAAAGTAAAGCTCGAACTCCAGTACTCTGGCCACCTCATGTGAAGTGTTGACTCACTGGAAAAGATCCTGATGCTGGGAGGGATTGGGGGCAGGAGGAGAAGGGGACGACCGAGGATGAGATGGCTGGATGGCATCACTGACTCGATGGATGTGAGTCTGAGTGAACTCTGGGAGTTGGTGATGGACAGGGAGGCCTGGCGTGCTGCAATTCATGGGGTTGCAAAGAGTCGCACATGACTGAGCGACTGAACTGAACTGAACTTTATTTGTAGTATGTATGTGTATGTGTTACTATATGATGTCTTAAAGTAATAAAAAATCTAAGGTGGAAGCAAATTACTTTGACCTGGATAAATGAAGACAAATATCAGAGGGAAAAATAGAATAAGAAGCGAGGGTTCAGAGGGAAAAGCCAAACCATTAATATTAAACCATGTTAGTATATCATTTAAGCATATACACCAACATGCACACAGATACCCCCTTTGAAAATTTCCCATGGCTCTTGGGATAAATCACATGGCTATAGGAGAAGGGGGTAGCAGAATATGTGATGGTTAAATAGCATCAGCAAATTAACAGACAAGAATTTGAGCAAACTCCAGGAGACAGTGAGGGACAGAGAAGCCTGCAGTTCTTGCTACAGTGCATGGTGCCATAAAGGGTTGGGCAGGACTTAGCAACTGAACAACAACAGGGCCCTGTCTGCTTTACCAGCCTCACCTCATGCCTCCCTCCCCTGCCCCTCACTCTGGCCATTCTGGCCCCCTTTCAATTTCCTGAGCAAGGAAGCCCCTATGTTGTTCCTTCCATCTGAAATGTTTCTGGCTCAATATTCACCTCCAGGCTAACTTATTCATTAGGCGCAGTGGGCATAAGTGCCTACGGTTCAAAATACTCTTAGGAGTCAATGAAAATGTTTTACTTTCTTTTAAAATAAGAAAAAAAAACCCTTTTAGGTCAAAGAAAATGTTTTAGCATATGATATTAATATATTTCTCTTCGTACCAGTATAATGGTAAGATATGACATAATACTTTTAAAGAGGAAGGGACCCATGAAGGCAAAGATGTTTAGAGGCTACAGAAGTCACAATGTGACACCTGCCTATCCTATTCCCCATCTCTACCCGACCATGAGACTCAGACTCATTCCTCAGCCCCAAAGCCCCTTCTTTGGAGATTCTTTGTCTGATTTTCCCAGACTATTTGAGTTCCCTATATAAGTTCTCACACTACCTCGTAATAGGGAAATGAAGTAAACTGTATAATTTTCTGTTTGATGGAATCAGGAACTGTGCCTACCTCATTTACCACTATATCCCCAGCACAAAGCCTTATATGCAGTGATGTGAGACTGTGAAGGACAGAATTTTTTTACTGTGGCTCTCTGAAGCCCTGGTTCAGGCTTCTGATCCTGAATTTACTACTTAATCTTTTACTGACTCAGTTTCCTCATTTAAAAATGGGATAATGATGGGCTTTTGAGTTAGAATGTGAATTAGAATAGTGCCTGATATACACTAAAGCCTATGTAAAGCGTTATCCTTTTTTCATGCGATCAGATGATTATTAGAACACCACTCCTTTAATTACTATTATCATTACCAGTATTATTCCATACATTGGGTGAGTTAAGTAAAGGTTTTGGTTTGCTAATTTCCTCCCTCATACCATCTATTATGTAAATATGTTTTAAAGGAAGGGAGTCATTTTAACAACTTAAGTCACAAAGTTTTTAGACATGTTAGAGCAAACAGCTATAAGGATGAAAGGAAACTAAGGTTTGGGTAATTAACAATACATAATTATCCATAAATTCAAAAGTTTAGGGCTTTCAAAATATCCACACTAACCATTCATGAGTTTGAGTAAACTATGGGATATAGTGAAGGACAGGGAAGCTTGGTGGGCTGCAGTTCATGGGGACGCAAAGAGTCAGACAGGACTTAACGACTGAACAACAAAACCAGTTTATAATTTCACATGATAAGATTGTGCAAGATGAATGTTTTCAGTGAAGAGTAGTAAATGAGAATCCTCTGAAACATAAATTTCCATGAAAATCTAATAAAGATGAGAGGTGAATTTACTGAAAGTGAAAGTCGCTCAGTCATGTCCGACTCTTTGAGACCTCATAGACTGTAGCTTGTGAGGCTCCTTTGTCAATGGAATTCTCTAGGTCAGAATATTGGAGTGGGTAGCTGTTCCCTTCTCCGGGTGTCTTCCCAACCCAGGGACTGAACCCAGGTTACCCATATTGCAGGCGGATTCTTTACCCTCTGAACCCCCAGGGAAGCCTTAGAATACTGGAGTGGGTAGCCTATCCCTTCTCCAGCGGATTTTCCCCACCCAGGAATTGCACTAGGGTCTCCTGCATTGCAGGCAGATTCTTACCAGCTGGGCTACCTAAATTTATTTTTCTTCTTTTTTTAAAAAACCTTACCTGTTTTCCCCAATAGATGCTCTACACAGTTGATAACAATTTTCAAAGTGATATTACTTTCTTGGGGTTACAATTCTTTATACATAATTCTTTCTGCACATAAATAAAAATACATACCCCAAAGCAGTAAAAATAAAATGAAGCAACAGTAAATGAAACGACTGTTAAGGGTTTCCATTTGGGTAAACATTTAACTTAACATTTAAGCTTCAGACTCCTGAGATGACCCTTGGGATAAAATGACAGACTCAGGTTTGATTTCTTCTGATAATTCAAACAATACTCCACAAACTAAGGATCATTTTTTTCTTTGGGGAGGATAAATACTGGCTAGGAACATTAATGTCCTCAGGCTTTGCTAGAGGCCTGTAATCTCACCTCATTATTATTCACAATCACCCAGAAAAGCCTCAAGCTAGAACTATGACTGTTACTTACAAATAAACTTCCAAGTTCATTAAAAAAAAATCCTTCCTTCTTTCATGATTTCATTTTTTTAGTTTAATTCATGTGTATCTTTAAACACGAACTTTAGCAAACATTAAAACATAGAGCAATAGTCGATCTGTTTTGAGTGTTGCTTTAGTCACTAATTTATAAAATGATAAGCCAGCTTTCATTTGAAAAACCAAAATAAATTTTTATAAATGTAAAAATGAATTGAGGGATGCAATATCCCCTGAAAATAAGGAAATAATCTAGAGTCAAATCATGTCACAAATACCTTATTTTTTTTTTAAACAGGATGTAATTGCTTGCCATCTATTTTGCCAAAACTTTCCACTCCTGCTTTATTTCTGAGACTGATAGTTTGCAATCTTCTTTCTGTTCTTCCAATAACTCTGTCTGCTTCAACTGATAGAAAAATACAATTACTTACTTATTATAACACTTAAGATTCTCTTCTCTGAATAAAAGCAAATAAGAGTTAGGGCTCTGTATCTTGGACTGCCTAGGTTAGAGTCAGCCTCTTTACTTCTCTAAAAGGTGATAATGATAGTTTTTACCTCAAAGTGCACTGTAAGGATTAAATGAAACAAATGATTCAAAGTATTTAGTAGACTGTCTCTAATCAGTAAGCACTGAATAATTGCTATTATCAATAAGGATAACTTTTTAGAACCTTTTATTACTTCTTAAATATCTTCTGAGAAAACTGGATAAAAATCATTTGTGTGACTTTGGACAAACCTGAGTTAAGCTCTCTGTTCTTCTGTTTTCTCATTCATAAGATGAAATAGTTTGGCACTATTAACCTGATGGACTCCCTTAACTATAAAAACATGATTTTACTTAGCTATGATGAAGATTCAGACTTATTTTTCTTATGTGTGTTTGATGTGTATCGACAATCCTATTTCCAACTGAGACTAACTCTGGTCTTGTATCATTATTCTTTGAATAGGAATCATAGCTAACGCTAATCTGTACTCTTTCTGGTATTAGTAGTCATAAGATATTTCCTGAATTTCTTATGATGAACTTTTATATTCAGTATTTATCCCCAAAGAAGATCCTAAGATTGTATTGCTTATTCTGAAATGATAGCTCAAAAGCCAATCATATATTAATTACATATAACATAAAATTCTATCTAGTCCAAAGACTAAAAAAAATGCTGTTACATTTCTGGAGAGGTAAATAGAAAACTTTTATTCAAAAGGCTTGCAAAATCTTTTTAATATATAATACAATTCACAATTTAGGACAGTGCCTTCTGAAGACAAAAAAATTTATATCATGGTATAAAAAGATTTATGGATTCTAATAAGGCATAACTTTAGTAAAAAGTGTAGCTAAAGCTTTTTATTGAGATATAACTTTAGAAACAAAAAAGTTATACAGATATCCTATAGATAATATATATTTAATTCATGAGAGATGAGCAATATAAGTATTTAGTATAATTAAATTCTCATGAAAACCATTTTAAAATCCTAAATTATGTAAAAATACTCTTAATACTGGCATTTTGTTTAACACTGTAAATATCTTTCAGCGAAAGTCAGTGACTGTAGCAAGACAAACTATGTCAGATGCAAACTACAGATTAGTTAAAAATACCTTTAAAGTCAGCGCGCATACTGAAAATTTAATGACAATGTCTGAATTTGCTTCAAAATAATATAGATGGTATAAACAAGATTAGCTATGAGTTCTTAATTACTGAAGCCATATTGAAGTACATGGCAGTTCATTATACCTTTCTGCCAAATACTCTATGTTTGAAACAATTCATAATACATACCTAAAAAAAAAGCCAATATATAGGCAGACATCAAAACTAGAACCCACGAGGAAGATGACAGATTTAACCTCATAAAAATATTAACTTTATAGGGCAACAGAGAAAGTACATAAAACAAAAACAAACAAAAACAAAAACAAACAGCTTTACAACAAATGTTAAAGGCATTTCCCTAGGTGGGAATGAGACCAACAACTGAAAACAACCTTGTACACATCTAGACTGCCATCTAAAAACCTCATAGGATGAGCAAACCAAAAAATTACTACAGATATACACACAGTAAATGCACCCCGAATGTAACACAAAAGCTAGTTAACAAATCACAAGAGAAGAGAACAAAGGAGGAACAGAAGGAAAAAGACCTATAAAAACAAATCGAAAACAAGAAAATGTCAGTATGAACATACACGGATCACATGGACCACAGCCTTGTCTGACTCAATGAAACTATGAGCCATTCCATGAAGGGCCACCCAAGACGGACGGGTCATGGTGGAGAGTTATGACAAAATGTGGTCCACTGGAGAAGGGAATGGTAAACCATTTCAGTACTCTTGCCTTGAGAACCCCATGAACAATATGAAAAGGCAAAAAGATATGACTCTGAAAGATGAACTCCCCAGGTGCTCAATACGCTACTGGAGAAGAGTGGAGAAATAACTCCAGAAAGAATGAACAGAGCCAAAGCAAAAACGAAGCCCAGGTGTAGATGTGACTGGTGATGGAAGTAAACTCCGATGTGGTAAAGAACAATATTGCATAGGAACCTGGAATGTTAGTGCCTGAAGAACTATGGACAAGAGGTTCCTGACACTGTGTAGGAGGCAGTGATCAAGACCATCCCTAAGAAAAAGAAATGCAAAAGGCAAACTGGTTTGTCTGAGGACACCTTACAAATATTTATGAATAGAAGAGAAGTGGAAGGCAAAGGAAAGATATACAAGATTTCTCCTTGTTATTCTTTGGAATTCTGCCATTGGAATGCAGAATTCCAAAGAATAGCAAGGAGAAATAAGAAAGCCTTCCTAAGTGATCACTGCAAAAAAATAGAGGAAAACAACAGAATGTGAAAGACTAGAGATCTCTTCAAGAAAATCAGAGATACCAAGGGAATATTTCATGCAAAGATGGACTCAATAAGGGACAGAAACAGTATGGACCAAACAGAAGCAGAAGCTATTAAGAAAAGGTAGCAAGAATACATGGAAGAACTATACAAAAAAGATCTTAATGACCCAGATAACCATGATGGTGTGATCACTCACCTAAAGCCAGAGATCCTGGAGTCAAGTGGGCCTTAGAAAGCATCAATATGAACAAAGCTAGTGGAGGTGATGGAATCCCAGCTGAGCTATTTCAAGTCCTAAAACATGATACTGTTCAAGTGCTGCACTCAATATGCCAGCAAATTTGGAAAACTCAACAGTGGCCAAAGGACTGGAAAAGGTCAATTTTCATTCCAATCCCAAAGAAAGGCAATGTCAAAGAAAGTTTAAGCTACTGCACAACTGCACTCATCTTACACAATAGCAAAGTAATGCCTCAAATTCTCCAAGCCAGGCACTAACAGTACATGAACCAAGAACTTCCAGATGTTCAAGCTGGATTAGAAAAGGCAGAGGAACTAGAGATAAATTGTCAACATCAGCCAGATCATCGAAAAAGCAAGAGAGTTCCAGAAAAACATCTATTTCTGCTTTATTGACTACGCCAAAGCCTTAGACTGTGTGGATCACAACAAACTTTGAACAATTCTTAAAGAGATGGGAATACCAGACCACCTTACCTGCCTCCTATGAAACTTGTATACAGGTCAAAAAGCAAGTTAGTACCAGACATGGAACAACAGACTGGTTCCAAAATGGGAAAGGAGTATGTTAAGGTGTATATTGTCACCCTGCTTATTTAACTTCTATGCAGAGTACACCATAAGAAATGCTGGGATGGATAAAGCACAAGCTGGAATCAAGATTGCTGGGGGAAGTATCAGTAATTTCAGATACACAGATGACAACCACGCTTACAGAAGAAAGTGAAGAGGAATTGAGGAGCCTCTTGATGAAAGTAAAAGAGGAGAGTGGAAAAGCTGGCTTAAAACTCAACATTCAAATAACTAAGATCATGGCATCTGGTCCCATCACTTCATGGCAAATAGATGGGGAAACAATGCAAACAGTGACAGCTTTTATTTTCTTGGGCTCCAAAATCACTGCAGATGGTGACTGCAGTCATGAAATTAAAAGATGCTTGCTCCTTGAAAGAAAAGCTATGACCAACCTAGACAGCATATTAAAAAGCAGCGATATTACTTTGCCGACAAAGGTCTGTCTAGTCAAAGTTATGGTTTTTCTAGTAGTCATGTACAGATGTGAGAGTTGGACCATAAAGAAGGCTGAGTGCCAAAGAATTGATGCTTTTGAACTGTGGTGTTGGAGAAGACTCTTCAGAGTCCTAAAAACCAATACTTTGGGCACTTGATGGAAAGAATTGATTCACTGGAAAAGAGCCTGATGCTGGGAAAGACTGAAGGCAGGAGGACAAGGGGACAACAGAGGATGAGATGGTTGGATGGTATCACTGAGTTGATGGACATGAGTTTGAGCAGGCTCTGTGAGTTGGTGATGGACAGGGAAGCCTAGCATGCTGCAGTCCATGGGATTGCAAAGAGTCTGACACAACTGAGGGTCTGAACTGAACTCAACTATTGATAATTACCTAAACATAAATGGGTTAAATGTTGAATGGATACAAAAACAAGACTTGTACATATGCTGTCTACAAACGACCCACTTCAGATCTAGGGACACATACAGATCAAAAATGAGGGGATAGAAAAAGGTATTTCATGTAAACAGACACCAAAAGAAAGGTGGTGTAGCAGCATTTTTACCAGACAAAGTAGACTTAAAATAAAGACTGTTATAAGAGACAAGGATGGACACTACATAAGGATGAAAGGATCAATCCAAGAAGAAAATATAACAATTGTAAATATATATGCACCCAAGGTAGAAGGACCTTCTTTATTGGTCCAACTCTCACATCCATACATGACTACAAATGCTAACAGTGTTCTTGCCTGGAGAATCCCAGGGATGGGGGAGCCTGGTAGGCTGAAGTCCATGGGGTTGCAAAGAGTCAGACACGACTGAGCGACTTCACTTTCACTTTTCACTTTCATGCATTGGAGAAGGAAACGGCAACCCCCTCCAGTGTTCTTGTCTGGAGAATCCCAGGGACGGGGGAGCCTGGTGGGCTGCCATCTATGGGGTCGCACAGAGTCGGACACGACTGAAGTGACTTAGCAGCAGCAACAGCTATAAATGGGGAAATCAACAGTAACACAGTAACAGTGGGGGACTTTAACATCTCACTTACACCAATGGATCATCCAGATAGAAAATAAAGAACGCAAGCTTTAAATCTTACATTGGATAAGATGGATCTAATTGATATTTATAGGATATTTCATCCCCAAACAGTAGATTTCACTTTTTTTAAAAGTGCATATGGAATATTCTTCAGGATAGATCATTCCTTGGGCCACAAATCAAGCCTTGATAAACTTAAGAAAACTGAAATTATATCAAGCATTTTTTCCAACCACAATGCTATAACATTAGACACTACCTACAGAAGAAAAAAAGAAAAACTGTAAAAACCACAAACACATGGAGCTTAAGCAATACTCTTCTGGATGACCAAGAAGTCAGTGAAGAAATCAATGAGAAAATAAAAAAATATCTAGAAACAAATTACAATGAAAACACGACAACTCAAAACCTATGGGATGCAGCAAAAGAGTGGTAAGAGGGAAGTTTATAGAAATATAAGCCTCCCTCAAGAAACAAGAAAAACACTGAATAAACAACCTGATCTTACACCTAGAACAACTAGAAGAAGAAGAAAAAAACACCCCAAAGTTAGAGAAGGACAGAAATAAGGAAGATCAGAGCAGAAATAAACAAAATAGAAGCAAAGAAAACAATAGTAAAGAGCAATGAAACTAAAAGCAGTGCTTTGAGAAGGTAAACGAAATTGATAAACCTCATGCCAGAGTTATCAAGAAAACAAGGGAGAGGACTCACATCAGTAAAATTAGAAATGAAAAAGAAGTTACAACTGACACCACAGAAATACAAAGGATCATAAGAGACTATTACCAGGAACTACATGCCAATAAAATTGACAACTTACAAGAAATGGACCTACACAAATCAATCATTGTGCTATATTCTATTAACAAATTGAAGAATAAAAACCATATGATCATCTCAAGAGATGCAGAAAAAGCTTTCAGCAAAATTCAACCCCCATTTATGACAAAAACTCCAGAAAGGGGCATAGAGGGAACCTACCTCAACATAATAAATAAATAATAAACCTACCTCAACATAATAAACACACACACACACACACACACACACACAAACACACATATATAACAAATCCACAACAAACATAATTGTCAACTGTGAAAATCTGAAAGCATTTTCTATAAGATCAGGAACAAGACAAGGATGCTTACTCTCACTACTTTTATTCAGCATAGTTTTGAAAGTCCTAGTCATGGCAAGCAGAGAAGAAAAATAAATACAAGGAATTCAAATTGGAAAAGAGGTAAAACTGTCACTGTTTGCATATTACATGATACTATATATAGAAGATCCTAAAGATGCTACCAGGAAACTACTGGAGCTAATCAATGAATCTAGTACAGTTTTAGGACACAAAATTAATACACAGAAATCCCTTGCATTCCTGTACACTAACAATGAAAGAGCAGAAAGAGAAATTAAGGAAACAATTCCATTTACAATCACATCAAAAAGAATGAAATAGCTAGAAAGGAACCTACTTAAGACTTGTACTCTGAAAACTGTAAGCCATTGAGGAAATGAATCAAAGATGACACAAATGGGAGAGATATGCCATGTTCTTGGATTGGAGAATCAATATAATCTAAATGATTATACTACTCAAGGCAATCTACACATTCAATGGGACCCCTGTCACCAATGGCATTTTTCACAGAACTAGAATAAAAAATTTTACTATTTTGCATGAAAACACAAAAACACCTGAAATAGACAAAGCAATCCTGAGAAAGAAAAACAAAGCTGGAGACATGAAGTTCTCTGACTTTGGACTATATTACAAAGCTACAGTAATCAAGACAGTATGGTACTGGCACAAAAACAGAAGTATAGATCAATGAAACAGAACAGAAAGCCCAGAGATAAACATATCCACCAATGGTCAAATAATCTATGACAAAGGTGGTGAGGACATATAGTAGAGAAAAGACAGTTTCTTCAAGAAGTGGTGCTGGAAAAACTGGATAGCTAACATGAAATGAGAATACTTAACATCATACACAAAAGTAAACTCAAAATGGATTAAAGACCTAATTCTAAGGCTGGATGTTATTAAAAAAACTCTCAGAGGAAAATATAGGCAGAACACTCTTTAACATAAATTGTAGCAATATCTTTTCTGTCTCATCTCCTAAAATAATGAAAATGAAACAAAAAATAAAACAAATGGGATCTAATTAAACTTAAAAGCTTTTGCACAGCAAAGGAAAACATAAAAAAAAGAAAAACCCCAAAAGACAAACCAACAACAAATTAATCTCCAAAACATACAAAGAGCTCATGCAGTGCAATTAAAAAAAAAAAACAAATAAAAAAAATCCTCAATCGAAAAATTGGCAGAAGACCTAAACAGACATTTCTCCAAAGAAGAAACACAGATGGCCAAAAAGAACATGAAAAGATGCTCAATATCACCAATTAACAGAGAACTGCAAATCAAAATACAATGAGGTATATGACCTCACATTGGTCAGAATGGTCATCATCAAAAATCCTACAAACAAGGCATACTGGAAAGGGTCTGGAGAAAAGAGAACCATTCTTTCTTGAAAATATAGAGGTCCTTAAAAAACTAAAAGTAGAGCTACCATGTTTTGTTGTTTAGCTTCTCAATCACAAACAAGTGACACATTACCCATTACCATATGATCCAGCAATTCCACTCCTGGGCATATATCTGGAGAAAACCATAATCCAAAAGATACATGCACCCCAATGTTCACTGCAGTACCACTTACAATAGCCAGCACATGGAAGCAACCTAAAAGCCCATCAGATGAATGGATAAAGGAGACGTGGTACATATACACAATGGAATATTAGCCACAAAAAAGAACAAAATAATGCCATCTGCAGAAAGATGGATGGGCTCAGAGATTGTCATACTGAGTAAAATAAGTCAGACAGAAAAGGACAAATATCATATAACATCGTTTATATGTGGAGTCTAAAAGAAATGATACAAATTAACTTATTTACAAAACAGAGTTACAGATGTAGAAAATAAATTTAAAGGGGAAACAAAGGGGACAAGGGATACTTTGGGAGACTTGGATTGACATATACACATTATTATATATAAAATAGATAATCGACAAGGACCTACTGTGTAGTTCAAGAAATTCTACTAAATATTCTATAATAACCTATATGGGAGAAGAATCTGATAAAGAATGGATATAGGTATATGCATAACTGAATCACTCTGCTGGATACTTGGAACTAACACAACAACGTAAATCAACTATATAAAATTAAATTAAAAAATTAAAATAGAAGCATTCTAGGACTTCACTGGTGGTACCAAGGAGAAGACTCCACCTGCCAATGAGGGGACACTGGTCTGATCCCTGGTCTGAGAAAATCCCACATGCTGTGGAGCAACAAAGCTCGTATGCCACAACTACTGAGCCACGGGCCACAACTACTGAAGACCACACACTCCCGGGCCCACAAGCAATAACTACTGATCATGCACGCCTCAGTAACTGAAGTCCGCACACCCTAGAGCTCACAAACCATCAACTACTGAGTTCATGTGTTGCAAATACAGAAGCCTGCACCTAGAGCCTGTGTTCTGCAACAAAAGCCACTGCAATGAGAAGGCCATGCACCAAACAAAGAGTAGTTCTTGCTTGCAACAACTAAAGAAAGCCTGAGCACAGAATGAAGACCTAGTGCAACTGAAAATAAATAAATGAATAAATAAATAAGTTATTAAAAAACAGAAGCATTCTAGCCAAAGAGCATTTATATCCTATTATTTCCAGTCATAATATGTATGTATATATGCATATAGTAACATATGTGTATATAATAGTATATTATATATAAAATACATATATATATATATATATCAATGAACTCAGAAAGGCAAAAAAGAAAATACGAAGAGCACTTATCTCAAGATGGCAGGATTACTATACATTTTCTGTTTCTCTTTTATTTTTTACAATGAACAGGTATTAATTTTATAATAGAAATGTATTTTAGAAGTGTTTTTATGACAACTATTTGGAGATGTGTGGCATTTAAGTCTATAGATGTCAGATGCTTTTCAGATTTAATAAAAATTAAGTTCATAGACAAGAAACCTGTAATTACATGAAGAATTCATGGAGAGAAAACAATTCCTACCTTGTGGAGAGAAACTGATAAAAACATAACATGTGCTGTGAGACCCAGCAGCGTAATGGAGGCAGTAAATCTCTAGATGCTCTATGCCTTTATGAGTCCCTATAAAGGAGTACCTCTTCTCTCTGTAACAGAAATAACAGACACACACATTTATTTTAAGGAGAGGCTGAAAGAAAATCATCCTTAAGTACACACTGCAGCTACATAGGCTGCCTGTTTGCAAGTGGGATCTCAAAGAGAAACAGTTGGATATATCATTTATTAGTTGTATGCCCTTGGGAATGCTATTTATCCTCCCCATGCCTCAGTTTCCAGATTTATAAAAGGGGGATAATAATAGTACCAAAGTAGAAAGGTTAATTTAAAGATTAATATTTTTAAATACAACACTGTCAGGTACAATAATAATAGTAAATATCATTTGTGTGCTAGGTGTCTGCTTAGTCACTCAGTCGTGTTTGACTCTTTGTGATCCCAGGGGCTATAGCCCGCCAAACTTCTTGTCCATGGGGATTCTCCAGGCAAGAATACTGGAGAGACTGCCATGCCCTCCTCCAGGGGATCTTCCCAACCCAGGAATTGAACTCTGGTCTCCTACACCGCAGGCAGATTCTTTACCAGCTGAGCTACCAGGGAAGTCTACATGTCATTTATGTGGTTTCAAAGATAAATAAATGGGTGGGGTTGATTCACAGAACATATTACTGTCAGTGATATTTTACTTCTGTCAGCATCTCCAGTAATTCTCATTTCAGTGTTATGAGTGGATATTATCACCACCTGGCTCTCAGATTTGCAAATCAGAAACTTGATTTTATCAGAGCTACCCAAACTTATAAACTCACAGGAACAGATAAATTTAAAAAGGGGAATTTTTTGATTTTTCAAAATGATAGCCCATGGACTAGATAAAATATTATTTACTGATAGTTGATCTATTTAAGCACAGACCACTTAGAAATTATCTGGTTAGTATAAAATTAAAGAAAATAGAATTGAAAACTCAAATTGGACCTTCTATCAAATCACAGCAGTGAGCCTTTCTACTTTGCTACCAATTTCTTCTTCCATTTGATATGAAACCTTGAGAAGGCACAGCATTACTAACGGAGCATTCTTGTCAAGAATGTTTAATTTGAACCTAATAATTTTAAAAAATATATCAGAAAAATTTTAAGGGACATTCTGCAATTTGTCTAGACTTTTAAAAAAATATGTCTACAACATGACATAAAAAGGCTGATAATTTTTATTATTTTTTTAAGATTAAAGGATGCTCTCTGTTCATCTCCAAGGCAAACCATTCAATATCACAGTTATCCAAGTCTATGCCCCAACCAGTAACGCTGAAGAAACTGAAGTTGAATGGTTTTATGAAGAGCTACAAGATCTTTTAGAACTAACACCCAAAAAAGATGTCCTTTTCGTTATAGAGGACTGGAATGCAAAAATAAGAAGTCAAGAAACACCTGGGGTAACAGGCAAATTTGGCCTTGGAATGCAGAATGAAGTAGGGCAAAGACAATAGAGTTTTGCCAAGAGAACACACTGGTCATAGCAAACACCCTCTTCCAACAACACCAGAGAAGACTACACATGCACATCACCAGATGGTCAACACCAAAATCAGACTGATTATATTCTTTGCAGCCAAAGATGGAGAAGTTCTATACAGTCAGCAAAAACAAGATCGGGAGCTGACTGTGGCTCAGATCATGAACTCCTTATTGCCAAATTCAGACTTAAATTGAAGAAAGTAGGGAAAACCGCTAGACCATTCAGGTATGACCTAAATCAAATCCCTTATGATTATACAGTGGAAGTGAGAAATAGATTTAAGGGTCTAGAGCCAACAGATAGAGTGCCTGATGAACTATAGAATGAGGTTCGTGACACTGTACAGGAGACAAGGATCAAGACCATCCTCATGGAAAAGAAATGCAAAAAAGCAAAATGGCTGTCTGGGGAGGCCTTACAAATAGCTGTGAAAAGAAGAGAAGCAAAAAGCAAAGGAGAAAAGGAAAGATATAAGCATCTGAATGCAAGAGTTCCAAAGAATAGCAAGAAGAGATAAGAAAGCCTTCCTCAGTGATCAATGCAAAGAAATAGACGAAAAGAACAGAATGGGAAAGACTAGAGATCTCTTCAAGAAAATTAGAGATACCAAGGGAACATTTCATGCAAAGATGGGCTCGATAAAGGACAGAAATGGTCTGGACCTAAGAGAAGCAGAAGATATTAAGAAGAGGTGGCAAGAATACATGGTAGACCTGTACAAAAAAGATCTTCACGACCCAGATAATCATGATGATGTGATCACTAATCTAGAGCCAGACATCTTGGAATGTGAAGTCAAGTGGGCCTTAGAAAGCATCACTACGAACAAAGCTAGTGGAGGTGATGGAATTCCAATTGAGCTGTTTCAAATCCTGAAAGATGATGCTGTGAAAGTGCTGCACTCAATATGTCAGCAAATTTGGAAAACTCAGCAGTGGCCACAGGACTGGAAAAGGTCAGTTTTCATTTCAATTCCAAAGAAAGGCAATAACTCCTTATTGCCAAATTCAGACTTAAATTGAAGAAAGTAGGGAAAACCGCTAGACCATTCAGGTATGACCTAAATCAAATCCCTTATGATTATACAGTGGAAGTGAGAAATAGATTTAAGGGTCTAGAGCCAACAGATAGAGTGCCTGATGAACTATAAATGAGGTTCGTGACACTGTACAGGAGACAAGGATCAAGACCATCCTCATGGAAAAGAAATGCAAAAAAGCAAAATGGCTGTCTGGGGAGGCCTTACAAATAGCTGTGAAAAGAAGAGAAGCAAAAAGCAAAGGAGAAAAGGAAAGATATAAGCATCTGAATGCAAGAGTTCCAAAGAATAGCAAGAAGAGATAAGAAAGCCTTCCTCAGTGATCAATGCAAAGAAATAGACGAAAAGAACAGAATGGGAAAGACTAGAGATCTCTTCAAGAAAATTAGAGATACCAAGGGAACATTTCATGCAAAGATGGGCTCGATAAAGGACAGAAATGGTCTGGACCTAAGAGAAGCAGAAGATATTAAGAAGAGGTGGCAAGAATACATGGTAGACCTGTACAAAAAAGATCTTCACGACCCAGATAATCATGATGATGTGATCACTAATCTAGAGCCAGACATCTTGGAATGTGAAGTCAAGTGGGCCTTAGAAAGCATCACTACGAACAAAGCTAGTGGAGGTGATGGAATTCCAATTGAGCTGTTTCAAATCCTGAAAGATGATGCTGTGAAAGTGCTGCACTCAATATGTCAGCAAATTTGGAAAACTCAGCAGTGGCCACAGGACTGGAAAAGGTCAGTTTTCATTTCAATTCCAAAGAAAGGCAATGCCAAAGAATGCTCAAATTACCACACAATTGCCCATGGCTGGATGGCATCACTGACTCGATGGACATGAGTTTGAGTGAACTCCGGGAGTTGGTGATGGACAGGGAGGCCTGGCGTGCAGCGACTCATGGGGTCGCAAAGAGTTGGACACAACTGAGCGATTGAATTGAACTGAACTGAATTGAGCATGGCCTCAACCACCAGAACAAGATCCAGTTTCCCCCTCAGTCACTCTCTCCTATCAGGAAGCTTCCGTAAGCCTCTTATCCTTCTCTATCAGAGGGCAGACAGAATGAAAACCACAATCACAGAAAACTAACCAATCTGATCAAATGTACTACACCTTTGTCTAACTCAAGAAACTATAAACCATGCTGTGTAGGGCCACCCAGGATGGACAGGTCATGATGGAGAGTTCAGACAAAACGTGGTCCACTGGAGAAGAGAATGGTAAACCACTTCAATATTCTTGCCTTGAGAATCCGCTGAACAGTATGAAAAGGCAAAAAGATAGGACACTGAAAGATGAACTTCCCAGGTCGGTAGATACCCAAGATGCTACTGGAGATCAGTGGAGAAATAACTCCAGAAAGAATGAAGAGATGGAGCCAAAGCAAAAACAACACTGAGCTGTGGATGTGACTGGTGATGGAAGTAAAGTCTGATGTGGTAAACAGCAATATTGCATAGGAACCTGGAATGCTAGTGCCACAAGAACTATAAACAGAGGTTTGTGACATTGTACGGGAGGCAGTGATCAAGACCATCCCCAAGAAAAAGAAATGCAAAAAGGCAAAATGGTTGTCTGAGGTGAACTTATAAATAGCTGAGAAAAGACAAGACATGAATGGCAAAGGAGAAAAGGAAAGATATACCCATCTGAATGCAGAGTTCCAAAGAACAGCAAGGAGAGATAAGAAAGCCTTCCTCAGTGATCAATGAAAAGAAATAGAGGAAACAATTGAATGGAAAAGACTGGAAATCTCTTTAGGAAAATTAGAGATACCAAAGGAATATTTCATGCAAGGATGGGCTGAATCAAGGACAGAAATGGTCCTTTAATAACAGAATGGTGTTTATTAACAAAAGCAGAAAGATATTAAGAAGAAGTGGCTATTATAAACAGTGCCGCAATGAACATTGGGGTACACGTGTCTCTTTCAATTCTGGTTTCCTTGGTGTGGATGCCCAGCAGTGGGATCGCTGGATCAAAAGGCATTTCTATTTGCAATTTTTTAAGGAATCTCCACACTGTTCTCCATAGTGGCTGTACTAATTTGCATTCCCACCAACAGTGTAAGAGGGTTCCCTTTTCTCCACACCCTCTCCAGCATTTATTGCTTGTTGACTTTTGGATCGCAGCCATTCTGACTGGTGTAAATGGTACCTCATTGTGGTTTTGATTTGCATTTCTCTGATAATGGGTGATGTTGAGCATCTTTTCATGTGTTTGTTAGCCATTTGTATGTCTTCTTTGGAGAAATGTCTATTTAGTTCTTTGGCCCATTTTTTGATTGGGTCATTTATTTTTCTGGAGTTGAGCTGCATAAGCTGCTTGTATATTTTTGAGATTAGTTGTTTGTCAGTTGCTTCATTTGCTATTATTTTCTCCCATTCAGAAGGCTGTCTTTTCACCTTGCTGATAGTTTCCTATGTTGTGCAGAAGCTTTTAATTTTAATTAGATCCCATTTGTTTATTTTTGCTAAATAAAAGGAAAAACAACATTATAAAAAAAATATTTTCAAAACATGACTGCCTCAAACTAATATGATGTCATATAATTCTACATAATTTTAAAATAAATTTATGTAGTCTTTCTACATAAACTATTAAAAAAAAAAAAAGAAGAAGAAGTGGCAAGAATACACAGAAGAACTATACAAAAAAGATCTTCGTGACCCAGATAACCATGATGGTGTGATCACTCACTTAAAGCCAGACATCCTGGAATGCAAAGTCAAGTGGGCCTTATGAAGTATCACTATGAACAAAGCTAGTGGAGGTGATGGAATCCCAGCTGAGCTATTTCAGATCCTTAAATATGATGCTGTGAAAGTGCTGCACTCAGTATGCCAGCAAATCTGGAAAACTCAGCAGTGGCCATAGGACTGGAAAAGGTCAGTTTTCATTCCGATCCCTAAGAAAGGCAATGCCAAAGAATGCTCAAACTTCTGCACAATTGGACTCATCTCACAGGCGAGCAAAATAATGCTCAAAATTCTCCAAGACAGGATTCAACAGTACGTGAACCATGAACTTCCAGATATTCAAGCTGGATTTAGAAAAGGCAGAGGAACCAGAGATCAAATTGCCAACATCTGGTGGATTATTGAAAAAGCAAGAGAGTTCCAGAAAAACATCTACTTCTGCTCTACTGACTATGCCAAATCTTTCACTGTTGGATCACAGCAAACTCTGGAAATTTCAACAGATGGGAACACCAGACCATGTGACCTGCCTCTGGAGATTTCTGTACACTGGTCAAGAAGCAACAGTTATAACTGGACATGAAACAACAGACTGGTTCCAAATCAGGAAAGGAGTATGTCAAGGCTGTATATTGTCACCCTGCTTATTTAACTTATATGCAGAGAATATCATGTGAAATGCCAGGTTGGATGAAGCACAAGCTGGAATCAAGATTTCTGGGAGAAACATCAATATCCTCAGATATGCAGATGACACCACTCTTACATCAGAAGGCGAAGAACTAAAGAGCCTCTTGATGAAAGTCAGAGGAGAGTGGAAAGTCTGGCTTAAAACTCAACATTCAGAAAGCTAAGATACGGCATTTGGTCCCATCGCTTCATGGCAAATAGATGGGGAAACAATGGAAACAGTGAGAGACTAATTCTTTGTGCTCCAAAATCACTGCAGAAGGTGATTGCAGCCATGAAATTAAAAGACGATTGCTCCTTGGAAGAAAAGTTATGATCAACCTAGACAGCATATTAAAAAGAAGAAACATTACGTTACCAACAAATGTCCATCTAGTCAAAGCTATGGTTTTTCTAGTAGTCATGTATGGATGTGTGAGTTAGACTATAAAGAAAGCAGAGCCCCGAAGACTTGATGCTTCTGAACTGTGGTGTTGGGGAAGACAGTTGAGTCCCTTGGACTGCAGGGAGATCCAACCAGTCCATCCTAAAGGAAATCAGTCCTAAATATTCACTGGAATGACTGATACTGAAGCTGAAACTCCAATACTTTGGCCACCTGATGTGAAGAGCTGACTCATTTGAAGAGACTCTGAGGCTGGGAAAGATTGAGGGCAGGAGGAGAAGGGGACGACAGAGGATGAGATGGTTGGATCGCATCACCGACTTGATGGACATGAGTTTGAGTTAAGCTCTTGGAGTTGGTGATGGACAGGGAAGCCTGGCATGCTGCAGTCCATGGGTCATAAAATCAGAAATGAATGGTGACTAAACTGAACTGAATGTTTAAAAAATTGATTCTCACAATCTGAAATTTGATATGTCTGCATATTCAACTGCTATTTTATTCTTAGTTTAATATTTAATTATAAGGGAAGATGAAAAACAACATTTTAAAATCTTTATTATTATTTGATTCTTTCCTGGAAGCCCTTTGAACCTGTTGACTTACTCCATGGGTTCTGCCTGTTCACAAAATATATATGTAATTGCTTTGTTCATAAAAATATTTTGCATACACATACTGGTTTCATCTGAATTCTTAAACCAACTAAATGTCATCATCTCAAACTAAGCTTAGTGGGTCAAAAGTTATGTATGCCTTTGGGGTCAAAACCAAGCGGTCTTGTGTGGTGTAAAGTTAATTGCAGAGGCAGTTACAAAAGAGAAATTCCAAAAATATTTTGAACAATTCTAGCATTTCTGGCCTCCAAAGACCACCATTTGAGGGACAAAACTGATTTAAACTATATTTATTAAAGTACCAGATTCTTCATAGTTCCAGTTCGTAACTTTGTTAAAAAGAGCTGTTGGTTTTGTTGGACTGGAAGTTAAACATTTTACTGTTTCCTAATTATTGAATACTATTTTTAACTGGTATTAAACTTTTACAAGTGACCCTGATATTATAACTTGTCTCTAATTAAATAATAGTACACTTATAATATCATTTTCATTCTCTAAAAAAATTCCTTTACAACTCAGTTTTATTTTTTGTTTTTGCACTTTGTATTTAGTATTTTCCATCATGAAAAACTGTATACATTCATGCTCATAACTGTTTCATTATTATATTTGTTGTTATCTTTCAGTTCAGTTCAGTCGATCAGTCGTGTCCGACTCTTTGCGACCCCATGAATCGCTGCATGCCAGGCCTCCCTGTCTATCACCAACTCCCGGAGTTCACTCAAACTCATGTCCATTGAGTCGGTGATACCATCCAGCCGTCTCATCCTCTGTTGTCCCCTGCTCTTCCTGCCCCCAATCCCTCCCAGCATCAGGGTCTTTCCAATGCGTCAACTCTGCCCATGAGGTGGCCAAAGTACTGGAGTTTCAGCTTTAGCGTCAGTCCTTACAATGAACACCCAGGACTAATTTCCTTTAGAATGGATTGGTTGGATCTCCTTGCAGTCCAAGGGACTCTCAAGAGTCTTCTCCAACACTACACTTCAAAAGCATCAATTCTTCGGTGCTCAGCTTTCTTCACAGTCCAACTCTCACAACCATAGATGACCATTGGAAAAACCATAGCCTTGACTAGACAGACCTTTGTTGGCAAAATAAGGTCTCTGCTTTTTAATATGCTATCTAGGTTGGTCATAACTTTCCTTCCAAGGAGTAAGCGTCTTTTAATTTCATGGCTGCAGTCACCATCTGCAGTGGTATTGATAATGAAAGATGAGACCAAAATTACCCTTATGACCCAATTATCTGATCCTTTACCTAAAGGAGCTTAATCTAGAGATAAGACCAAGGCTGTATCAGATGGAGCAGATACCGCAAAGCAGCATTTATTTCAACTGCACTCACTTAATTTATGAGAAGACAGGAGTTGAGCTAAAACTTACTTTTGCTTTAGCCAGAAAGAAAGCAATTGTCAGTAAAATTAATGATACAGACATGAAGAAACAGATGTATTTTAAGAAAAAAATGCATTCATAGCCTTTGTGGTCATTTGTGATATATTTCTAATTCTTATTCTAATTTCAGAGAATTTTACTTTACAAGTTTATAAAATTGGCTTACAGGGACTAGGTACCATTTTTCAATTTTTCTTTAGTTGCTGTTTTACCTGTAAGTATGAAAATGATTTTACTTTACTACTGATTTCACACACTAGCAAGAGTATCCTCAAAATCCTTCAAGCTAGGCTTCAGTAGTATATGAACAGAGAACCTCCAGATATACAGGTTGGATTTAGAAATGGTAGAGGAACCAGAGATCAAATTGCCAGCATTCATTGGGTCATGGAGAAATCAAGAGAATTCCAGAAAAACATCTACTTCTGCTTCACTGACTGCTAAAGCCTTGACCATGTGGTGGTGGTGGGTAGTAGCTCAGTCATGTTTGATTCTTAGTGACCCGATTGACTGTAGCCCTCCAAGGTCCTCTGTTCATGGGATTTTCCAGACAAGAATACTGGAGTGGGTTGCCATTCCCTTCTCCAGGGGACCTTCCCAGTGCATGAACAAAACCTGCGTCTTTTGCGTCTCTTGCACTGGCAGGCGGATTCTTTGCCACTAGCACCACCTGGCAAGCTTTGTGCTTAGTCATTCAGTGTCTGACTCTTTGCAATCCCTGCAAATTCTCTGGACTGCAGCCCACCAGGCTCCTCTATCCATGGGGATTCTCTAAGCAAGAATATTGGAGTGGGTTGTTATGCTCTCCTCCAGGGGATCTTCCCAACCCAGGGAACAAATTCAGGTTTCCCACATTTCAGGTGGATTCTTTACTGACATGAGCCACTAGGGAAGCCTTGGATCACAACAAACTTTGGAAAATTCTTAAAGAGATGGGAGTAGCAGGTCACCTTTCCTGTCTCCTGAAACACCTGTATGCAGGTCAAGAAGCAACATTTAGAACCATATATTAAAGAACTGACTGGTTTAAAATTGGGAAAGGAATATGACAAGGCTGTATATTGTCACCTTGTTTAATTAACTTATATGCAGAGTACATCATGCAAAATGCCAGGCTGTATGAATCACAAGCTGGAATCAAGATTGACAGGAAAAATATCAACAACCTCATACACGTAGATGTTACCACTCTAAGAGAACAAAATGAAGAGGAACTAAAGAGCCTCTTGATGAGGGTGAAAGAAGAGAGTGAAAAAGCTGGCTTGAAACTCAACATTCCAAAAATGAAGATCATGGCATCCAGTTCCATTGCTTCATGGCAAATAGAAGGGGAAAAGTAGAAACAGTGACAGATTTTACTTTCTTAGGCTCCCAAATCACCACGGATGGTGACTGCAGCCATGAAGTTCAAAGATGCTTGCTCCTTGGAAGGAAAACTATGACAAATCTAGACAGTGTATTAAAAAGCAGGACATCCCTTTGTTGAGAAAGTTCTGTAAAGTCAAAGATATGGTTTTTCCAGTAGTTGTGTACAGATGTGAAAATCAGACTAGAAAGAAGTCTAAGTGCCAAAGAACTTATGCTTTTGAATTGTGATGACTGGAGATGACTCTTGAGAGTCCCTTGGACTGCAAAGAGATCAAACCAGTCAATCCTAAAGGAAATCAACCGTGAATATTCATTGGAAGGACTGATGCTGAAGCTCTAATACCCTGGCCATCTTATGGAAAGAGCTGACTTTGATCAGAAAAGAGTCTGACGTTGGTAAGGACTAAAGGCTAAAGGAGAAGGGGGCAACAGAATAAGAAGGTTAGACAGCATCACTGACTCTGAATATGAATTTGAGCAAACTGGGAGACTGTGGAGGACAAAGGAGCCTGGCTTGCTACACAGTCTAAGGGGTGGCAAAGAGTCAGACACAACTTAGCTACTAAACAAAAGCAGTAGCTGATTCATGTTGTACAACAGAAACTAGCACAATATTGCAAAGCAATTATCCTCCAATTAAAAATAAAAAAATTCAAATTTAAATTCTTAAATGTTATTGGCATATGAATTGTTGGGTAAGTTTCTAGAAAATAGGTGTTACATCAGAAAAACATCTGCCATACCTGCCAGCACAGCCTTCTTTCTGGTCCAACTCTAACATCTGTAAATGACTACTGAAAAAAAACCATAGCTTTGACTATACAGATCTTGTCACCAAAGTGATGTCTCTGATTTTTTATATGCTGTCTGGATTTGTCATAGCTTTCCTTCCAAGGGGCAAGCATCTTTGAATTTCATGGCTGCAGTCACTGTCCACAGTGATTTTGGAGCCCAAGGCAGGAAAAAAAAATCTGTCACTGCTTCTACTTTTCCCCTTTTATCTGCCATGAAGTGATGGGATTGGATGCCATGATCTTTGTGTTTTGAATGTTGAGTTTCAGGACAGCTTTTTCACTCTCCTCTTTCACCCTCATCAAGAGGCTCTTTAGTTCCTCTTCACTTTCTCCATTAGAGTGGTATCATCTGCATATCTGAGGTTGTGATATTTCTCCCAGCAACTGTGATTCCAGCTTGTGATTCATGAACAACTGACTAGTTTAAAATTGGGAATGGAGTAGAAGAAGGCTGTATATTGTCACTTCTCTTATTTAATTTATATGCAGAGTACATCATCCAAAATGCCAGGCCGGATGAACTACAAACTGGAATCAGCTCTAAGTATACATATATCCCCTTCCTCTTGACCTCCTTCCCACCACGTCATCCCACTCCTCTAGGTCATCACAGAGCATGGAATTGAGCTCTCTGTGGTCTTACATCAGCTTCCCACTAGTTTTCTATTTTACACATGGTAGTGTATATATGTTAGTTGCTAAGTTTCTACAGATCATTGTTAATGTTAATATCATGCTGTTTGGTTTTGAATTTACACATGCAGATGGTTTAAAAAATCAAGTAGTCCTATAAGATTCATTTTTTAAACCATTTTTCCAATATCCAGAAGCAATCATTTTCAACTTACTTTAGGTATTTCTTTTGGCATTTATGAAGAAGAGTATCTCTAAATAAATGGCTTTATTTCTACCTCTTGATTAACCTATTAATTTCCCACAACTTTCTTTTAAGGAGTTAAGAAAGGGGGATTATAGATAATACATAACTGGGGCTTGATGACTGTGGATTTCATAGAATGGACTATGCTGTTTTGTTCAGTAACCCTCAATATCAATTTATTGAGAACTTTCTTTTTACTCCAGGTAGATTCTCCAAAAAAGAATCTTTCAATCTTCTGCCTAGTGTTACTAGCATTTTACAAACAAAATAGTAAGGACTTGGGCTGTATACTGTCACCCTGCTTATTTAACTTCTATACAGAGTACATCATGAGAAACGCTGGGCTGGAGGAAGCACAAACTGGAATCAAGATTGCCAGGAGAAATATCAATAACCTCAGATATGCCGATGACACCACTCTTATGGCAGAAAGTGAAGAAGAACTAAAAAGCCTCTTGATGAAAGAGAAAGAGAGAGTGAAAAAGTTGGCTTAAAGCTCAACATTCAGAAAACTAAGATCATGGCAACTGGTCCCATTACTTCATGGGAAATAGATGGGGAACCAGTGGAAACAGTGGCTGACTTTATTTTTGGGGGGCTGCAAAATCACTGCAGATGGTGATTGCAGCCATGAAATAAAAAGATGCTTACTCCTTGGAAGGAAAGTTATGACCAACCTAGACAGCATATTAAAAAGTAGAGACATTACTTTGCCAACAAAGGTCCGTCTAGTCAAGGCTATGTTTTTTCCAGTGGTCATGTATGGATGTGAGAGTTGGACTATAAAGACAGCTGAGTGCCGAAGAATTGATGCTTTTGAACTGTGGAGCTGGAGAAGACTCTTGAGCGTTCCTTGGATTGAAAGTAGATCCAAGTCCATCCTAAAGGAGATCAGTCCTGGGTGTTCACTGGAAGGACTGATGTTGAAACTGCAATACTTTGGCCACCTGATGTGAAAAGCTGACTCATTGGAAAAAACCCTGATGCTGGGAAGGATTGAGGGCAGGAGGAGAAGGGGACGACAGAAGATGAGATGGTTGGATGGCATCACCGACTCAATGAACATGGGTTTGGGTAGACTTCAGTAGTTGGTGATGGATAGGGAGGCCTGGTGTGCTGCGGTTCATGGATTGCAAAGAGTCAGACACAACTGAGTGACAGAACTGAACTGAACTGGGTTCTCATAGTAAGAGTGTAAAATTTCAGTCCAGTCTGTTTTCAGTAAAGTACTCTGCCAACTAGAATTCTCCAAATTTCCCCATTTGGGAACCTTCTGATTTACCAAAGAATAAACACTGTCTTTTGCTAGGATGATTGGTGGAGAGGTACTTGTCCAGCTGCAGATGACAGAGCAAGAATGCAAAAGACAGTCTTAAACAGACTTCCAACCAGGCTTGCTCTTATTTTTCCGTTTAACCTGCTTCTGTAAGTCTGGGTGGTTCTAATACCCAAGTTTCTTGGAAACCATCATGCAAACAGAATTGTTTGCTGGCTTACCTTCTGCTGGTTTTAAGATTCAACTTGCTTGGATTTGCTAAGTCATTTAGCTGTAGTCCTTCTGCCATCTAGTTTCCACATTTTGATACTATCATTCTTTTCCCATTCTCTTTTTCCCTTCTTGTTTCATCCTTATTAATAAAACATTTAATATTATGTTGTATTTTAATGTGGTTTTGAAAGGGGATGAAGTTAAATATATATGTTTACTCTACCTTCTTTAATCGGAAATCAACATTGCTAATTTTATTATCTACTGAGTAATTTCTTCTTTTTAACATTTGTTAGATTTGAGATAAATACTTTTTTAAAAAAAAGACTATTTCTATTTTAAGAAAATTGGAAGTTACCATAACCAATCCCTATACTCAGTCTCACTGTAACATTGCTCAGAGATTGCTATTTACATATCATCTATTTTATACTGAATGCTTTTATTATGGCACAGGCCTGAGTTCTTCACAGCATGGGGGATGTTTGGCACTCTACGGCCCTGGTAACAATAACTAAGAACCACATGTTACAGAGCTCAATCTGTTAAGAGTCAGGACATGGACAGGATAATCAAAATTTCCAAATCAAAAACTAGGCACACAGTTTAACCTTTAGAGGAAGTAAGCAGGCCCATCAATCATGGACTGGACAATGTACTATGTTTGTTTCATTATCTTACTTTATATATATATATATATATATATATATGCAATTATTTTAAGTTATTAAAGACAATGTCATGTATACATTTCATTATTTCACATAATACATGTATGATGTAGCTTTTATTGTGTAAGCTTTATGAAAAAAACATATAATAATGTAGCTCCGTATGTACTCAAGTGATCAATTGACAAAACATAGTACCTAAAGAAAGTAAGGTATAGAACAGAGTGTATGTATAACCTGCTGCATTCTGCAAATACCTATATAGATGTGGTGACACGTTCAACATTTCTGGAGAATGCATGAGTGGGAGCAGGGACTGCCTCTGGAGAGGAAAAATAGGTATCTAGGGGAAAAGATTGGAAGGGTAATTTTTTACTGCCTTTGTATACCTCTCAAATTCTATGTCGTGCAAATAACTTATTCAAAAATAAATAAAAGATAATTATAAAACATGTATAATTTGGCTTCCTCAGTCCTGCCAAGCTCCAGATCATCTGATTGTCAGCCACAGACAGAAAGTAGCTTTTTTGGCAAAGCTATCTTTTTTTCCTTTCCCTGTTTCCTGATGTGCCCCTCTTTCTTGTCAAACTTTATTGAAACCTGCATAAAGCAGCAAATCGACTCCAGCATTCTGAATTTTTCTGCTTCATTAGAGTGTAAACACTTTGATAGAAAGATGGCCTGACTCTCAAATGTATCAGATGATGGCTTAGATACTTTGCTAACCTACCAGACTGAGATGGTGGGTGGGGTCCTCACCACCCTTCACCTGACTGCTTTGGCCAAGCCCAGATTGTTTTTTAGGGTCTACTGCTTGCAAGAATTTCTGTTATCTGCAGGCCTATCACATTGAATAGCTATCTAATTATGGTGAATATAAACATATAAATGAATAATTTTATTTATAGGATCAATCCACCTAATTTAAAAAGGATTATGTAATAGAGATTTTTAAGTCTGTATTTAAAATTTTCCAACTGTTTAGTAATTATAGTTGTCTTTTTTCCCCAATTCCAAGATCTAGTCAAGGGTCATACATTTTATTTAGTTGTCATATCCATTTAACCTTCTTTAATATTTTTTTGATAATAGTATGGTCAGTTCAGTCAATTCATTTGCTCAGTTGTATCTCACTCTTTGCAACCCAATGGACTGCAGCACGCCAGGCTTCCCTGTCTATCACCAACTCCTGGAAGTTACTCAAGCTCGTGTCCATCGAGTTGGTGATACCATCCAACCATCTCATTCTCTGTCGTTCCCTTTTCCTACTGCCTTCAATCTTCTCCAGCATCAGGGTCTCTTCAAATGAGTCAGCTCTTCACATCAGGTGGCCAAAGTATTGGAGTTTCAGCTTCAGTATCAGTCCTTCCTGACTGATTCCTTTAGGATGGTCTGGTTGGATCTCCTTTCAGTCCAAGGGACACTCAAGAGTCTTCCCCAACACCACAGTTCAAAAGCATCTAGTTTTCGGTTCTCAGCTTTCTGTATAGTTCAACTACGACATCCACACATGACTACTGGAAAAACCATCATAGCTTTGACTAGACAGACCTTTGTTGGTAATGTCTCTGCTTTTTAATATGCTATCTAGGTTGGTCATAACTTTTCTTCCAAGGAGCAAGCACCTTTTAATTTCATGGCTGCAGTCACCATCTGCAGTGATTTTGGAGCAAGTCTGTTACTGTTTCCATTGTTTCCCCATCTATTTGCCATGAAGTGATGGGACCAGATGCCACGATCTTAGTTTTCTGAATGTTGAGTTTTAAGCCAGCTTATTCATTCTCCTCTTTCACTTTCATCAAGAGGTTCTTTAGTTCTTTATCTCTTTGATATAAGAGTGGTACCATCTGAATATTTCAGGTTATTGATATTTCTCCCAGAAATCTTGATTCTAGCTTGTGCTTCATCCAGCCCAGTGTTTCTCATGATGTACTCTGCATAGAAGTTAAATAAGCAGTTTGATCTCTGGTTCCTCTGCCTGTTCTAAAACCAGCTTGAACATCTGGAAGTTCACGACTGACGTATTGCTGAAGCCTGTATTGGAGAATTTTGAGCATTACTTTGCTAGTGTGTGAGATGAATGCAATTGTGCAGTAGTTTGAACATTCTTTGGCATTGCCTTTCTTTGGAATTGGAATGAAAACTGACCTTTTCCAGTCCTGTGGCCACTGCTGAGTTTTCCAAATTTGCTGACATATTGAGTGCAGCACTTTCACAGCATCATCTTTTAGGATTTGAAATAGCTCAGCTGGAATTCCGTCATCTCCACTAGCTTTGTTCGTAGTGATCCTTCTAAGGCCCACTTGACTGTGCATTCCAGGATGTCTGGCTCTAGGTGAGTGATGACACCATCATGGTTTTCTGGGTCATGAAGATCTTCTTTGTATAGTTCTGTGTATTTTGCTACCTCTTTTTAATATCTTCTGCTTCCATTAGGTCAATACCATTTTGGTCCTTTACTGTGCCCATCTTTGCATGAAATGTTCCCTTGGTATCTCTAATTTTCTTGAAGAGATCTCTAGTCTTTCCCATTCTATTGTTTTCCTCTATTTCTTTGCAATGATCATTCGGGAAGGCTTTCTTATCTCTCCTTGCTATTCTTTGAAATTCTGCATTCAAATGGGTTTATCTTTCCTTTTCTCCTTTGCCTTTCATGTCGTTTGTTTTCTCAGCTATTTGTAAGGCCTCCTCAGACAACCATTTTGGCTTTCTGCATTTTTTTTTCTTGGGGACGGTCTTGATCACTGCCTCTTGTACAATGTTACGAACCTCTGTCCATAGTTCTTCAGGCACTCTGTCTATCGGATCTAATCCCTTGAATCTATATGTCATGTCCACGGTATAACTGAAAGGGACTTGATTTAGGTCATACCTAAATGGTCTAGTGGTTTTCCCTACTTTCTTCAATTTAAGTCTGAGTTTTGCAATAAGGAGTTCATGATCTGAGCCACAGTCAGTTCCCGGTCTTGTTATTGCTGACTGTATAGAGCTTCTCCATTTTTGGCTGCAAAGAATATAATGAATCTGATTTTGGTACTGACCATCTGGTGATGTCCACGTGTAGAGTCTTCTCTTGTGTTGTTGGAAGGGGTGTTTGCTATGACCAGTGTGTTTTCTCGGCAAAACTCTGTTACTTTGCCTTGCTTTGTTTTGTACTGCAAGACCAAATTTGCCTGTTACTCCAGGTATTTCTTAACTTTCTACTTTTGCATTCCAGTACCCTATAATAAAAAGGACATATGTTTTGGGTGTTAGTTCTAGAAGGTCTTGTAGGTCTTCATAAAACCGTTCAACTTCAGCTTCTTCAGCATTACTGGTTGGGGCAGAGACTTGGATTACTATCATACTGAATGGTTTGCTTTGGTAATGAACAGAGATCATTCTGTCATTTTTCAGTTTGCATCCAAGTACTGAATTTTGGATCTTTTGTTGACTATAATAACATAGTAACTTCTAAAACTTAATTCAACTCTATATTCAATGTATTCTATATTTCTACAGGAATGCCAAGTATAATAGAAAATTGCAAAATAAATAATAAACAGGCCAGGTCTTCAGAGCAAATATAAGCTAGTGGAAGACAGAATTATGTACAATATTCAGTAAAACATTCCACTTCCATTCTAGACTTAATGAAGCTAAAATCTTACTTACAGAAGCTAATTTACACTCCAATGTTCTAGTTCATAGTTTCTCATGTCAATCATTTTACCACTAGTATTGTGTATCGTTATAAATACATATGACATTACATTGTACAAATTTGTTTATTTATCTGCTTCCTCACCTGGTTTATGAGCTCCTCCACAGCAGGAACTAGAGATCATGGCATAACATCTACTATAATGTACACACAATAACTGTGTGAATCATAAGGTAGGAAATTAAATCATTGAATGAAAGGCAAAGTGGTATTAGAAGATCAGATAAGGAGTAGTTTTAATTCCCACTGGATAGCTTGGAGAAAGCTACAAAAACAAGGGAGCATTTAAAGAAAACTGAGATCTTAATATATAGAAATATAAAGAGACAGAGGATTATGTGTAGACAGAACAGGAAAACTTTGCAAAAGTATGAAGGTAAAAAAGGTACTGCGTATGCCTTACACTGTTCATAATTCAGTATCATTGGAATTTCAAGTTTCTGTGACTGACTGATAGATGTATTAAATATAGGGAGGAGTAGTGGGAATAACACCTAGACAAATTAGTAGTGATCTGAGTGGGTCATCTTTCGCAGAGGTGTACTACTGTGGCACGAATAGTATAGGTCTATCAAAATGGTGCAAAAAGGGCCTTTGGGAATTTATCCATATGTTTGAACACAATTCAGAATGTCTATATATTATCTTAGAATAATGTAGAACACCCTTTACCAATGGCATTTCATGGAATAATACACTCCTAGTGAAAGGCAAACATCTGAAGAACCAAGTTCAACCCAGGTATTTTCCCAAATAATCTGACCATGTGACACTTCCGTCATAAAATTTCTATTAACATCTCAGTTTGGAAAATATTATTGTTATTTCCCTACATTTAATATATAAGGTATCACTACAACTTAAGTCTGAGTCATCAAATGGGTCTATTTCAAGCTTTATGATGTTATGCTACATTGCTTCAGTCGTGTCCGACTCTGTGCAACCCCATAGATGGCAGCCCATCAGGCTTCCCCGTCTCTGGAATTTTCAAGGCAAGAACACTGGAGTGGGTTGCCATTTCCTTCTCCAATGCATGAAAGTGAAAAGTGAAAGTGAAGTTACTCAGTCGTGTCCAACTCTTAGCGACCCCATGGACTGTAGCCCACCAGGCTCCTCCATCCATGGGAGTTTCCAGGCAAGAGTACTGGAGTGGGATGCTATTGCCTTCTCCTTATGATGTTATATTAATAGAATATTACTACTTGGAACAACTCCTAAATATTCACCAGTTTGATAGCAAGCAGAGGATATGAGCTAGTATCAGAAGAAATTATCATAAAAAGTTTACTTTTGTCTTATATATCCAGACTACATGAATTGTTTAAGAGTTTATGGTGGGTTATCCTAAGCTATAGTGAAATTTAGTCAGAAAAACATAAAGTTTAATTGAGCTATACTTCACTAAAACTATAAAGAAAGTGGAAACAAGATGAAAGTCTACAAAAATGGTGTCTCATACTACACAATATTGCAGTCTTTAAAAAAATGAATTAGAGCTATTTCTACAAGGTATTGGAGGGTGAGGAATGCAAGGTGAAGGTGTGTAGGTAGCTATGTATGTATGTGTGTGTGTGTATGTAATCCCATCTTTTAAAGCAATGAACAATTCCTCTCTATGTATGTGTATGTACATATGTGTTATACAAATTGAGAATAGGAACAATACATACTAGGTTAAGATAAGAGATTGCATGGTATGAATATGATAAGAATTTTACAAACATATAAAAAATAAGACCTAAGAAAATGAAGAAAACCTAGAGATTTACATCAAAGTTGATTCTAACTAATACAATAAATCTTTCCTATCTGATTTCTTTGATGACTTTCTATTAACTACAGTAAAGGCTGGGGCAAGTGGGATATAGCATGTTACATTTTTTATCATGATCTGATTCTTACTTTTCTCACATTCCCAGTATATATTCTACATTCCAGCTATAATAAACCACCTAGTATTTACTGGAATATTCTTTGCTACTGCATATTCCAGTATCTTGGTACATACCAGGTCCATTGCCCAAAATGCCCTTTTATTTTTTGTTTCTTTGCATGTGGAACTCTTACCTAAAAATCTGTATAAGACATAGTTGAACAAATCTTAAAAATACATGTTGGATAATAAGCATTAGGGCTTCCAAAGTGGCACAGTGATAAACAATCCACCTGCCAACTGCAAAGAGATCCAACCAGTCCATTCTAAAGGAGATTGGTCCTGGGTGTTCTTTGGAAGGAATGATGCTAGAGCTGAAACTTCAGTACTCTGGCCACCTCATGTGAAGAGTTGACTCACTGGAAAAGACTCTGATGCTGGGAGGGATTGGGGGCAAGAGGAAAAGGGGACGACAGAGGATGAGATGGCTGGATGGCATCACTGACTTGATGAACGTGAGTCTGAGTGAACTCTAGGAGTTGGTGATGGACAGGGAGGCCTGGCGTGCTGCAACTCATGTGGTCACAAAGAGTCGGACATGACTGAGCCACTGAACTGAACTGATGACAGAAATTCAGAGTCCTGACTAGAGTTGTCAGGAAAACACAGTATATGAATTAGTTCTCAAAAGATCAGCAATTAAACAGAAGTGAGAAGAGAAGGTACAGGCATACTTCAGATATATTGCAGGTTCAGTTCCCCACTATCACTATAAAGCAAATATTATTCTCAACAAAACAACTCACACAAATATTTTGCTTTCCCAGTACATATAAAACTTATGTTTACATTATAGTCTATTAATTGTATAATAGCATTATGTCTAAAAAGAAAAATGTGCATACCTTAATGAAAAAATACTTTACTGCTAAAAAACACTAACCATCATTTGAGTCTTTAGTGAGTTATAATCATTTTGCTGGTGGAAGTTCTTGCCTCAGTGTTGATGGCTACCGAATGATCAGGGTGGTGTTTGCTGAAAGTTGAGGGGGTACCATGGCAATTTCTTAAACTAATAAAGCAATGATGAAGTTTGATATATCAAGTGACTCTTATTTTCAATTGAAATTTCTCTGTAGCACACAATGCTGTTTGATAGCATTTTACCCATAGTAGAGCTTCTTTCAAAACTGGATTCAATCCTCTTAAACTATGCTGCTGCTTCATCAACCAAGTCAATGTAATAGCCTAGATTTTTTGTCATTTTCAACAATTTTCACAGCATCTTCATTATGAGTAAATTCCATTTCACTTAAGAAACTACTTTCTTGCTCATCCCTAACAAGTAACTCTTCATCCATTCAAATTTTATCATGAGATTACTGTAATTCAGTTAAATCTTCAGGTTCCACTTCTAATTTTAGCTCTTTTGCTGCTTCCACCACACTCACAGTTATTTCCTCTACCGAACTCTTGAACCTCTCAAAGTTATCTATGAGGGTTGGAATCAATTTTTTTTAAGTTCCTGTTAATGTTGATATTCTGACCTCTTCCCATGAATGACAAATATTCTTAATGGCATTTGGACTGGTAAATCCTTTTCAGAAGGTTTTCAGCTTACTTTGCCCAGACCCATCAGAGCAATCACTATCTATGGCAGCTATAGTCTTATGAAATGTATTTTTTAAGGGATAGGGCTTGAAAGTTGAAATTATTCCTTGATCTGTGGGCGATAGAATGGATATTGTGTTAGCAGGCATGAACACAACATGAATCTCATTGTACATCTCCATCAAAACTCTTGGGTGACAGGTGCATTGTTGATGAGCAGTAATATTTTGAAAGGAATCTTTTTCCTAAGCACTAGGTCTCAACAGTGAGCTAAAAGTATTCCGTAAATCATGTAATCAACAGACTGCTGTCATCTAGGCTTTTTGTTCTATTTACAGAGGACAGAGTAGATTTAGCATAATTATAAGGGTCCTAGGATTTTCAAGATAGTAAATGAGCACTGCCTTCAACTTTAAGTCATCAGCTGCATTAGCCCCTAACAAGAGGGTCAGTCTGTATTTTGAATCTTTGAAGGCAGACACTGACTTCTCCTCTCCAGCTATGAAAGTCCTTAACAGCATCTTCTTAACATAAGGCTACACTGGAAATCTGTTATGCAGCGCATCAACCTTCATTATCTTAGCTAGATCTTCTGGATAACTTGCTGCAGCTTCTACATCAACACTTGCTGCTTCACCTGGCACTACGATGCTATGCTATGCTATGGAGATAGGTTGTTTCCTTAAACCCCGTGAAGCAAGTTCTGTTAGCTTTAAACTTTATTTCTGTAGCTTCCTCAACTCTCAGCTTTCATAGAAATGAAGAGCACTAAGGCCTTGCTCTGGATTAGGCTTTGGCTTAAGGGAATCTTGTGACTAGTTTGATCTATCCAAGGCACTAGAATTTTTTCCAATCAGCAATAAGATTGTTTTGCTCCCTTGTCATTCAGATGTTCTCTAGAGTAGCATTTTTAATTTTCTTCCATAGATTTTCATTTGCACTTACAACTTGGCTTACTGTTTGGCAAAAGAGGTCTAGTTTTTGACCTATATCAACTTTTGACATGCCTTCCTCACTAAGCTTAATAATCTCTAGCTTTTGATTTAAATTGGAGAGATGTGGAACTCTTCCTTCCACTTGAATACTTAGAGGCTACTGTAGGGTTATTAATTGGCCTAGTTTCAATATTGTTTTGTCTCAGGGAACAGGGAGACTGAAGTAGAGGTAGATAGGGGAACAGCCAATTAGAGAAGCAGTCAAAACACATGCAACATTAATTTCTTCATTTTATATGGGTATGATCCTGGTGTCCCAAAACAAGTACATTAGTAACATCAAAGATCACTGATTACAGATCACCATAAAAAATATAATAGTAATGAAAAAGTTTGAAATACTGAGAGAATACTATCAAAGCTTGGCACAGAGAGATAAAGTGAGTAAATGTGGTTAGAAAAATAATGCCAATAGACTTGCTCAATCCAGGTGTTGCCACAAATTTTAACTCTCTAAGAAATGCAATATATGTGAAGTGCAATAAAGTGAAGCCCAATAAAATGAGGTATGCCTGTATTACAAGCAGGGAGAAAGGACAAAACCAAGGTATACAGGCAGTATACGGTAATGACATCTTTAGGAGGGCATGTGGTAAGTAATTGTGGATGGGTAGATGGATGGATTTATCAGAGGATTAATACAGGGAAACAGCAAGTTATAAGATGGGAAGGTTGGAACAGGGTCAGCTACTTTAGACTTAAATATGAAGCAAGGCACCTAAAATTTAGCTTAAATATCTGGGTTCTTAAATAGGACAATGTAAACCTCATGTAATCCTAGAAGGCCCAGAATACACATAAAGCATCTTTCTGAATCATGAAATTTATTTGGAAATTTTAAGAATTAAGTAATTTAAGGATCACATGAGGTTTACATTATCCTATTTGAAGAATGCAGGTATTTAAGCTAAGACAGCATATTAAAAAGCAGAGACATTACTTTGTCAACAAAGGTCCATCTAGTCAAGACTATGGTTTTTCTACTAGTTATGTACAGATATGAGAATTGGACTATAAAGAAAGCTGAGAGCCGAAGAATTGATGCTTTTGAACTGTGGTGTTGGAGAAGACTCTTGAGAGTCCCTTGGACTGCAAGGAGATCCAACCAGTCCATTCTAAAGGAGATCGGTCCTGGGTGTCCTTTGGAAGGAATGATGCTAAAGCTGAAACTTCAGTACTTTGGCCGCCTCATGCGAAGAGCTGACTCATTGGAAAAGACTCTGATGCCGGGAGGGATTGGGGGCAGGAGGAAAAGGGGATGAAAGAGGATGAGATAGCTGGAGGGCATCACAGACTCGATGGATGTGAGTTTGAGTGAACTCCGGGAGTTGGTGATGGACAGGGAGGCCTGCTGCTGCTGCTGCTAAGTTGCTCAGTCGTGTCCGACTCTCTGCGACCACATAGACGGAAGCCCACCAGGCTCCCTCGTCCTGGGATTCTGCAGGCAAGAATACTGGATTGGTTGCCATTTCCTTCTCCAATGCATGAAAGTGAGGCCTGGTGTGCTGCAGTTCATGAGGTCGCAAAGAGTCGGAGATGATTGAGTGACTGAACTGAAGTGAACTGAACTGAAAGCACTATTTAAAAATATTTATTTAAATTTAATATATTATTTTTATATTAAATACAGACATTTCTCCAAAGATTAATAGACCAATAAACACATGGGGCTTCCGTAGTAGCTCAGGTGGTAAAGAATCTGCCTGTAATGCAGGAGATCCCGGTTTGATTCCTGGGTCAGGAAGATCCGCTGAAGAAGGGATAGGCTTCCCACTCCAGTATTCCTGGACTTCCCTGGTGGCTCAGTTGGTAAAGAATCCCACTTGCAATGCAGGAGACCTGGTTTCGATCCCTGGGTTCGGAAGATCCCTAGGAGAAGGGAATGGCTACCTATTCCAATATTTTGGCCTGGAGAATCCCATTGACTGTGTCGCAAAGAGTCAGAAATGACTAAGTGACTTTCACTTTTCTTTTAATAAACACATTAAAAGATGCCCAATATGACTAATAATTAGAGAAATGTGAATCAAAAATACGAGGTATCACCTCACCTCAGTCAGAATGGGCATCATGAAAAAATCTGCAAACAGTAAATGCTGGAGAGGACGAGGGGAAAAGGGAACCCTCCTACACTGTTGGTGGAAATGTAAACTGATACAGCCATTATAGAGAAGAGTATGGAGAATTCTTTAAAAACTAGAAGTAAATCCACCATATGACCCAGCAATCCCACTGGGCATATACCCTCAGAAAACCACAATTCTAAAAGACATATGTACCTTAATGTTCACTGTGGCAATATTTACAACAGCCGAGACATGGAGCAACTTAGATATCCATTGACAGATGGGTAGATAAAGAAGACGCGGCATATGTAAGTGATGGAATATAAGCATAAAAAAGAAAGGATTTGCATTAGTTCTAATGAGGTGGATGTACCTAGAGCCTGTTATACAAAGTGAAGTAAATCAGGAAGAGAAAAACAAGTACTGTATATTAAAAAATATATATGGAATCCAAAAAATGGTATTGATGAACCTGTTTTCAGGGAAGGAATGGAGACACAGACGTAGAGAATGGACTTGTGGACATAATGTGGGAGGAGAGAGTGGGACGAACGGAGAAAGTAGCATCGACATATATACAATATCATATATAAAACAGATAGCTGGTGAGAAGTTGCTGTACATCACAGGGAGTCCAGCCTGGTGCTCTGTGATGACCTAGAGGGATGGGATGAGGGGAGGCTCAACAGGGAGGGGATATAATTATGGCTGATTTATTCTGTCTGCCCTCTGACGGATAAGGATAAGAGGCTTGTGGAAGCTTCCTGATGGGAGGTACTGGCTGTGGGGCAAAATCGGTCTTGCTCGGATGGGTCATAGTCACGGTGGAGGGTTCTGACAAAACATAGTCCACTGGAGAAGGGAATGTCAAACCACCTCAGCAATCTTCCTACACAGAAAAGATCTTAATGAACCAGATAACCATTATGGTTATCTCAGTAACCATCACTCACGATGGTATGATCACTCACGATGGTGTGATCACTCACCTAGAGCCAGACATCCTGGAGTGAGAACTCAAGTGGGCCTTTGGAAATATCAGTATGATGAAAACTAGTGGGAGTGATGGAATTCAAGCTAAGCTATTTCAAATCCTAAAAGATGATACTTTGAAAGTGCTGCACTCAATATTCCAGTAAATTTGGAAAACTCAGCAGTGGCCACAGGACTGAAAAAGGTCAGTTTTCATTCTAGTCCCAAAGAAAGGGAATACCATACCACGACCAAGTGGGCTTTATCCTAGGGATGCAAGGATTCTTCAATATCCGCAGATCAATCAATGTAATACACCACATTAACAAATTGAAAAATAAAAGCCATATGATTATCTCAATAGATGCAGAGAAGGCCNTACCAAGATTAGCCAGGTTCTGCTAGAACATTTTTAGAGACAGAGAAACACTATAAATTCCCTTTATCTATAAATGTTATAATTTTATGTAATTATTGCTATGCTAAATCTATACCTCAGTATATATTATAAAACTATCCTTTTGACATTTATTCAAAATTCTTATGACTTAGCCTAACAATTTATCAGCAAATTATTCATACATTTTAAACTATTTTTTCATTTAGAAAGGTTCAATAATAATTATATACAATTATCAGTTTGATGGGAGAGTGTACAATGATGGATTTTCTTTGGAAACCAATTAAATAAGATACACTTATTGAAAATATTACACATTTGTGGCAGAACAAGGCTGATATTTTGTGGATTCCTGAGAAATAATGTTTAACAACTGAGAAAATGGCAGAACTGTACCACACTGTATTTCCATTAAATAATCTATTTTTAATATAAGATTTTTGCTTATTAACATTTTAAATCTCATTTTTGGAGCAAAATATTAATAATCTTTGGCAGGATCTATCCAACCACCTTTTTTTCCCCTTCATTTCAGTTTTCTTAAATACAGGTCTGTTAGATTGCTTTCTTTTTGCATTTAGCTAGAATATAATTAAAATAGATAATTAGAGAAAGTAATTACTGAATTCTTCTTTCAGTCCTTGCACATTCATTAAGGATTATACATAAATCTAAATTAGCCTAAAAAATACACTAGTTGACAGCTCAAAACCTATCTTGACTTATAATATTAAGAACAGTCATCATAAATATCTGTGTTTAGTTCCAACCACCTTTTTTTTCCCCTTCATTTCAGTTTTCTTAAATACAGGTCTGTTAGATTGCTTTCTTTTTGCATCTAGCTAGAAAATAATTAAAATAGATAATTAGAGAAAGTAATTACTGAATTCTTCTTTCAGTCCTTGCACATTCATTAAGAATTATACATAAATCTAAATTAGCCTAAAAAATACACTAGTTGACAGCTCAAAAGCTATCTTGACTTATAATATTAAGAACAGTCATCATAAATATCTGTATTTAGTTTGGGACCGTGCAAAGTTATATTAATTTATATATTCAAGGTTTTTACATACTATAGAGTATTAATGAGGAACGTAGTAACAATCTGAATTTGTATCTTATATTTACTGTAAATCAGAAACAGAAAGGTTTTGTTTCCTTTTTTTCATTTTACTTTTATTTCAAATCTCAAGAGTTGTGTTAAGCATTATTTCTATACTATAAGAGATACTATACGCAGAATGATACCTTTTCTACCTTGTTCTGTTCAAAATATATAAGCTGTGGGCACTTTCTCTTTATTAAAAGGAAGGATAAACAATGAAACAATGTGAAGTGTTTCTGCATTATAGCCATTGACTTTCTTTGAGTAAACTCAAAATAGGTAAATTTCCTAAGATTTCAACCTAGATTGCAAATCATAAAAGTCTCTAGCATGTGGATGTATTTGCAGCCCTGAACTTGATTACAATATAAATTTCATGAGTTTACTTATTTAATGATCATAGTCTTTCTAGTCTTTAACCTTTATTCCCATCATTGATGCCTGCCTAAGTATCCAATGCCCACCAAAAAATGAATAGTATTTAATTGAAAGAATTTTTGGTAGAAAAATAAAAAGGATTTTGAAATTGAATGAGAAATTATGTTAAAATTAAGATTCATTTTTTTCAGGAATAGTTAATATTATTAGAATGTTTTGCTATTATTTTCATATTGTAAGGAAAGCAGATATACATCAATATCTACAAATTAAGTTATATAAAATATGTAAAGTAAAATAAATAAATAAATAATCACCTTAAAAAATATATGTTTTAAAGATTTCCCTTATTGACTTAAATTTCAGACTTCCATCTGTTTTACCAAATATTCATTCATAGTAACCTTTGGATTAATCATGCAAAGAGATGAAACAAATAAAAGTTTTGAAAGATGTTTTTGAAGAGGAATGAGTAGGAGAGTTGCTGTAAAAGATATCGATGCATGCACAGCCATGGTAACCAAGACACGTTGTGCACAGAGATGAGCAAAAATAGACCGAGAGAACAGAGAAGGAAGTGGCCATAAAAGCTACTTTGTACAAATTTCTGATGTATACTGAAAAATAACTTTAATATTCCTGAGGAAATCAAATGCAATTCATAAACAGGGCTCAGAGAATAATTTTAACTACCAGATTGGGGGGGGGAAATATATATATATATATATAATATCATAATCTCAATTGTTAACAAGGTAGGGATATATGAACACACCGCTGAGGACAAATTGGTACTCCCATTTAGAAAATCAGTTTGACATTTCTTTATAAGCTTGAGCTTGTGCATATGTTCCTTATTATTCAGCGTTAGTGCTTCCAGGACATAGCCTTGTATACCAGAAGCCATGTATCTTATATACTGTTCAAAATAGAACAACAACAAGAAACACACACACACAGAAACTAAAAATAATACATACAGCTATCATCTTTAAAATGAATATTAATTTAGATATGGTCATAAAATATAAAATTAAGTAATATATTACTGAGAGTGTTTACCTGTGAGACAAGTTAGTAATATTAAGCAGATATTAAATAACACAAAATTCAGAAGAGTCATTTCATCAAGAGAAAAAAAGCACAAATGTGAATCAAGGTTCACTTAATGCTTCGTTCCTTAAAGAATGTGATCAGCATACAGACGTTTCTTTCTTCAGGTTGTGAGTTACCTATTATATTCAGTTTTTGGTGTGCCAGAATGCAAACAGAAATGAAAATACCATGAAAAAAGGAGAAAAAGCCATTTTAAAAGCTAAGAAAAGAGAAAGATTGAATGGGATTTTTTAGTTTCAAATAATGGATAAAAGAAAGAAATATAAATTATTTTATGTGCAAAATAGTATTCTGATGGTTTGATTCTAATGAACCAAATGTAATTTCTGAAATGATAAACACAAACTTATATACTCACAATTTCAGATTTTTCCTGACCTAATTATATCCAAGAGCTAAAAGAAAACAACATTCAGTAATCTTCATTAATATAGAAAAGTGACAGAACAGAACATTCTGGTTACTATGGAACATTTTTTTTCCATAATCGTCAATAAAGAAGCACCCTCTAAATTAGGAGGCCAGTCTCTCAGTTAACTATCCTTATGGTGGACCCCTCCTCTTGACTTCCTTCTTAGATGGAGGAGAATACAGAGACTCATTTGAGACAGACTGCCCTTTATTAATCTACAAAAGTTATTGTTAACTTATTTATTAGAAATAATTACATGCTTATATAGTTTTCCTACCATATTCCAGTGAAAATATTTTAGCATATTATTTACTGAACATGTGATGATGTGCACTAGACATAGTGACAAATTATCTAATATAGTAAAATTAAAGACAAATCTAGTGTGACTGCTACATATAAATAGACCACAGGACAAGAAGAATTTTAAGATTAAGAGCAAAATATTTCCCATTTTTTGTTATTTTTTAAATTATGAAAATACGAGAACACATTCAAGAAGACTTGGAAAATATAGAATAAACTTACATATAGTTCCACTACATATTACAGTTATTTAAGTAGATAAATTAAGATTTTTAGTTGGAGTTTCAATATCAAACTCTCAAAAATTAATAGAATGAATATATAAAAAGTAGAAGGATATAGTACATTTGAAAAGCATCAGTTCAACACAAGATTTATACAGTTTTCACATAATAGTAGGATACATGTTCTATTCAAGTTCCCATAGTCTTTAAATTAGGAGACACTGACACATATCCAAGGACAGAAAACAGATGCAAAAATTTCATGGTCTGAAGGTATTGAAATCACAGGGTCTAAGAGCAGAATTTCTATTGAGGCGTAATGCATTGATGCCTGTCCATCATTCCCTACTCACTATATCTATATATGTCTATCTATATCTATCTATCTATCTATCTATCTATCTATATATATGTCTTCCCTCATAGTTCAGTGGATAAAGAATCTGCCTGCAATACAGGAGACCTGGGTTTGATCCCTGGGTCAGGAAGATTCCCTGGAGAAGAAAATGGCAACCCACTCCAGTATTCTCACCTAGAGAATCCCATGAACAGAGAAGACTGACAGGCTACAGTCCATGGAGTCCCAAGAGTCAGACACGACAGTGATTTGGATGGATATGTAATTTTAGAGATGACATGTGTTAAAAGTAAATTAGTAATTGTATTTTCTTATGTATGTATTTATTGACCCTGACAAAGTGATAATTTTCTTCAGGTACAAGTCTTTAATATTTTGTATGATTTTAATGGAAATATTTAGTCATTCATTTTCTACTTCTTTCTACTGTAGCCCATGAAGTTCCTCCATTCATGGGATTTTCTAGGCAAGAATCCTGGAGTGGGTTGCCATTTCCTTCTCCAGGGGATCTTCCTGACCCAGGAATTGAACCTGGGTCTCCCACATTTTGGGCAGATGATTTACCGTCTGAACCACCAGGGACTCTTTCTAACAGTACACAATAGTTTAGGCCATGATATGAAAAAAAAAAATGTAATATCATTAAACTCTAACAAAGATAGCATTAATTATATGAAACTCATTTAATAATTAATCAAATAAGGGAGAATGTTAATAGAGATTAAGCAAGTAGCCTATAATACCANTTTCTAACAGTACACAATAGTTTAGGCCATGATATGAAAAAAAAAAATGTAATATCATTAAACTCTAACAAAGATAGCATTAATTATATGAAACTCATTTAATAATTAATCAAATAAGGGAGAATGTTAATAGAGATTAAGCAAGTAGCCTATAATACCAGCCCAAAATAATTTATAATAAAACATGGAGAAATATATTTCAAAAGATTAATCACAGAGATATAAATATTTTCTTCTTCACCTGAAGGAAGATTAGAACAAGTATTTAATACCTCATGGTGCTTAAGATATTTTTTTTTCCTTTAATAATTGAATGTCATAAAAATGAACTGGATTTCATATGATTTTTCTTAGAATAGAGGATTAAAAAGTGGCATTTCACCAAGAAAACCTCTTATTTATAGACTCCAAAGAGTAATGCATCATCGACAGAAGAAGATTCAAATAAGTTTAGCATTTCCCTTTCTTTTTTTTTTTTTTCAGTGCATGTGGTAATAACATTAACTCCTAGTCTGTTCTCCCCACAGATGTGTCTCCCTTCTCTGAATTCTTTCACTGGTAATTTCTATAACATTATGTAGAATTCTTCTGCTCCTTCATTTTACTGAAATATAATTATTTTTTCTTAGATTATATTCTGTAGCTAGATTTCATGACCCTGGGACGGCATCCTTCAAGTTAAAAGGATGATCTGTATCCATTCTTATGGTGAGCCCCATCCTTTGACTTTTTTCTAGTTGGAGGAGTATAATGACTTATCTGTGATGGACTGTCCTATCAGAATATATAAATAATATCAACAGATTTATTTCTTAGGAGTCATGCTTGTTGTTGGGGCTTCCCATGTGGCTCAATGGGTAAAGAATCCATCAGCAGTGCAGGAGATGCAGTTTTGATCCCTGGGTCAGGAAGATCCCCTGGAGGAGAACATGGCAACCCACTCCCATATTTCTCCTGGGAGAATCCCCATGGACAGAGGAGCCTGATGGGCTACAGTCCATAAGATTGTACAGAGCTGGACACAACTGAAGTGACTGAGCACGCAAATGCTTTTTGTCTGGAGTTCTCTTTCCACATTAGTTAATGTAATACTGCAGATATTTACCTATGAATAGGATGAAATTCATTTGAATATAGAATGATTTTTATTTTACTGAATTAAATTAAAATAATTTTACTGAAGTAAAATTTAAAGAAGAATTTGGTATTAACAAGGCATTATGCACGATGAAGCTTATTTTTTTTATTAAATACAAACCTAAGCTTTCAATAGTGAACTCGGGGAGTTGGTGTTGGACAGGGAGGCCTGGCGTGCTGCAATTCATGGGGTCGCAAAGAATCGGACATGACTAAGTGACTGAGCTGAACTGAACTGAACTGAAAGACTCTCAGTCGTGTCCGACTCTTTGTGACCCCATGGACTGCAGCCCACCAGGCTCCTCAGTCCATGAGATTCTCCAAGCAAGAATACTGGAGTGGTTTGCCATTTCCTTCTCCAGGTGATCTTTAGTTTTTTTATTAAATACAAATCTAAGCTTTCAATAGTGAACTCTGGGAGTTGGTGTTGGACAGGGAGGCCTGGCGTGCTGCAATTCATGGGGTCGCAAAGAATCGGACATGACTAAGTGACTGAGCTGAACTGAACTGAACTGAAAGACATGGAATTACTCAGTCAAATTGCTATGAAAGTCTCTAAATGATGCACACTAGCTGTTTCTCTGGATTCCATCACATTGACCAGCAACATGTTCATGGATGATCAATACACAGTGGACCACAATTTGATTGCCCTATTCCAGTTTATTGTCATTTTTACAGAAGGGAAAACAGAGACCCAGACAAACAATATACTCAAAGTGACACAGCTGAATAATGAAAGGCACAGTATTGAATTTTACATCTCCAAAACTCTTCCTGATATACCTTATTGGAAGCAACAGTTAGAACTGGACATGGAACAACAGACTGGTTCCTAATAGGAAAAGGAGTACGTCAAGGCTGTATATTGGCACCCTGCTTATTTAACTTCTATGCAGAGTACATCATGAGGAACGCTGGGCTGGGAGAAGCACAAGCTGGAATCAACATTGCGTGGAGAACTATCAATAACCTCAGATATGCAGATGACACCACCCTTATGGCAGACAGTGAAGAGGAGTTAAAAAGCCTCTTGATGAAAGTGAAAGAGGAGAGTGAAAAAGTTGGCTTCAAGGTCAACATTCAGAAAATGAAGATCATGACATCAGGTCCCATCACTTCATGGGAAATAGATGGGGAAACAGTGGAAACAGTATCAGACTTTATTTTTTTTGGGCTCCAAAATCACTGCAGATGGTGACTGCAGCCATGAAATTAAAAGATGCTTACTCCTTGGAAGAAAAGTTATGATCAACCTAGATAGCATATTCAAAAGCAGAGATATTACTTTGCCAACTAAGGTCCGTCTAGTCAAGGCTATGGTTTTTCCTGTGGTCATGTATGGATGTGAGAGTTGGACTGTGAAGAAGGCTGAGTGCTGAAGAATTGATGCTTTTGAACTGTGGTGTTGGAGAAGACTCTTGAGAGTCCCTTGGACTGCAAGGAGATCCAACCAGTCCATTCTGAAGGAGATCAGCCCTGGGATTTCTTTGGAAGAAATGATGCTAAAGCTGAAACTCCAGTACTTTGGCCACCTCATGTGAAGAGTTGACTCATTGGAAAAGACTCTGATGCTAGGAGGGATTGGGAGCAGGAGGAGAAGGGGACGACCGAGGATGAGATGGCTGGATGGCATCACTGACTTGATGGACGTGAGTGTGAATGAACTCCGGGAGTTGGTGATGGACAGGGAAGCCTGACGTGCTGCAGTTCATGGGGTCACAAGAAATTGGACACGATTGAGTGACTGAACGACTGAACTGAAGTTAATATGAAGTAGATGTTATATAGTTCTTATTTCAGACTATGTGTTCGTCCTCCTTAAAAACATTAATATACATTTTGTTATAATTTCCATAGACTCTTCATGTAACTGTCATTTTAAATTATAATGGGAATATTATAATGTGGGGAATAATAATTTTCTTAGTCATGTCTTCATTCTGTACATTTAAACCATTTCTAACTTTATTTGTCTGTTTTCTTTCCCAGGAGCAAATATCTTTTAATTTCATGGTTGCACTCACCATCTGTAGGGATTTTGGATTTGGATGGCATCACTGACTCGATGGACATGAGTCTGGGTGAACTCCAGGAGTTGGTGATGGACAGGGAGGCCTGGCATGCTACGATTCATGGGATCGCAAAGAGTCAGACACGACTGAGCGACTGAACTGAACTAACTGAACTGATATATATATTTATATTTATATATATATATACACACACACAATAGAATATTAATCACAAAAAAGAATTAAATTTTGCCATTTGCAGCTACATGGATTGACTTAGAGATAATCATACTGCATGAAGAAACTCAAGACAGAGAAAGACAAATATCATATGATATTACTTATATGTAGAATCTAAAAAATAATACAAATTAATCTGTATACAAAACAGAAACAGACTCATCGACATAGAAAACAAATTTATGTTTACTGAATGGAACAGGGAAGTAGGAATAAATAAACTAGGAGTATGAGATTAGCAGATATAAACTATAATACTTAAAAGAGATAAGCAACAGATTTACTGTATAGAACAGGAAATTATTTTAATAAGTTAAAATAACCTATAATAAAATATAATCTGCAAAAAAATACAAAAAATGAAATCACTATGCTGTATACCTGAAACTAAAACAATATTGTAAATCAAATATACTTCAATTAAAAAAAGAAGTTTACCAGCTGCTTGGGGGAAAAACATGTTCTGCCTTACTGATCAAACACAGTACTTAGCACACTGTAGGTGTTCAGTAAACACTGGTGATTTGAGTAAACAGATCTCAGATTAGCAGAAACAAGTACTTTTAGGATAACAGAGGAAGCATGCTGCTGCTGCTGCTAAATGGCTTCAGTCGTGTCCAACTCTGTGCGACCCCACAGACGGCAGCCCACCAGGCTCCCCCATCCCTGGGATTCTCCAGGCAAGAACATTGGAGTGGGTTGCCGTTTCCTTCTTCAATGCGTGAAAATGAAAAGTGAAAGTGAAGTCGCTCAGTCGAGTCTGAGTCTTAGCGACCCCCTGCACTGCAGCCCACCTGGCTCCTCCGTCCATGGGATTTCCAGGCAAGACTACTGGAGTGGGGTGCCATTGCCTTCTCCAAGAAAAAGTATTAAGTTTTGACTAAAAATTCTTTCTTCTTCACAAAACCAAAATCAAGGTGTTCTTTCACCAAAAAAAAAAACTACCACTTTGAGATTTCCCCGTGACCTCATTTATTTCTTTGGTATTTTTATATGACCTATTTATGTAATTTGTTTATAACAGCCGAACAGAATTTAACCATAGTACTAGTCACAAGAAACTGCAAATGACGAAGACTTTAATATTTATTCCTCTCAATTTTATCTGGAGAAGCAAAACCTCAATGAAAGAAAATGTAATTTAGAAGAAAAACTGAAAAAGAACTCTGCTGTACTAGATTCATTCTTATGTTCATCTCTATACCTTTTCCAAACTGTTTCTTTCCTCTGACATTCCTTCTCCACTGCTTCTCACCTTTTCACACCCTTTCTTCTCTTTTAGGGTGGATGTGAGCGATCATATAATTTATTGTCCAAACTGGAACAGTTTTGAGAGTGCAACTGGCATGGTTGATATTCTCACTGGAAAAGCAGACATAAACCAGGACTTTTCCAGGGACATGAAAACGTAGTCTTACCCTGTTTTAAACTCTCACATCCTTAGTTTCCACCTTAATAAAATGAGGGGTTTGGAACAAGTGACTTTTAAGGACTCTTCCAGTCTCCTCTTCCTTTTTTTAGCAGCTTCAGGTCATAGTTGCAGCATTCAGGATCTTGTTTCCTGACCAGGGGTTAAACCCTAGCCCCCTGCATTGGAAGTCTAGAGTCTTGGCCACTAGACCACCAGGGAAGTCCTGACCCTTCCAGTCTTAACCTTCAAAGAGTCTACTGTTGTGATTTAAAGTGCTTCATCCATGAAGTTCAGTCTTGCTCAGAAAACCTCAGATGCCGTAAGGTCTCAGAACCACTCTTTCCCATCACAGATCCACTGAATTCTGAGAAGCGGCCAAGGTGCTGAGTTAGCGAAGGCAGTTCAGCCTCTCTGCCCTCCCCTCCCCCCCGTGGAGGTCTGATGCCTGCAAGGGAACGAGCAGGTTGGACTCGTCTGCTTAGAAGTGTTTCTGGGTATAAAGGGCAGACCCACTGCTTGTCCAGGCAAACAGGATATGAGTCTTTCCTGCTAAGTAAGAGACTCTAAGAGAGAAAGCATACCTGCCCAGTCCCTTGGGGGATTCCCCGCCCCCCGCCCCCAACCCCAGCTTCCCCCAGAAG